>FXXK01000792.1:133278-167261 GCA_900184695.1 Betula pendula | reverse complement strand
TCTTATTTTTGTTTGTCTTTTTTTATGTTCCATTTTCGATTGTGTTTTTAGTTTGTTTTTTTTATATTTTGTTTTCTCTTGTTTTGTTTAATATTAGTGCTTCAGATATAAGTATCTTAGTCAGTTTAGGTATGCTATGAGCCATACCTCTCCAGTCAGGTTTTCTTTATCCTTGGTATTATGCTTTCAATTTTCTAACACTGAGGACAATGTGTGGATTTAAGTTGGGGGTATTGTAGACTTTGTCCAAAAAATTTTTTTTTGCAATGTTTATTTCTTCTTTAGTTTTGTGTCTTTTGATGTTTATTTTCATTGGTGAGCGGTGAGCTTAAGATGATGAACATATGATCACACAATTAGAAATTCTAAATCTTTTTACTTGCTTTTGACTTTTGAGAATTCACTTGTTTCAGTTTAAAATATCACAAACACATTGGCACATAGTTTGTGAGGTATGAGCCTTAACGACAACATGTTTGTTTTCAATGTCTTAGATGAAATTGGGTGACTTGTTAAGATGGAAGACCTGGGCATAAAAAAAAAATAAAAAAAAAAAAAAGATGAAAAATGAATAATATAGCTAGTTTGACTTCGTAACCTATTTGACTCGAGTATGTAAGCCCTTAAGGATGTCTCTACATCTAGTACCCTAAAACCATTTGGTTTGGAAGTTATTGGCATAATACTCACTACATGGGTCAATTAGAAAAGCTTAATAGAGCTAAGCTAATAGCTATATAAGTGTAATAAATGTAAATATTAACCATGTCTTGGTTGTGTCATCTAATGAAGAACTTCAATGAATTTTGAGATATTGAGCCATTTATGTTGAAAATTATTTTGAAGCCTTATGGCTATGTGCTGATATGATCACTTTATACCAACTGGAACATATTTGGAATCTCAGCTAGCCATTTGTAAGTAATTATATTTTGTAATTCCTAAGTTGTTGTGAAGACAGGGTTTATTAGTTTAAGCTTGCTAATGAAGTTGAAGTATGATTTTTGTAATACTCTATTCTTTTTGATAATATGACCATGCAAAATGTTTGTGGGTAACATTTCTGTTAAACCCTCACGAGACTTCACTTGTCCACTAGGGATGCTTAGGGGTTTAAAAGGCTTGTTGCATATGCTAAATGCAATCGTGTTTCTTACGACAAAGGAAGTAGAATAGTTGTTTATATTTTGTTTCATTTCATTTCTAGTTGTAATGCTAAGGGACTAGTATTATGTAAGTTTGTGGGTGTGATAAGTGTTGAATGTTACACATTTAAGCCCCTTAACTCGTATATGTTAAGCCTTAGTTTATATTGTAACCTAATATCTTGTTGTGTTTTAGTGTTTTCTCTTATTTTTTAGGTCTTAATGGAAAACACAAGCAATTCTATCAAATTTGGGTTTAAAATATATTAACTTCTGCAAAGCTGTTGAGCTGACCTTTGTGCACTATTTTGATATAACTTTTAGCTTAAAACTCCGATTAAGGCAAGGTCAAGTACATTGGAAAGAGGACTCAAAAATGAATAATTCATCAAACAAATGTTGAAGCAGAAAATGGGAACTCGAGCGCCCAAAATGACGATCGAGCGCCAGCAGCCTGCGATCGATCCCCCAAAACTTGCGATCGATCCCCATTGTTCTTCCAGAAAGTTTCCAATGAACTTTGGTATTTTTTGCCTACTCTCCGTACAAAACTCGGATTGAGTCAAGGTTAGAGGTTGGAGAATACTTCAAGACGAACAAATTGCTTTTTTTATGTGGAGATCAGATTCTGAAGTCTTGATGTCAAAAATGCGGTGTGAAGTTCATGACATTCTAAAAGCGAAAATATCTGGCGAATGAAAGATCTCGAAAATATCAACAATTTGCAGCTTGGGGAGTATTGTGCGGTGCCAATTCTCTCTTTAGAGAAGTCCCATCAAAATTGACTCACTGTCTTTCCCTTATTTTATTAAATGATTATCTCCAGCCCCTCTCTCTCTCTATAAATGGAACTCATCGAGAGGTTGAAAAAGAGGCAAGTGTGTTCTGATTTTTTCTTCTTTGTAATTTTAATTATTTCATTAATTTCTGTCATAGGAGTAGGTAGGATCGACATAGCACTTTCCTTGAATATGGTTTTTCCGAACTCCATGAGATTTTCAATCTTGTATGGGACTAACCTTTTGAAGGTTTGATCGTATTCTTTCCAAGTGCTTGGCTTTGATTGTTTGCTAGTTTTATAATTATATGAAAAAATAACCTTCATATCTAAAACATTCATCTTAATAGGTTTTTTGCCTCACATGGCAGGGCTATCTCTTTGACTTCATGCGCACTTGATGATCTCGATTGATATTATCTCTAATGTCTTAACTTGTTGTTCTGTATTGCTGTAAGGAGGATGATGTTTTTCATTATCTCGTCAAGTTAAGTCTTCCTCCCCCTTGTGAGGCTTTCAGCGAAGTGTGGGTGCTTTTGGGAGGGGGAATGGTGTTCTCAATCATCTTCTTTTTCCTTTTTCTTTCGTTTTCCCTTCTCTGTGTTTCTTGTCAAGTTCTTCCCTTTGCAGGCACTGGCGTTCCCCATCTCAAACATCCGTTTTCCCTCCTCTCACCAAGATTCCTCGGTACTCGCCTTTTCGGTCTTTCGCAGAGTGCTTGTTGTTGGCTTTTTGTTCTAGATTGTTTTTTAAATAGATTATTCTTCTTACTAGTTCTGTCCACTACGCGGCCCACATTGTATCCTTGGCTGCTTCTCTCTTGTCGATCGCTCGCTCACTCACTTCACCACTGAGTGTGTCTTCCCGTGGCTGTCCATTATGTCTCTGTTACTGCTACTGTTTGGATTATTTGTTGTTTTTGTGATTTATTTTTCGTGGTTTTGTTTTTGTCACTAGTTTTGTGGTTGGTGGGATGTAGTCTCTCTGTGCCTTTTGGTTTGTTTTGTCGATCATGAACTTGTGGTTACATCCTTATTTAGATCAATTATTTTTTTACAGTGTCTCTTCATTCGTTCCCTTCTTGGTGTCTGTTGTTTTACTGTCAGGGGTCAGGTAGGGTTGAAAAGGTTTTTCAAGTTCATGTCCTTATCTGTGCGCTTTTTTAGGTATGTGTAGGGTTGAAGGGTCTTACAATATGCCATACCTGTGGCATCTGGTTTTAGGTGTTGAGCGCTTTATTGTGATCCTTTTGAGAGGACTAATCATGTGTGATCCATTTCTAATTTCTTTGATTTTTGCAATCGTATCTTTTGTTGGGTTTGTTGTGGGGAGCCTCCCCTTTTTTAGGTCTCCACTCTTTTTCTTTCAATTCAAGAGTGGAACAACATTCCTTGTAACTTTCTTTTATTCATTTTTTTTTTAAAAAAAGAGAAGAATAAGGTTTTTGCAGAGGCTTGAACATAAATCTTTTTGTGGATCAACCTACAATTTGACATGTCTATTTCGCTATTTTAGATTACGTGTTGTTCTTTTTGTTAATTAAACTTAAGGTTTTTTGGTTTTATTTATTTGGGAAGTGTTTGCTATAACCATGTGCCAAAATGATTAAAATTGGTGTGGAAACTACTTCTTAAAAAAAGTAACTCTAATCCTTAGCATTTAATTATTTAAACTTTCCCTTTCCAATGAGTACAAACGTGAAATCTTAATTTGAAATGCATAATTTAAAGTTAGATTCGATCATGATCTTATGATATTTTAATATTCACAAAAACTTAATATGGATAAGAAATAGTGGACTTATGTTAGTATTATTCTAAGTAATGTTGTCC
Source organism: Betula pendula (assembly GCA_900184695.1). Taxonomy (NCBI): domain Eukaryota; kingdom Viridiplantae; phylum Streptophyta; class Magnoliopsida; order Fagales; family Betulaceae; genus Betula; species Betula pendula. Next base: position 163,506 of record FXXK01000792.1, on the reverse strand, counting down.
ATTATGAATTTGACAATTGCTATATGCCGTTTACACTACTCATGTTTCTCCTAATCGTGCATTACATTTTCTCTGTTTGGTTTTGCGGTTGATGCACCACAATTCGATGCTTTAGTTTGGCTGGCGATAAGGAATTTTAGATTTTTTTTTTGGTTTAAATTGCTGTACTTCATATATGAGAGGATTTTATGATACCTATCATTGTCGGTATGTGACCAGAATCAAGTTATCTGGACAGTGGGGTTCATATGGCTCGCTCTCCATCGTCTATCTAATTGATAGCAGTTTTGCAAATTCGTACTCCCCAATCTCAGCTATATAGCCTACAACTCATGGTTTAACATGATTTACTCGATGGAACCACATAGGAGCATTAATTGACTACATATGTTGTTCAATTGTTAGCATGTACTGCTAAATTGCTAGCATTGAACGAAAATCCCTTCTAGACTTAAATATGAGTACAACTACATGGTTAACATGTGTTCAGCGATAGAACCATAAAATAGGAGCAAATTGACCCAATTTTTTCCTTTTTTTTTCCCCTCTTTAATTTCTTTCTATTTTTCCCCTTCATATATGTTGTGTGTGTATGTGAAAGAGTTGTTCTCCTTTTTTGCAATGGGCCCTAAACATATTACAAACTTGTTAAAGTATTGATTATTAAGTTAATATCTTTCTTATCACTTAAGTGCTTGGGTATAAATAGTGTTTAACATGGTTTAGGCAAAAGTCTTGAATTTGAACTTTGACTTAAGCTTTTGAAATAAAGCTATTTAACCAATTGTTGTAGTGATATCAAAGGGGTGTGACAGGTACAAGAAGAGTATATATAGGCAAAGCTAAATGACTTGAAGAGGAAGGACTCGCCTGGAATATGAGATCACAACATGCCTTACGTTGAAATCTAGGATCTGCTTCTTGGGGATCTTGTCCTTTTGGCCATTTGCATACAATCATTTAGGCTCTGTTTGTTTTCGATGTAAATTTAATTTCCATTTGAAATTTTCAGGTAAATGGTTTTGCACGGAAACGATTTTTCGACATTTGCGCGTGTTACAATATTTTTAATATTTTCACTCATCTATATCCTTAAAATTAATTTATTCACAACTTAATTTAATATAATTTCTATAAAATTCGTCGGACCCAACCAAAAACACCTCTACCTTCATTGGCCCCGTCACTTGTACGGGCCCGGACGGCACCCAATGGACCTTGTACAATGGGCCATGGGACAGGGTTGACATTTTTGACCGACCGGTGACCTGACATGAAGATATAAGGTGTCTAGGGTTTAGGTTAACGAGTTGGGTTATAACGTGATCAACCTATTTAATAAAAGTCAATAAGTAAACACCTTTGGACCCGCGGGTGGACCTATTTATTTTTTTTTTTTGAGTATAATGAAAAATTAGCTAATCGTGCTGGCTTAACTCGACTCGACCCTACAACAGTCAGAGTGTCGACGTTGAACGACTGTCGATCGTTAACTAAGCGTGTTGACAGTAAACGTGGTCAACCGTGAACCTTTTGTCAGCCCTATTTGGGAACCTCGTTGTGCAATTGTCGGCCCGTCGTGGCCTTGAGATGTGTCCGGTGAGGTCAATGGGATCCTTACGATGTCACGACTGCTCTAAAGTGAGATCCGGCGGGACAAACGAGGTCCCAACAGTCCATCAGGTCAAATAGGTCCGATAGATCCTAACGGGTCTGATTGGGTCCAACGCAGGGTCACGACTGGGTCCAAGTGGGGTTTCTCAGTCCCTAGTCGGGTCTTGGTGGGTCCCAATAGGGCCGACAAGTCACATACGCGTCCCGATGAGCTCACGAACGGGTCCCATGAGTTCATGACCAGGTTCAGGTGGGGTCCCAAGAGGGTTATGACCGGTCCCACAGTGTCCAACTAGGTCTCCGTTGGGGTCCCTACGGTCCTAGCAGTATCTTGGTCAAGTCCTGTGGTATCCTGTCGACCTTCACGATGTCTTGATCGGGTCTTGGTGGTATCCTTCTGGGTCTCGTGGGTCCCGAATAGGTTCAACAGTTGTCTTAACTGGGTCCTGCGGTGTCCCGACCAAGTCTCAGCAATATCATAGCGGGTCTTCCGATGGTGTTTAGCTGTGTTCGGGTTTTAGAATGAGAAGAAAACTTAGAAAAGGTTTACGGTTTTAAAAACGGAAACCATTTTACGTAAATTAAAGTTAATTTTTCGGTTAATTAAAATTTTTCGTTGACTATTTTTTCCGTCGCACAAAACACTGAAAATACGGAAAATATTTTCTGTAATCATTTTACACGAAAAATTAAGCCTTAGTGTCGTTTCAATAATCTGCTATATCTAGCATGCTCTCCTCAAAAAGAAACTTACTTCATTAAAATTTTCATTTTCTATTTTCTTTTTTCAAATAAAAAATAAAAACATTAAAAAATAATTCGAATATAAAATAATCTTAAAAACAAAAATGCAATTTTTACTTTCATATCACATTAAAACATTTTTTTCAAATTAAAAATTAAAAATCCCCCCAAAACACATTAATAAACAAAGTTATTTCTTCACATTCTGTTGATCCATTCCAAGAGTATAATCTTCACTTGTCTCATTTGTCTTGCACCATTTTTTTCCTATGAGACTTTGAAAGTTCAAATGACCAGTCTTACATATCAATCAAAGATACCAATTTTGATAGCAACATCTTTTGCAAACTTAAAAGTCAGAAAACCTCCAATATTGCCCTATTTATATTCCAGCCATAATATGTGATTTAAAGGTGAATTTATACACTTCAATCATTCAATGATTAATTTTCACAAGAGTAATGTTACACATACAAATTTTCATTCATACACTTTTTTACGTAACTTTTAAAATTACTAGTAAATTAATTTTGATCAAATAATAATTTTAAAAATCATTTAAAAAAGTATAAAAGGAAGACGATATATAACATTTCTCTTGTAACAAACCAACAATATAAAGTATTGAGCCTTGAATGCTTATAATGCTAAACATAAATCAATTGAAAGGCATGTCTGCTAAAGCTATTTGGAGAGCTTCAAAATGGCCTTTGGACTCTTCTATTTTTGTTGTATTGCCAATTGAATCTTGGATACAAGAGCTATTATTAAGAGCATTCTCATCTGGCTCCCTAATGTAGGAATTTTCCTACTTTAAAGAGCCAAAATAGATTTTGGATCATTTTATTGCTTTCATTCGGCTCCTTACTTTGAAGAAAAAAGTCGAGGGCATGAAATGACTCCCTACTAGTAGGGCGCCATTTCACTCCCTACTCTTATTTTTTATAATAAAATATTAATTTCTCTCTCAAACTTTTTTATTTTTCCAATTTTATTTATGGGAGAAAGAATAAAAAAATTCTTAAAATATTAATATTTAAATGAAAAAGTCAAAGTGAATCCCTACTTTAGGGAGCCGGATGTAGGTGTTTAGAAAAAAGTGGCTACCTAAGTAGGAAAAACTGATTTTACTCTCTATTTTGAGAATAAAAGTAAGGAGTCAGATGAGAATGTTCTAAGCCACATGTTTTTCTTGGTATTCCTCTTATAGAAGTGGATAAATTTCAACTATCTATGATGATTGCTATTGATGCTATTTGATGTGCTAGAAATAATAGTGTTCACAATGTAGTTATCCCAGATTTGAATAGTCTCTTAATCTAGATGTAGACTTCTATTGTTGTCCACCAAAAGGCTTGGTCAAATAAAGATTTGATAGTTGCCTGGTCTCCTCCTCCAATTGGGTGCTTTAAACTTAATTTTGATGTTGCAGTTCGAAACTCTTTTATGGTTGCTGCTGCAGTTATTTCAGATCATGAAGGGAATATTTGTTGGGTTGCAGCTAAGAAACTTCATCTTCTTGACATTAATGCTGGAGAAGCTCAAATTGCTTTGCTTGCTGTTAAAACGGCAAAACCTTTTTGTTCTTTCTCTAATATCTTACTCAAAGGAGACTTTTTAGTTACAATTCTAACTTTGAACAATCCTAAATGTTGCTCTGATTGGTCCTCTAGTGGTATGATTGCTGATGTAATTTCTCTTTTATTTATTTATTTTTTTTTGGTCTGTGACCAAGGTTTTTAGGAGTTCAAATCTTCAGGTATATTTTGTTGCCAAATAGGCTGCTTCTTATAATTGTTATAGAAGTGTTTTTACCTCTCTTCCTTTTTTTTCTTCTATAAAAATAAAAAATAGCCTTGGTTCACCTTGATCCTTTTTCCTCTTTTGCTTATAAAAAAAAAAAAAAAAAAAAACAAAAAAAGAAAGAAAGGCATGTCTGCTTAAATTGCTTTTCGACCTAATTGACGTGAAGATACTAAAAGATTTGTTAATTAGAAGACTTTTAAAAGTAAAAAATGGCTGCTTAAATAGAAGACTTGTCCCCTTCCCTTTCCACGTCTGGCTCAGAAAAAAACAAACAAAAAACACAAACAAACAAAAATAAAAGATTAGGAAGACTTGTCCCCTTCCCCTTCCATGTCTGGCTTAGAAAAAAAGAAAACAAAAAGCACAAACAAACAAAAATAAAAGACTAGGAAGACTTCGAATTGTGAATAGACATCGTGGCAAAAGACGTCCACCAGTTAACAAGCTGATTAATTCAACGATTAAACCGTATGAGTTGCAGCACTTACTAATCGCATCAATTTTTATTTTTTTAATGGTATTATATACCACAAATATCGATGGCGGGTTGCATTTATGTGCTTAAATAAGATTTTATTTTGGACAAGTTGTTTGGTCGTCACCAGCCTAGTGCTATCGCCCCTAATAAGAGGAATCGCCCCTAATAAGAGGAAATAAGATGAGTTTAACTGCTTGGGAATTCAGTCGGCTTAATTTAGTTAAACTCGATTGGGTATGGTTTGAATGATAAATAAGTCATTATAAACATAATAATATATTTAAATATTAAATGAGATATACTTATAGAAATTTAATTCAGTTATAATAAGCTTGTATAACTTTATTTTTATAATTTTTTTAGTATTATTTTAATTTTATAATACGAACATCTTAGATAAAAAAGAATTCTCTTTTTAATATGATAGATATAACTTGAATTATTGTTCTTGTGAGTTTAGTTTTAAATATTTATGTGTATATTAGTGTATTTGCGAGTATCTATGAATATGTGTGTGTGCACTTAAAAAAAAAAAAGAATATGTGTGTGTGTGCGTGCGTATTTGTGTATGTACATAATGAATTTATATACATATTATAAAACATTTATATAAACTCAAAATTTTATTATTTAAGATTTAAGTTAATTGATTTAATTAACACAAATAATAAAATTTTAACAATAATTAATTAACTAATGATTAGTATAGATTTATAAAAAGATAAACAATTATGATATTTATTTTATATAAAAAATAAATAAATTAATTAAATAGCTTGTGAACAAATTTGAATTCGTTAAAAAATAAATTAGTCAAATTTAAATAAAATATCTAATCCAATGATACGTTTAAACTCAACTTGTATTAAAAATAAAATTAAATAAATTAAAGTTAACCATTTAATATTTGATTGGACCAAATAAGCAAATGCGACCCTCCTATAATCAAACAACAACCTGGCAATAAGCGGAGGGTAGACCAAGTCCAACCTGGCGTCGTCCTTGCCAATGGGAGACTTGTTCAACACGTACATTTATTAATTTGTAGTACATTGGATAGGACAAGTCTATTTCCATGTCTAGTGTTTTTTCTTTTGTCCATCACTGTAGTTTCATTTTTTTCATGCACGTCTCTAATCTCTATGTTGACTATATATCCTGTTGGGTGGCTAGTCGCTTCATGATGTGATTTTTATATTACTTATATTATCCAACGAGAGTAAACAATCTATCTTGACAAAATGGAACTTTCCATATATATTCCTCGATCTACTAAATGTGAGCAAAGAATATTAAGACCAAGTTTTGGCAGTACTTAATCTAATCAATAAATAAAAATAAATTGGCAAGAGAAACAAATAAACGGAAAATAGTTAATGTTAATTACACATTTGCCCTGCCCTGGTGGTGGTTAATTTCAGGAAAATCAGTAATGCCTCAGTACTACAAACGTTGGAACGTCATCAATGACGTGATATATTACAAACTACTATCGAGTGGGCGCTACATATCAGACACTTTGCCTTCTATAAAGGAGAGGCCATTCAAGGTTGTCAGGGCACAAAGAAATTTTACAAAAAGACTAGTAGATACACAGAGAAGAAGGCAAGTCATGATGGGTTTGCGTGGCATCCTTTTGCAACAACAACTGCTACTTGGGGCCATAATTTTAGCTGCAATAGCAGCATCAGAACCCGATCCAAGCTGCATCAGAACATGTGGATCTCTTCACATCCACTACCCATTTGGAACAAGGGAGGGCTGTTACCTCGATCCATCTTTTCTCATCACTTGTGACGACAAGCTCGAGAAGCCAACACCAGTTCTGCTCCAAAGTAATATAGAGGTCCTAAACATATCATTGGAGGATGGTGAACTGCGAATCTCAAGCCCCATAGCCCGTGATTGCCCCAAGGAGCAGGGGTATAACGCCGAAGAAAGCTCTACCTGGCTCAGAGGGCTACACTTTCCAATCTCACATACGAGGAACAAGTTTACTGCAGTCGGTTGCGACACTGTTGCCGTTATTAATGGTACATTAATGGCAGAGGAGAATTACGCGGCTGGATGCTTGTCACTCTGTAACCGTATTGACAGTGTTGATAACGGGTCTTGCAATGGCATTGGCTGTTGCCAGATTTCTATCCCACAAGGCATGAGTGGTTTTGGTGTGGGTCTTGCGAGCTTGAACAACTACTCCGCAGTAGGCGACTTCAATCCATGTGGTTTCGGTTTTGTAGTGGAGGAAGAAGCTTACAACTTTTCCACCTTGGACCTGGCAAATTAACAGAACAGAGAGACTGTTCCTGTGGTGCTTGATTGGGCAGCCGGGAATGAGACATGCGCAGATGCTCAGAAAAATTTGACAAGCTATGCATGTAAGGCAGCGCAGAGTGTATGTTACAATTCCACCAACGTTGCTGGATATCGTTGCAATTGCTCCTCAGGTTATCAAGGGAACCCATACCTCTTTGATGGTTGCCGAGGTAATCATATACATCTCGTTTCTTTGTTTTTTTTTTTTTTCCTTTAGGCCGAGTTTAGTTATTTGCACAAGCATATTAATTACAAGTTGGTTGTATTGCTACTGCGCGCTCTGTGTTTCAGATATTAATGAGTGCGAAGAAATTTCAAACCCCCCCTGCAACAACACATGCACCAACATTCCGGGGAGTTTCAAATGTGATTGTCCCAAGGGGTACGAAGGTGATGGGATCACAAATGGAACAGGGTGCCGTCCTATACTCACCAATTCTAGGAGTATCGCTATTGTACTGGGTAAGTATATACGAATCGTATTATAATTTTTTAGAGCAGTTTTTTTTTTTTGCTTGATATATATATAATTTATGAAGTCCATGGAGGGATTTGGTTTGCCGATATCCAAAAATAGTCCACCCATTCTTTTGCCCTTATGAATATCCTAGACAATAATTTTGGCCATATAATTTTGGCCTTTAGCAGCTTAATTTAGTAAGGCTTCCTTCACCTATGCAGAGAAAAGAATAAAAGGTTGTGATTAGGATCCAAAAGTTACAAATGTCAATTCGGGTCATGTTAGCTTTCTAAAAAAAATAAAATAAAGGTAAGGGTAAAATGAATATTCTTGGCTTCTTCTCAACTAACAAAGGAACATTAAGGTTTCGACAAAGGAAAGTTGATTCAAAACATGGTTCAACATCTTATATAATTTGTGGCTTTGTTTGTTAAAGTTTTTTTCTCCTATTTTTTGTTTTCTATTTTCAAAACTAAAATATTAATAAACAACCTAAAACATAAAATACTCGAAATTATTTTTACATTTATGTTACATCAAAACATTTTTTCAAACTAAAAACCAAAAACACTTTCCAAAACACATTATTCAACATTATGTATCTTTTAACATGAAATTGCATATAACTATATAACTTGACATTTGATCTGCTTTTTAAAAAGTTGCACAATTTTAATAATTATCTTAGAATTTAGTCATTATTTACTCGTTTCATAAAATAGACATGAGATTATCATGTATTATTACTTTTCATGACCATTCCTTTCAAGGTAGTCCTTAATTCAATCCTAAAAGGGAATTGATGCAACTTAAGGTGAATACCATTTATTAAATCAAGCTCTGATATCGATTGACGCAACGAAAAAGTGTGGGCTCAAAAGTTAAACAGGTTTGGTTTGGTTTGTTGTTTTTTTTTTTTTTGGGGGGGGGGGGGGGTGACGTTAACTTAAGAGAAGTCTGGAATCTTAGGAAGAACTAAAATCCAAAGAATTGGAATCGACTAGTATAATATGGAGAAAACTCTCCAAAAGAGTTAAAGTTTTATTCAACAAAACAATTAGAAAAAAAAAACAATTATTAAAAACAAGTCAAAATCATACTTTTTTGTATAGGTTACAATGATAATTAAAACCTAATCCTAATGACAAATATATACGAAACTCCCTTTAGAAACAATTTAAACAAACAAAACACAACGAAATTCACAAGAAAAAATCAAGCCAGCATCAAGTTGTTCGCCACATCAGTCAAAATTGTTGCCGATTGACCTATTGACCACCTTGGAACTTTTTCAGTCGACCGATCTTTGACCAACTCTGGTGTTTTAATTTGTATGATGCATCCTGAATCCCTGATCTAGTCGAAGCGACAGTCAGACGGGTCTTCGACTGCTCAAATCCCCCTTTTTTTCCCCTGAAATTCCAATGCGTAAATTCGCTCCAAATTGACCCTAGCTAGGCCTTAAGTTTCCTGCATCAGAGCCCACGCCTTATCCTCAAACCTTTTTTTTTTTGGCTATGTATAATATTTTAAGAGTATAGTTGACACTTCACATAGTTTCTATTAAAAAAAAAATTACGGATAATGTGATAGATTCACTTAATTGAGAGTAATGTCATAAACTATATTTTTTATTATGCAATTATATTACAATGTTGACATAATAGTCGTAACTAACCATTAGATTGGTCTTTGTTAAAAAAAGTTCAAGAGTTGGTTGTAATTGTCACGTTAGTATTGTAGAATAGTTGTAGGATAAAAATATAGTATATAGCATCACTCAATGCTGTCAAATTATTTGTGCTAACAAAGACAATTGTATTGATTCTGGTCCAAATGCATGTTTTAACGTTTGTAGGCATTGGCTTAGGCCTCTCAATGTTGCTCGTGGGAGGTTCTTGGATATATTGGGGACTGAAAAGAAGAAATCTCATCAAGCTCAAGGAGAAATTATTCCAACAAAATGGTGGCTTAATGTTACAACAACAACTCTCGAATTACACAGGCTCTGTAGAGCCAACAAAAATCTTCAGCACAGAAGAGCTTAAAAGGGCCACTAACAACTACGACGAGAGTAGGATTCTTGGCCAAGGTGGCAATGGAACTGTTTACAAAGGAGTATTACCAGGTAACAAAGTGGTTGCCATTAAGAAGTCCAAAGGTTTTGATCCCAGCCAAACTAAGCAATTCATAAACGAGGTGTTTTTACTTACCCAAATCAACCATAGGAATGTGGTTAAGCTATTAGGATGTTGTCTTGAAACAGAAGTACCCTTGTTAGTTTATGAATTCATCACAAATGGGACCCTTTTTGACCACATTCATGATAAAAGTCGCTCATCCTCACATTCATGGGAAAATCGTTTGAAGATAGCAGTGGAAACTGCAGGAGCGCTTGCATACTTACACTCTGAAGCTTCTATGCCAATTATTCATAGAGATGTAAAAACTGCAAATATACTTTTAGATGATAACCTCACTGCAAAAGTGGCTGACTTCGGAGCTTCAAGACAAATTTCTCTTGATCAAACAAAAGTAACGACTTTGGTGCAAGGAACTTTTGGGTACTTGGATCCGGAGTATTTCCATACGGGCCAACTAACAGAAAAAAGTGATGTCTACAGCTTTGGTGTTGTTTTGGCAGAGCTATTGACAGGTAAGAAGGTAGTTTTTTCCGATGGGACAGGAAGTGATAGAAATCTTTCTATGTCATTTGTTTCTACAGTGAAAGAGAATCGCCTACTGCAAATTCTTGACAATCACATTATAAATGAGGGTAATATTGGGGAACTGAAGGAAGTGTCTAATCTTGTAAAAAGGTGCTTAAGTGTAAGTGGGGAGGATAGGCCCTCTATGAAAGAAGTGGCAATGGAGCTTGAGGGTTTGAGAATTATGAAAAAACATTCACGCGGAAAGGCCGATCTCTATACAGAAGATACTGAGTACTTGCTCACTGAACCTGCACACTCTTTTAGCATTGATGTTGGCACTAACTGTTCTTCTACGAACACAACTGCCGGGTACGATAGCATAAGAAACCATCAATTGAAAACATTGGATGACAGCGGCAGATAATTTAGTTGGACCATTGATGCAGACTGAGATAGAAGATTATTGTGTCCTAATTAATTAAGTCTTATAAAATAGATTTTATTAGTTAATTGGATTACTAATATTTAGTTTTATGTTTTTTTTTAATTTTTTAGAGTTAAGGTGTTATTTTGTAATTCAATAATGTGATTGGCCCAAATTCACACAAATTAGAGTTAAGGCTAAAGTTTAGTCATTGAGTCTATTTAAATGAATTATTGTATTCTAAAATCTGAGGTGTAATTCATCTTCTTTCTCTTCCCTCTTCTTCCTGATGGTGAGACGCCACAAAATTTTCATTCTCTTCGAAATGTGTAACTCTCAATCATTTTCTTTTCTCCCTTCCTCTTAGATTCTTCCTCAATTATTCTTCATCTAAATTCATTTTGTCCAACATTATCCACGACATACATTTGCTGTTAAAAATCAACACCGCCTCTCTCTTCCATTAACTGCCTTCACCGCCAACTACCACCCACTTGCTGGCTGATAATTGGCAGAGAAAGTTGGCTAAATCAACTTTTGCCAGCTATAAAAGGACCTTTTTTTGTTTTTTTGGCTCTCTTGGTGAAAATATACATGAAATATATGGTGTGTGTTCTATGTAATGCAGCAGCTCAAGAAAGAAAGAACTGTTGTTAGTGTGTAAGAAAGCCACGTCTGTGTGTGTACGTAATGTCTGTTATTACATTAAAAGATGTGATATTAATGGTTTGGTATAGGTGTTTGACTGTTTTGCGATGCCTTCATATTATTTTTAGCTCTAATAATCAACATTTGTATCATTTGATTAAATCCCAAATGATGAATGGGATGAAAGCTCTGTTTTTTTCCCTTCATTCCTGTAGATTTGCATAAAATTGTAATTGTGAATTTTGATAAATTGTTTTTTTATTTTTTATTTTAAGATGAACTTGTAGCATGCAATACTTATTAAATTATCAAGTTCTGAACATTCTTCATCTATCAAACATTAACTATCCGCAAGTTAAATGCCTCGTAGTTTAATTGAATGCATAATTTTTGGCACTTGTTCTTCTAAATAATAAAAATAACTGAGAGCGCAAGTGTTCATGTTTGAAAATTAGGTTCCGTTGCAAGTGATTGCCTAGATGAAAGGTTTTGACAAAGAAGAGGTGACACTCTTAAATCTGCAGTACGGGTTGGGATGTTCAGGGACTTTCTGGTTGTATGAATGAAATTTGATCAGGCTATTTAGCTATGCAGCATGAGTGGAGGATTGGTTTGGACTCTAATGTAGAAGTTTTCGAGTGCACGTTGTCAATGATTTAAGTGTGTAAAAACGGTAACATGGAAACAGGGTTAATTTATTTTCAACAATTTGAATCTAAGGAATTTTTTCAACTCAGTTTAATAAATTGATATTTGTTTTTAAAGTATGTGTATTTTCATATATATATTTTAAAGAAAAGTCCACATACTCCCCTCGAACTACCACTCAATTGACAATGTCCCCTCCCCAAAAAAAAAAATAACCAAATAATTGTTAATGCTCCCAAAGACGAAATACCCTTATTAAATATATTAAAAAAAAACTAAACTAAAAATTAAAATTTATTTATTTATTTATTTTTAAAAAACCCCACAACCACTCATTTGGCCAAACTTTTTTTTTTTTTTTTAAAAAAAAAGGCTATAAAGATTTTCATTTTTTTTTAATTTTTATTTTTTTTTAATTTATAAGGGTATTTATGGCTGAAAAATTTGTGGGGTATTTTTGTCTTTTTACTGACATTGGAGGAACATTGTCAATTGGGTGATAGTTTGAAGAGGGTATGTGAATTTTTTCCTATATTTTATTAAAAATATATGTAAAAATTAAAAATGCTCGTGAAAATTGCATTTCCTTTCCTTTGTTTTTTTTTTTTCCTTTCCTTTCCTTACTACACATTTCAAGTTGGATCATACACCTATGTAACTGGTAAACCGAATCTTTATAGAACACGTAAAGGAAGAAATGGGTTCCATGGCTTGAAGTCATTAACTGGGATGGGTTATTTCTTGCGAAGTGGACAGTCGGACGTTTCCAACAACAATCGAGCAATGAGAATGTTTGATCGGTGGAAACAACGATCAATCGGTAAGTCTGGCAAAATGTCTAAAATTCCAATTTTATGATTTTTAGGTGTGCTTTAGCTTAGATGTATGACTAATAATATAATGTTTCGTAGACTTTTGAGTTAGTGATTTCGAGGACGATTACCAAGGGGACTTTTACGACTAAGGTGAGTTAACCTCACATGGATACTTGTTGTTATTTTTTTATGACATATTTATTTTATATGTATCAAACATGCATGTTTTATACTCGCACGAAATAATTTGCAAATATTATGAACTCTACCTTTTGTGTAAATGGAGTGTTTCGAAATGGAATATTGTATCGTGTGAATTTTGTAAGTGCTTGCATGTAAAAGACAATGATTAATTATATTGTATGACATGTTTTCATATGTGGATGGCAATCATGGACTTACTATTATATGACTTTTGACCATATGGTCCATGTTTACTTTTATTGTTGTTTGCCTTTTGATTCATTGGTTGTCAATGACTGGTGCAACCATGTACGTATGGTGATCACGCCTTGCGGTATTGATAGTGGTATGGATCATCCAGGGTCGTATCCGGTCAGGCCATTAGTAGTGGCTTACTATTGTGTTTCACTGAGTTCCTAGTGTTGTACCAGAGGTCCCACAGAAAACACAAACATCACCGTAAGAAAGTTATAGGTGCGATAGATCATATGAAATTTAACTATGACTTGTTCACATCTAATATCATATATTATATTTATAACGCATCAATATGATTTCTGCCTTGTCTTTTGACCAAGAACCTTGTTGCGTACTTATTGCATGTGATTTGTATACTTTCTCGTAAACTATTGAGTTCACTGCATGATGACATGTTCCCCGTAGTTCTAATTCATTAAACATAAACCATAGACATACGCTTGGTTTGTTTTCTTATTTAAAACATTTTTGTTTTACAGTTGGCAGCCATTAGATGAAATACCCTATATTTTTCGAAGGTTTAGAAGATTTAGTCATATTGTGTTTGAGAAATTAGACCCTAGTTTGTGGCATTATCTGTGGAATGAGCACAAGGGACCTTTTACTAGCTGTTGATTTATTTTAGTAAATATTCTATACCATCTAATTTACTAAGCCATGGACTTTTCTTTTTATTTTTCTTCTATACCATTATCTGTGTTTTAATTTCTAGATCACCATCTTTCAACAAATTAACTAAATAATTTGAAGCTGGATTTTTAGAAAAGATGCCTCATACGTATGCATGCAGTATCTTTGTTCATTCTAACTTTTGCAATTCTAATAAAATCACCTTTAAATAATCTTTTTTCAAACTACCATTGTCTAATGATTTTTTTCATTTCTTGAAACCAAATAATTTTATCACAATTAGGTTATTAATTATAGAGTATTGACTAACATTTTTACTATAATTAAGGGTTTACTCTATGGATATAATTTTTCATTTCTCTTTCTTTTTATCCCTTTAAAGTTTATTTCAATACCTTGCGTACTGAATTCTTTCAATCTTCTAACGTAATAATTTGTTTTTTTAATCATATTCGGGACCTTAATTAGAAAGCAAGCCAATCTTTTTTATATAATTGAGGCATTTATTTCTTACTTTTCATCTTTCTTCATTTCTTAATGGAAAGTCTTAACATCTTGCGCATCTTTGAAACTTTCAATTGGTAATAGTTTCTTTTATTATAATTTGAGCCTTAGTTATATTGTCTAATTTATTTACCATAATTGAGACCTTATGCATTTTTTTCTTTTATAGAATGAACCCTAATTGTATTGCTACTATTTAGTTGTCTTATTTTATTGAGGCCTTAAAAAATAGCCTAAATTGCCTAATAAAAAAGCTGACGGCACACCAGTCACCGCCATTGATTTTTCATGCACGTCGTCGCCCATCACTTCCATTCTTCTACCTTTTGCTCCTTGCCACCCTTTCCCTCAGGACTATTTCCCTTCAATTTCGAATCCTCCTTAGCTCCGGCATAAAATCCCTGAGGTAATGCTACCTTGTCTACCGTTGTCCCTTTGCGATCCTTCTCTATTGACCTGGCAACATTTTTTTATTTCAAAAAAATTGGAACCTTTCACGCACGCGTTGGTGAGTGATTTAAGGGCCTATTTGGGAACATCATTTTTTTTTTTCACACAACTCTATTCAACTTAATTCTTTTCAAAAGTCAACTTTTCTCAATATCTCAAATTTATTCAACTCAACTCAAATTTATTCAACCCAATAAAAAAAATAATATTTATATTCTAAAAAAAATTAAAAAAAAAAAAATGGATGAGAGGCTCGGCCACCCCCAAAATATATATATATATATGTTTTTTTTTTTTCAGTTTTTTTTTAGAATTAAAATAAAATTTTTTATTCATTTTTAATTCTACTTTTTTCAAATATATTCACCTACTTAAACATTTTTTTTAAACTATCAAAACATAATTCTAATTTTTTTCTTCTCGATATCCGTAAAATCAACAAAGAATCGAATAAAATCGAATTAAATCGGACACCCAAACAAGCCAATTGAATTGAATCGAATAATTCTAATTTTTTAGGGTTTCATTTTCATTTCTGCATTTTCATTTTCCCTCTTC
This sequence comes from Betula pendula, assembly GCA_900184695.1. Classification (NCBI taxonomy): domain Eukaryota; kingdom Viridiplantae; phylum Streptophyta; class Magnoliopsida; order Fagales; family Betulaceae; genus Betula; species Betula pendula. The sequence goes on along the minus strand of FXXK01000792.1, from coordinate 148,319 downwards.
TCTTCAGTCCTCCCACAACACCCGCGGACCACCCGCACCACCACTAGCGATGCCCACCTTCCAAAAACCGGCTTTGGACGAGTGCCGATCTCTCTCTCTCTCTCTCTCAATGTAATGCCCTAGTCCCATTCCATCCCGCATCAGCATTAATTTCGCGGTTCACCTCCCAGTCCCATTCCATCCAGAATAAGACTCAAAGATCTCTACTCCTCAAAAGAGGATACTACGTAGCGAAAATGTATAATATTTCTAGCAACATTAAAAATTACAATCAGAGCATTTACTATGAGTCATTACAATAACTGAAATCTCTACAATATACACATCATTGCTATAAAATATTTCTATACTAAACCTTATATTCAAATATAGTTCAAAACACTAAGTTTGCAATGTCACTCAATAGTACTATTTACCATAAGCGACCTTCGAAATCTGCAATGTGTCCTCAAGCGTTACCATATCCAAATCATAACTCCAAATGGTTGCGTCCGCGTCATGATCCTTGTACCTCAAAGACCTAACTGGCTACACTATAAAATATTTATCTTTTAAAACATAAATGTTTTCCATTGGAGAAAGTAAGGGGTAAGTCCACCGCTTAGTAAGCAAGTAATCCGGTTCTATTATATGATTGTGAACAGTTTATATGCAAATAAAAGTATTGAATCATAAAATCATTTATTTTTGCAAACATATTTAATTCATAAAAATTGACTTTACATAAACATTTATCTTTGCTTTGCTTCATTATATAAATATTCATAGCTCTATTTAACCCTCAGAGTAAAGTTGTGCTTGTCTTGCACATCACCTTTCGGCAAGGACTGGTCCACTTATCCCCTCTCTACGAAACCTTGTCAGCCTAACCCCCTTTACTTAAGGTTATCGGCTTGTGTGGCCACACCCCATTAAGGGTGTGTTACACTGCCATCAAATCATACACACACACAGTACCGGTGTTACCATTCATCATCCATTTCACATTTATCTCATTTTACATATATCCACATAAACAACTCATTTGATGTATGCATAATAACACAATATTTAAATGTACATTATTTGAGATAATATTTGTAAAAGATATCCAAGTCACATTTTTCATGGATAAAACATTATTTGTTTATTTCAAGAGATGTTTAAGAGATAACCCGGGTTTTCTTTTAAAAATATTACATATAAAATGTGCCGGGTTATTATTTATAAAAATATTAGCACAACATAGCCCGTTTACCTTGATTGATTACAAGTCCCCTTTCAGTTCTCATCGTCGCGTATTCATCCTATTATCGCGATCGTTCCCTTGAAGTCACAAACCATACATTCGTGTCACCTAATTCCTTAATTAGAAATATCTCACTTAAAAACCCATCTTAGAGCCTAAACCTTAAACCGGACAACTTAAACTCTCTACTCGACCATCGAACATTTGGTGAAACCATCGAACGTTCGGTGAGGCCATCGAACGTTCGGTGAGGCCATCGAATGTTCGGTGAAGCTACCAAACGTTCGGTAGACGAAAACCTTAAAACGTTCGGTGAGGCCATCGAACGTTCGGTGAAGCTATCGAACGTTCGGTAGACGGAAACCTTAAAACTCAAACTATCATACTTTTAACCCATCTAGCACATTCTATAGCCTAAAATAATCTCTTACATTATCTTAAGCACAACTTAGTCCCAAAAGTACCATCCAAAATATAAAACTCCATATCTTTTATCAAAGGTCTAACCATTTTTTTAAAAGACAAAGCCTCAATACCATACTTAAAAAATACAAAGGATCTACCCATCAATACCTTAAAAAGTGGTAGATCTACTATTAAATAATATGAAAACAAAATAGTCTAAAACATCTAAAAAGCTCAAACTATTTAACTCTAAAATCACCATTGATCCACAATAAAACACATACACTAGCATCTAATTTCGAAATAAGCCTTCACTGACTAAGAATAAATCCAAAGTTGTTTTCTCTCTAGGGTTTCTGCCGCAACCTAGAGGAGAAGTCAATTTTCTTCCAGTCCGACAAGGGCCGAGAAGGTGACTCCTCGTTTCTTTTTATGATCATGTCTGTGTGGGGCTCCTAAGATATTACAATTTAGTTTGAGATTTTTAGGATCGGCGGTATGGGCAATTTGGTGGCGGATCTCACAAAACTTTTGGGAAATTTCTCCCTTTCGGAGGAGGAAAGTGCGGGGGTGGAAGTCCAAGTTGAGTCTTTGGAAGGAGCAGTAACGCGAGGGAAATCATGTCTGTTGGCAAACTCTTAGCCGACAGAATGGTGAGCAAGGAGATATCAAGTCAACTCTTTTACGGGGCTGGAAAATCACCGGTCCTTGCTCTTTCAAGGTGATCGGAGCAAACCTTTTCATTATTGAGTCCCAAAATGTTTGGGACAAATCCAGCGTGTTGGAAGGCAAGCCTTGGATTTTTGAGGGACAACTTTTTGCCGTGGAAGATTTTAATGGCCTTACGCCGCCAACCCGAATGTCCTTTGCTAAGGCAACCTTTTGGGTTAGAATGTATAACCTCCCATTAGCATGTATGAGCACTGATATGAAGCTCAGGATTGGATCATCAGTGGGAGTGGTGGAGGAGGTAGATGTTGTTGACGATGGAGTGGATTGGGCAGAATTTTTACGGGTCCAAATATGTTTGGATTTGTCTAAACCATTGGCCCGGGGACGAATGCTAAAACTTATGGGCGATTCGGTGTGGGTAGCCTTTCAGTATGAGAAGTTACAAAGTTTTGCTTCAGATGTGGGGTCATTCGGCATGGTGCTAAGGGCTGTTCGCAAAATGGAGGGCGGAGGTCATCGAGGGAGGCAGCCGAGCCTCAATTCAGCTCGTGGTTGCGAGCTCCCTCCCCCAACTAAAGGCAGGGGAATGGACGATGGGATGCAAGCGATGGTTCAATGGCAGCCCACCCACCTCACGGCGAGCCAGAGGTGGCGAGATTCAGGTCTGCTGGAGACAAAAGACATGCTATAGTTGAGCAGGGGCAGAAGCGTGTCAGTGGAGTCTCATCTCCGGTGGCGGCACGATCCTCAGCAGTAGGGGTGCATGGACGGACAGACAGTGCGAATTGAAAAGGCTAGGAAAGTGCGGAAGTTTCGGTGGTAGTAAATAGAGGGAGGATTCTATGAGATTGGCAGAGGGTGCAAATAAGGAAGTTATTAGTCCAGCTGGGATGAGCTGTAACACCCCCGTAAAGGAGGGGCTAAGAGCATTAGCAGCAGTTTCCCTTAAACTCCATTCCCTTCCCTAATGTAGGGAAAACTGTTAAAAAAAATACAAAAAAGTCCATGCAGCAGCTTTCCTAAGTGTTCCCTAAACTATAGAAACACCAAGGGAACCACTTTTGGTTCCCTTCATCTAGGGAACCAAAAGTGGTTCCCTTAGCATTATTAAAATATAAAAAACTTTCTCTCTCCTCTACCATTTGTTTAAAACAATATTTAAATGATTTATCTTTCCTCTCTCTTTCTTCTAGCATTTAATTTAAATAGTATTTAATTCATGTAGAGAAAGATGAAGGGAAGCTGCTGTGGAGTGCATTTAACTAGGGAACTAAAAATGGTTTTGTTCCCTACATTAAAGAAAAGCTTAAGGGAAGCTGCTGCTAATGCTCTAACACGTGAGTCTAGGGTTGGTAAGGCATTGATGGATAGGGACTCGATGGATGCTGACTTGTCGCAGATGATTCTAGAGAGGGGTAGTTCCGAAAGGCCAGTGCTGAAAGGACATGGGTTGTTTATTACAGCAGAGGGCAATGCATCAGATCCAGCTGGGCTGCGTCATTTGGACCGAGCTGCTCCAGCTGGTTTTGGGAATGCTTATGTGTTGGGTCCTGGGCTATTAAGTGAGGAGGAGTCTTCTAGGCCTTGGGCTGGCGTGGAGCACACCACTAGTAGATCGACAGTTCCAGCTCTCTCTTTTAAAAGTGGAGAATCTAATACATCTAAGAATGCAGCAATTTCTAAGAAGGGAAAAGGCAAAGGACCTGCACCGGCCGTGCATAGAAGATGAGCCTTCGGAGATGGAAATTTCAAATCTTCATGATGTCCTTGTGGTTTTATCGAGGAGGGTCTTGGACATCACGTCCCTAGTAATGTTGTAAACCCTCTGCCGCAATAGGGGGAAGAGAGTTCAACATCCAAACCCACAACAAAAGGATGGAAACGCAGTGCCCGTGCACAAGGCTAGTCAAGGAACTCTGTAGAAACTCAATTCGCTGGCTAGAAGAAAAGGAAGGTCGAGAGGACCAAGGCTGAGATTAGTGTTCTTCTGGAAGCTTGGCAGGGGACCATTGAGGCTGGCCAATTTGGTAAAAAGGCGTGGCTGGTGAATCCTAAACCGGAAGATGAGACACTGTTGGGTGGAGTGGCGGCGGCTGGTGTACAGCCCCGCCGCTCATTATGAATCTACTTAGCTGGAACTGCTAAGGGCTTGGGAACCCTCAGACAGTTCGTAACCTTTGCTAGATGGTGGAGGATAAGAGACCCACTATTTTAATTTTCATGGAAACCAAACTCCAGAGAGATAGAATCTCTAATTTACGCGGGAAGTTAGGATTTGATAGTCTGTTTGTGGTAGACTATGTGGGATGTAGTGGTGGCTTGGCACTTTTCTGGATGGAAGCAATAGATTTGGAAATTCATAATTTTTTGAATCGTCATATTAATGCCATCGTCAAGGAAAGGGGGCGAGACTTTCAATGGAAATTGACAGGGTTCTATGGTAACCCAGAAACTGCTAAGCGAGGGGACGGGTGGAGCTTACTTCAACGCCTGAAGCATTTTTCTCCGCTGCCGTGGCTTTGTGTTGGGGATTTCAATGAGATCTTGGACTAGTCAGAGAAGTATGGAGCTGCTATTCAGCCACTCAGAAAGATGGAAGACTTCCGGGAGGTTTTGGAGCTTTTCCAACTTAGCGATTTGGGCTTCATTGGCTCTAAATTTACCTTGTGCAATAACAAAGAGCCTTCTCAGTTCACAAATGAGAGACTCGATCGAGCCGTGGCAAACTCGGAATTGTGTGAAATGGCGAGGGAGACTGATGTTTTTGTCCTGGCAGCCAGGAACTCTGACCACTGCCCAATTTTTCTCATTTACAGGGCCCAACTTTTTAAACTTGACAACTCGGATGCCCGATTTAAAATTCGAAGCCAGCTGGATGGTTAATGATGCTTGCTCAGGAGTTGTCGATACTGCCTGGCAAAGGGGAGAGAATATGTTGGTGATCCACTTGATATCCTGTGTAGCAAACTTAATCTTTGCAGGCACATGTTGATAAGGTGGAGTAAACAATAAGGTCGAAAGAGGCGGGCTGCATGGGTAAAATAGAAAAAATGAATCAATTAATTGAACAATTCGTGAACTAGCTTGAATTCATTCAAAAATAAATGAGTCAAACTTAAATAGAATATCAATTCGATAATAAGTTCAAACTCAATTCATATTCGAAATAAAATTAAATAAATCAAAATTAAACATTTAATATTTGATTCGATTGGAATACGACCTTCCCATAATCAAACAACAACCTAGCAATAAGCGGAAGGTAGACCAAGTCCAACGTGGCGTCGTCATTGACAATCGGAGACTTGTTCAACACGTACATTTATTAAGTTGTAGTTCATTGGATTGGACAATTCTACTTCTACATTTATTAAGTTACAGGAATCCAAAGTTTTCCATGTCTAGTGTTTTTTCTTTTGTCCATCACTGTAGTTTCATTTTTCCATGCGTGTCTCTATAGTCTCGGTCATTGTATATTGAGTCATTGACTATATATACTGCATGTCGGGTGGCTATATAGTCTCGGTCATTGTATATTGAGTCATTGACTATATATCCTGCATGTTGCGTGGCTCTATATATAGTCTCGGTCATTGTATATTGAGTCATTGACTATATATCCTGCATGTGGCCATTAATCGCTTCATGATGTGCTTTTCATGTTACTTATATTATCATCCAACGAGAGTTAACATAATCTTGACAAAATGGAACTTTCCATATATATATTAATTCCTCTACGGAATATTAACAAAGAATATTAAGACCACGTTTTGGTAAAAAAAAAAATTTACCACATAGAATGCAAAATTTGATAAAAATATATTTAATTTTTATTAATAATATGTCACTTTTTTTTTTATAGATAGTATTTCTCGTTTTGTAAAAAACAGCTTAAATTCGCATCATCTAAAAAGAAATTATAGAGGAACTGATTCGGTGAGTCCTGTACGGCTCATTCACAACTCAAAACTCTGTCAAAAAAGCCAACTGACAAGTCTTCTGGCTTTATTTAATAGGCTCATTGGTTCTTTCCATTTAGGAAACTTCTTCCATTACCATCCATCAAAGTGTTGAAAGGTCTCTGCATCCACTGTCCTCGATCACGTGAACGATTGGATTTTACGTGATTTTTTCTACCAAGCCTTACAAAATAATATCGGATCAAAATCGTACATAAAATCTGAATACACTAATACGCATTCAAAATTATTTTACGTGTCCAAAGTTGGTTTGTTTATGTCGGAAATAGAGAGCCGGATATTTATGAGAAACCTGAGCAATCTTCCAAAGTTTCTCTTTCACTGAGGAATATGTTTAATAATGCGTCCCATTATGGGGGTGGCGTGGAGAACGGTTCTAAACCAACGTACACTATGGAATACTTACATGTCTCTATTCTCTAAAAAAAAAATTCTTTTCTGCAATTTTGGCCATTGGATTTCTTTGAAAACCATCATAGCCGTTAATTCCAGATCTTTGAAAAGGGATATATATATATATATAACTTAATTAATGTTATATATTAATAACATATATGCATATATACTTACATTAACATATTATGATATGGACAGAAATTTTCTACAAATTAATTTGTAAAATATTTTTACAAACTAATTTTTAAAAATGACACGTGTTCTCAGCATGTGAAAATTATATTTTTTTTAATCGCATGTGCTTCTTATATGCTTTTTTAATAGCATTAATAAGAAGACATGCGCTTCTCACATGTTTAAAGAACACATATTACTTTTAAAGGCTGATTTGTAAAAATTTCCTACAAACCAATCTGTAAGAAATTTTTATTCTTTATGATTATATTTACTTAAAAACAACAAATGGACTAGGTTTGGGCGGTAGTTAATATAAGAAATAAATAAAAATCACTTGGCAAGAGAAACAAACAAACCGAAAGTAGTTAATATAATAAATTACACATCTACTAGCTCTTTCTTTGTAGATCCTACGCACAAAGAGAAAATGATGATTTTTCTTTTATTCTTTTACTTTTTAAAATTATTATTAAATATGTGGGTCTTAAAAATAAAATCCATGTAACACCGTTGTGGCCTCACGGTGGTTTCAGCCTAGCTTACAGGAAAATCAGTAATGCCTCACTCCAAGCTTTGAATGTCACCAATGACATGTTAGAGCATTAGCAGCAGCTTTTCTTAAATTTCATTTTCTTCTTTAGTGTAAGGAAAATTGTTAAAAAAATACAAAAAAATTCCTGTAACAGCTTTCCTAAGTCTTTCCTAAACTATAGAAACACCAAGGGAATTACTTTTGGTTCCCTTCATTTAGGGAACCAATAATAATTTTCTTAACATTATTTTTAATATAAATTTTTTTTCTCTCTTCTAACATTTGTTTAAAACAAAATTTAAATAATTTATCTTTTCTTTTTCTTTCTTTTAGTATTTAATTTAAATAATATTTAATTCATATAAAAAAAGATGAAAGAAAATTACTATAAAGTGCATTTAAATAAAAAATTAAAAAATAATTTTTTTCCCTACATTAAAAAAAAAGTTAAAAATACCTACTGCTGCTAATGATCATACATATTACATCCAACTATCAAGTGGACGCTATCTTCTATAAGGAGAAGGCCATTGAAGGTTGTCAGTCAGGCACAAAGAAATTTTAGAAAAAGAGTAGAGACACAGAGAAGGCAAGGATGGCTTTGCGTGGAGTACTTTTGCAACAACTACTGCTACTTGGGGCCATAATTTTAGCAGCATCAGAGCCGAATTCAAGCTGCATCAGCACATGTGGATCGCTTGATATCCCCTACCCATTTGGAACAAGCGAGGGCTGTTACCTTGATCCATCTTTTCTCATCAGTTGTAACCACACGCCTGAGAAGCTGGCAACACCATTTCAGGGCGACGGTAATGTAGAGGTCCTAAACATATCGTTGGATGGTGAACTGCGACTCGCAGCCCCCATAGCCCGTGATTGCCCCAACGAGCCGGGGTATGACGAAAGCAACAGCTATAGCTGGCTCCGATTACCACCGTACTTTCCCCTCTCATATAAGAGGAACAAGTTAACAGCAGTCGGTTGCGACACTTTTGCGATTATTAATGGTACATTGGCAGAGGAGACTTACGAGACTGGATGCTTGTCAATCTGTAACAGTATTGACAATGTGGAAAACGGGTCTTGTGCTGGCGTTGGCTGTTGCCAAATTTCTATCCCAGAAGGAATGAGTGATTTTTTTCTGGTTGTTGGGAGCTTGAAAAACCAGTCTGTAGTAGGCGACTTCAATCCATGTAGTTACAGTTTTGTAGTCGAAGAAAAAGCTTACAACTTTTCCTCGTTGGACCTGGTAAATTTACATAACAGTGAGACTGTTCCTGTGGTGCTTGAATGGGCAGTTGGGAATGAGAGATGCCCAGATGCTAAGAAAAATTTGACAAGCTATGCATGTAAGGCAGAGCATAGCGAATGTGACAATTCCACCAACGGTTCTGGGTATCGTTGCAATTGCTCCTCAGGTTATCAAGGGAACCCATACCTCGTTCATGGTTGCCAAGGTAATCATATATTACAAGTTCGTTACCTAATTAAGCCTTGTTTCTTTATTTTTTTATTTTAGTTGGATTTTCATTTGCACAAACATATTACAAGTTGGTTGTATTGCTATTTGCTACTAAGTACACTGTGTTGCAGATATTAATGAGTGCGAAGAAATTTCAAACCCCTGCATTAATAAGACATGCACCAACATTCCGGGGAGTTACAAATGTGATTGTCCCAAGGGGTACGAAGGTGATGGGATGACAAATGGAACAGGGTGCCGTCCTATAATCACCCATTCTAGTTCTACGAGTATCGCTATTGTACTTGGTAAGCATCTAAGAATTCTATTTTAATTTTTTAGAGCTGTTTTTTTTTTTTTTTTTCTTGATAATTTATGAATTCCATGGAGGGATTTGGTTTCCCGATATCCAAAAATAGTCCAAGTACCCATTATTCTTTTGCCCCTCTGCATGTCCTAGGCACTTTTGGCCTTTATCAGTTTGATTTAATAAGGCTGCTTCCTTCACGGATCCAGATAAAAGAATAAAAAGTTCTATTTAGAAACCAAAAATTACAAATGTCAATTGAGGCCATTTTAGCTTTTTGAAAAAAAAAATAAAGGCAAGGGTAATATTAGGATTTAGCTACTCATGATTTTTCACTCAATTCTTCCATTACGTTTTCAATAGATTTTCTAATAGAAGCCATTTGAAATATCAACTATACCCTCAAAAGATCATAAAAATGTTTTAAAAAATTGAAACAACAAGGCGGAGTAAAAAAATTGAGGGTTAGGGAGGTAGTTCAACCATCAAGGGCAATTGACGCAAGGGAAGGTGAATACAACTTCTCACTAAATAAATCTCTAATACCAATTGACATAGCTGATAAAAAAAAAATAAAAAAAATAAATAAAGAAAGAGAAGTCTGAAGTCTGGAATCCATAAGGAAGAACTAGATTTCACGGATTCTAGTATAAATCTGGAACCCATTAATAAAATATGGAGAAAACTCTCTCAAAGAGATAAAGTTTTATTTAACAAATGATTATTAAAAACAAGTCAAATTAAAAGCATAATTTCTTTTCTATGTTACAATGAAACAAACTAATCCTAATAACAAAATGTTACGAAACTACCCTTAGAAAAAAAAAAAAAACAGAACACAACAAAAATCACAAGAAAAACCTTAGTGGTTAAGTTCTATGCCGCATTGGTCGAAGTGGTGGTCGATTGCCCTCTCGGCCGGTCTCCTTCGAACTCTTTTGGTCAACTGATCTCCGGCCTATGCTTCAACCAATTCGACCACTTTAGGTTTTTGTATGATGTATTTCTGTGTAGTGGAAGCGACAGTCAACTAGGTCTTGGACGAATCAAATCTTTTTTTTCCTTTTATCTTTTTTTTTTTTAACATAAATTCACTCCAAATTGATCCTTAAGTGTCCTACATAGGGTTGACAATTTTTTGTATAACTCATGAATCCAACACGAACTCAACACGAAATTAAACGGTTATGATTGATTAGGAATTTGACCCATTTAATTAAAAATGTCGAGTTATGTGGTTGACCTATATAGTCTTATATACATGCTTTGACATGATTCGAAGGCATGCAATTTTTTTACATAACCCACGAATCAGACATAAACCCAATACAAAGTTAGAGGGTTAATTAGGGTTGAGGAATTTGACTCGTTTAATATAATGGGTCGGGTTAAGGTTAACTTATATAATTTTATACCCTGTACATGAACACTAATTGTCACCCCTAGTCGTATACAATACATATGTTTAACAGGGTTTTCAAAATTAGTATAATTATGTAGATATATCTATGTTTATGGTTCGCAAATATTTTATAATGGAAGGTATTTAAAGAAACTTGGAAGACAATAGTTGTACATGGAAAATAGAGAAATTAAAGGAGACATTTATGATGTCCAACTAATGTAAGACTATTTCTTTAAAGCAAGCAGTACTTAGGTGTATGCACATCCAGTGTACATATGCGTGGAAGTGGGTTGTAGCGCACTTTATCATTAATTTTTGGATGGTATAGAAGATTTTTGGGTTCCATTATATTTTGGAGAAGTGTTTGCTATAATCCAATGCATACCAATTGATCAGAATTGGTGAGGGCATATAACTTCTTAAGGAAATGGACTATGTAACACATCTTATGAGCATTTATTTTTCTGTTTTAAATTTCTGCATTCAGAACATATGCAATATATTTGGTTCCCAACTTCGTTGAAATATTTGTCCTAACAAAGACAATGGTATTGATTTTGGTCAAAATGCATGTTTTAACATTTGTAGGCATTGGCATAGGCCTCTTAGTAATGCTCGTTGGAGGTTCTTGGATATATTGGGGACTGAAAAGAAGAAAGCTCATCAAACTCAAGGAGAAATTTTTTCAACAAAACGGTGGCTTAATGTTACAACAAGAACTCTCAAATTACGAAGGGTCTGTAGAGCCAGCAAAAATCTTTAGCACAAAAGAGCTTAAAATGGCCACTAACAACTATGACAAGAGTAAAATTCTTGGCCAAGGAGGCAATGGAACTGTTTACAAAGGAGTATTACCAGGTAACAAAATAGTTGCAATTAAGAAGTCCAAAGTTTTTGATCGTGACCAAACTAAGCAATTCATAAACGAGGTGTGTTTACTTACCCAAATCAACCATAGGAATGTGGTTAAACTATTAGGTTGTTGTCTTGAAACAGAAGTGCCCATACTAGTTTATGAATTCATCACAAACGGGACTCTCTTTGAGCACATTCATGATAAAAGTCATTCATTCTCACTTTCATGGGAAAATCGTCTGAAGATAGCAGTGGAAACTGCAGGAGCCCTTGCATACTTGCATTTTGAAGCTTCTATGCCAATTATTCATAGAGATGTAAAAACTGCAAATATACTACTAGATGATAACTTCACTGCAAAAGTGGCTGATTTTGGAGCTTCAAGGCTGATATCTCTTGATCAAACACAAGTAAATACTTTGGTGCAAGGAACTCTTGGGTACTTGGACCCAGAGTATTTCAATAGCAGCCAACTAACAGAAAAAAGTGATGTCTACAGCTTTGGTGTTGTTATGGCAGAGCTATTGACAGGTAAGAGAGCAATTTTGCCTGTTGGGACAGAAAGTGATAGAAATCTTGCTAAGCACTTTGTTTCTACGGTGGAAGAGGATCACCTATTGCAAATTCTTGACAATCACATTGTAAACGAGGGTAATATTGACGAATTGAAGGAAGTGGCCAATCTTGTAAAAAGGTGCTTAAGTGAAAAAAGGAGAGGATAGGCCCTCTATGAAGGAAGTGGCAATGGAGTTGGAGGGTTTTAGATTTATGAAAAAGCAGCCACAGGAAAAGGCTGATCTCTATGCAGAAGAGACTGGGTACATGCTTGCTAAAGCTGCACACTCTTTTAACATTGATGTTGGCGATATCAGTTCTTTTACCAACACAAATGTTGTGTACGATAGCATAAGTAACAGTGTATTGAAACCACTGAATGACGGCAGATAGTACGCTAGTCCATGGCATACATTTGCTGTTAAAACGAACATTGCCCCTCACTCTCCATTAACTACCTTCATCACCAACTACCGCCACCTACTGGCTAATATGTGGTTTAGAAAGTCGGCTAAATCGGCATGGTGTGTCATGTGAGTGCTGTGTGTGTGTTCTGTGTATCACAACGCAAGAAAGAAAGGAAGTGTTGTGTGTATGTGTTGTCCTTGTGTAAGAAGTGTTTTGAGTGTTTTCAGGTTTGGGTAAGAAAGCAATGTGTCTTTGTTGTTAGTGTGTAAAAAAAGCCATGTGTGTGTCCCCTATAGTCCCTTTTTCCCCTTTCAATTAGCACAAAAAAAAAAAAGAGAAAAGAAAAGAAAAAAGAAAAAGAAAAAGAAAGTCATGTGTGTGTCTGTGATCTGCCTGTTGTAATATAAAAAGGTGATATTATTTGGTTTTGTGGTTTCACTGTTTTGTGTTGCCTTCACATTCTTTTTATCTCTAACAATCAAAGTTTGCATCATTTGATGAAATCAATTATTTATATATCTAATCTCTAGCTACAATTGGTTAGACTTGGTGATAGATCAAATAAGGGAGCTACAACTGAACTTTTTATATAAATTGGAATAAGAGACAGGAAATCTTTATCAATAAACAATAATGAAAACAAACACCAAAACAAATCTTTATATAGGTTACAAAGCGAAATCCTAACTAAGCTTACTAGAAAAACTAAACAAATTTAATAACTACTCATAATCCAAATCCTAATTATGCTACTATCTAACATTATCCTAGGCCCTGGCTTGTTCCAATTTTAGTTGTACCTTGGCAAAGACGCAATATATTCTTGTTTGGTGTTGTGCAAATATTTACCTAAATAATTAGGCGAATAAATGTATGTTTTACTTGCAAGTGCATAAGATTAAAATGATAATATAGAAAGCAAGTACGAGATCATTTTCACAAGGATTGATTTAAACTATATTTATAAAGAATTTTCTAAACAAATAATTTGAATGAAACACGACAAAAGATTGAATTGAAATAATAAGAAGATAAAGTAGGACTTCGATATCCATCACTAAGTATATTTTGTTAGGTACACAATTTGCACAACACTATAATTATATTAAGATATTCAATATTTGCCAACCTAAAAGCATAATATCTATTCCTTGCCACAACTTGATAACCGGTACGAGTTGTTGTTTGGAGAGGGGGAAGAGCCGAGGCTAACGGTGGAATTAGAATCTCTTTGTTGCGCAATTCCAGTAGGGAATTGAGAAATTAGAAAGAGAAATAGAAATTTTGCAATCATTTTCAACCAACGAACAAAAGCATGCCCTGAACTGATGATTAATAACAATCTAGACCAAGGAAAAAAAAAAACTCAAAAACCAAGTCATTGGATCTCGTGAACAATATACAGGAAATTTCCTTGGCCCTTTTTCCGTGATACAAAGTCAAGCCTTTTCTGCCTTCCATATCGCCTTTCCCTGCTTGAGACTATTTTATATTAATTAACCACCCCAGCCATTGTCTACCTAACAACGCTTAATATATCTAGCTTCAACCGTGCAATGCACGGGTTGTTTCTAAAAGGTTGCCACTGGGAGAGAGAGAGAGAGAGAGAAGAAAACTAAGCCTTAGTGTCGTTTCAATAATCTTGTATATCTAGCATGCATGCTCCTCCTCCAGAAGAAAACTTCCTTTATTAAAATTTTTATTTTCAAAATAAAATCATTAACAAATAATTCAAATATAAAAGACTCTTAAAAACAAAAATGCAAATTTTACTTTATATCACATTAAAACATTTTTTTCAAATTAAAAATAAAAAATTACCCCAAAACACATTAATAAACAAAGTCATTTGTTCACATATATTCCGTTGATCCATTCGATCCAAGAGTATAATCTTCACTTGTCTCATTTGTCTTTTGATGGTAGAAAGTTCTTGCACCATATTTTCCAATAGAATAAATGAGACTTATGAAAGTTCAAATGACCAATATTCTTACATATCAATCAAAGATACCAATTTTGATAGCAACATCTTTTGCAAACTTAAAAGTCAGAAAACCTCCAATATTGCCCTATTTATGTTTCAGCCATAATATGTGATTTTAAAGGTGGATTTATACACTTCAATCATTCAATGACTAATTTTCACAAAAGTAATGTTACATGTACAAACTTTTGCTCTTACACTTTCTAACTTAACTTTTAAAATTACTATTAAATTTTGATCAAATAATAATTTAAAAGTCATTTATAAAAGTATAAAAGTAAAAGAGTATATAACATTTCTCTTGTAACAAACCAACAATATAAAGTATTGAGCCTTGAATGCTTATAATGCGAGACATAAGTCAATTGAAAGGCATGTCTACTTATGATGCTTATGTGCTTAAATAAGATTTTATTGTGGACAAGTTTTTTTGTCGTCACCAACCTAGTGCTATCGCCCCTAATAAGAAGTGTTAAGATGAGTTTTCCTGTTTGTGAATTCAGCTTGGCATAATTGAGTTAAACTTGATTTTGTATTGGTCTGAATAATAAATGAGTTATTCGTGAACATAATAATATGTTTGAATATTAAATGAAACATATTTGTTTAAACTCGACTCAGCTAAAATAAGCTTGTATAACTTCATTTTTATAATTTTTTAGTATTATT
>FXXK01000792.1:36636-113179 GCA_900184695.1 Betula pendula | reverse complement strand
CAAAATATTGAAAAGTCTTTTCCACTTTATATCACATCAAAAAAAGATTTTTTTTTTTAACTAAAAATAAACAACACCACCCACAACCCATTATCCAACATTCCACGTATCTTTTAACACGAAAATGCATATAACTACCTTAACATTTGATCATCTTTTTAAACAGCCGCTTAATTTTAGTATAAATCTTAGGTTTTAGTCATTTTTCACTCGTTAATTTCTTCCGTTACATTTTCAATCGAGTTTCTAATCGAAGCCATTTGAAATATTAGTTATATAAAATTATTAAAGAAAAAAAGTTTTAAAAAAAGCCATTTTCATGTGTGGCTCTATGTGACTCATAGATTCAATAGTAATTTAAAAAAATGAAAATGTGAGAAAAAAATAAAGAGAAGATCTATAGCAATTTCTTACATTGTATGTATTCACCTTCAGTTGCGTCCATTCC
This sequence comes from Betula pendula, assembly GCA_900184695.1. NCBI lineage: Eukaryota > Viridiplantae > Streptophyta > Magnoliopsida > Fagales > Betulaceae > Betula > Betula pendula. The sequence continues at coordinate 112,731 of FXXK01000792.1, read as the reverse complement.
CTCTTCAGAATAGACCATCCCGAAGACGTTTCAAAAAGAAAAATAATTCATTTTTTTTTTTTGGTCATTTTTTCATTCTCCAACTTTTCAAAATTATTATTAGTTCTATAGGTTTCATGTGTAGTCCCACATAAGACCCACATATCTAATATTAATTTTAAAAAGTAAAAGAAAAATGGTAGAAAAAACAAGAAAAGATATAGAGCAATTCCCAACTTAGAATCCACTTTTTTTTTTCCTCAGATCTTAGAATCCACTAGTAAAATATGGAGAAAACTCTCTAAAAGAGATAAAGTTTTATTCAACAAACAATTATTAAAAACCTAAGCCTAATAACAAAATATTACGAAACTACCGTTAGAAACAAACAAAACACAACGAAATTCACATGAAAAAATCTAGCCATCAAGTTGTACGCCACATCGGTCAAACTGGCGCCGATTGACCTATCAACCACCTTGGAACTTTTTTTTTTGTGAGTACCCTGGAACTTTTTCAGTCGACCGATTTTCGACCAACTCTCGAGTTTTTGTATACTTGTTACAAAAAAAAAAGACTCGAGAGTTTGTGTACGATGGAAACCAAAAATTACAAATCTCAATTCGCGCCAAGTTAGCTTTTTGAAAAAAAAAAAAAACTCTCAATTTCCATGCATTTTAAAACCCCTGAATTTTCATGTGTTTTAAATGACCCATTCAATGTTTAAAAACTCTCAAATTAGGCTATTGACTTCTAATCTTTCAATTTCTCTCTTCCATTAGGATTTACGTAAAGGGGTGCCAAAATTCTCAAAATACTCCTAATTTTTTAAGAAAAAAAAAATTATAAAGATTTAGGTGTTGGTCAGGATTTAAAGAAATTCGCAAAAATATCCACGCCAAAATCTTTGAAAGTTTTTTTATATTGTTTTTTAACAGAACATGGGTATTTTGAGAATTTTGAAGGGATTTAACGGAAAATCCTAATAGAGTGAAAAAATTGAAAGAAATTAAAAGTTTAATAACCTAAATTGAGAGTTTTTAGACTTTGAAGAAGTCATTTCAAAACGAGTGGAAGTTTAGGGAGTTTTATGAAGTTTTCCGAAAATAGAAAAAAAAAAAGAATAAATAAAGTAAGGGTAAAATGAAAATTCTTGGCTTCTTCTCGACTAACAAGGAACATTAAGGTTTCTATAAAAGAAAGTTGATTCAAAACATGGTTCAACATCATTATCTTATATAATTTGTGGCTTTGTTTGTTAAAATTTTCTTTTTCTATATTTTCATTTTTTATTCTCAAAACTAAAATATTAATATAAACAACCTAAAATACAAAATACTCAAAACTATTTTCACATTTATATCACATAATTAGAACATACACTTTTTGAACTAAAAATAAAAAAACACCACCCACAACACATTATCCAACATTCCATATCTTTTAACACATTCTTTGGGTTCCAAAATCAGAACTTTTTATTCTTGGCATGCATCAAGTGAAGGAAGCCTTATTTAAATCAAAACTGCTAAAGGCCAAAGATTAGTGGCTCTAGGACATTTAGAAGGGCAAAATAATGGGTGAAACTATTTTGGATATTGAGGAAAGAAAAATTTCCTACAAATCGGTTGTTGTAGCATTTATTTGTTTTTTTTCATTGACTTCCATAAATTATCAAGCAATTACGGGGGAGAGGGGAAAAAAAAAAAAAAAAACCTGAAATCCTGCTCTAACAAAAATTATAACTACCACCATTCTTAATACTTACCCAGTTCAATTTAGCGCCTCTAACTAGCAATGGCTGCACTACTACGGACGGCACCCCTGCTTTCTCTTTTGTCCATCCCATCAGTTTCGTACCCCTCGGGGACAATCGCATTTGAAACTCCCCCAGGAGTGTTGACGCATTGTTTCCATTAACGCAGGGTTTGAAATTTGCCGCACTCATTAAATACTCCAAGAAAATAACAAACAAATACAAGAGCTTATGCTATATTCCCTAATAGTCAATAACATAACCAACTTAAATTCGTATAATTAGAAAACCATACACTTATTGATATACTATAAAATAAATATAAACACACATTCCCATGCTCAAACAGAACAAATCCCAGCCTATGCTCGAAACACTTCTAGCGTTCCTAAAGGAAAAAAGACAGCACGAAGAAATAGCGAACTGGCTTAAGAGAAACCTGAGCACCTGACATTTGATATACGGCTTTGGGTGCTGTAACAGCACCATGCTGAATGACAAGGCTGAGATCAATTCTTACCTTTGAAAATACAGCATGTGTAATCTCAACCTTTTCAAAATACCAGCGCTGTACATCACCCAAGCCAAATCCCTACATTTGATCCTCTTTTAAAAAAGTCACTCAATTTTAATAATAATCGTAGGTTTTAGTCATCTTTCACTCAATAACTTCTTCCGCTCCATTTTCAATCAAGTTTCTAATAGAATCCATTTGAAACATTAGCTATATTCTTAAAAGATTAAGGTCCTGTTTAATTCGCAGAATAGACTCTTAGAATGAAATGACTATTCATATGGAATAATCATTTGTCGGGGGTGGCCGCGGCTCCGCCGGTGGCTTTAGGGCTAGTTCCGCCATCAGTTCCCCTTTTGGCCAGATTCCATTGAGGAGGGCGAATAAGACCATGTATTCCTTTGGATCTTCTACATTTAACTTTTCCTTGTTAAACCGTATAATATAATCCTTGACATATTCGGTCTTTGTTTGCTTTATCGTAACCAAGTATGTTGCGGGCTTCTTCCTTTTTCTTCATGCCAAGAATTGCCTCCGCAATATGTCAAAGTTATCGATAGAATTTGGGGGGAGCTTTCTAAACCAATCCCGGGCACTCCCCTTGAGAGTAAGAGGGAATGCTCAACAGGAAATTTCATCAGGTGTCTCTAAAAGCTACAATGTGCTCTACAGGGTCTTCTGTTATGCTGTATTTTTCTTTTTCTATATGAGGAACCTTGAATCTTTCAAGCAAAAGGAATGCCAAGACTTGATTGGTGAAAGGGAGATTTGTGTTATGGAACAAATCATCCACCACTGACCTAATTCCTTGCCCACTCCGAGCCATTTCTTCGGATATCTTCTTGTATTTTGACTTCAAATTCGCCATGTCTGCACTCAAATATTTCTCTCGGTTGTTGGCTAACCAAGACAAACGATCAGTGTCTCAATTGTTAGAGACTCGACTATTTTGATCCTCCCTATCTATCTTCATGTCAACTATTTTCTTCCGGGATGGATTGCTTAACCAGAACTTAGTTTTGAAGTTCTTCATTATGTCGCTAGTGAGTATCCATATGCTTGGTCATCTGTTGCAACCGATCTTCCAGGAAGGTAATTCGGTCTTGCGGGTCATTAACGATGCTGGGAGCTCTCTCTCAAATTGCGAGTATTAGGAGGAGGTCTTGCTGTCCCACCGATATTAAGAGCTCCGCCTCTTTCAAGTGGCACAAATTCATTCTTGGTACTTCGAGTATTCACCATGATAAATTGTTTGACAACGTATAATCGTTCCCATAGACGACGCCAAATTGTTGAGCTCTGCTGGTGGGGGATAGCTCTGATGCTCAAGTCAGAAATCGGGTTATATGAGGAAAACCTCTTCAAATTTTAGAGAGAAGAAGAATCCCTTTACCTGGGTATAATGTTCTTCTTTTATAGTTTTGTATTCCATAAGTGGATCCCGGTATGGGTGGGAGTGATCTCGGAATTCTCCGGTGGATCCCGGAATGCCCGAGAGTGATCTCCCGTCTTAGGTGCATCCTAGAATGTGCGGGAGTGATCCCGGGATTCTCAGGATCGCCACTTGACTCCTATTTCTACTATTAGTTAGAGGTTGTGGGCATTACTCCTGCATTCCTATCCCGATTATTAAGGGATCAGAATTCCCTAGAATTTGTTCTCGATTCGTTGGGCTTTGCCGCCCCTTGGGTCCATATCCTTTCTATGGTGGGCTTTAGTAATCCGAGTGGCCTAATTCCCAACATTTACAAATTAAGTTCATTTAATGACTATATGTAAACTAGGCCATTGAATCTCTTGAAAGAGGAACCAAAAAAAAAAAAAATGGCATTGCCTCATTGCATATAAGGCTGATGGTTTTTCGATAAAGTTTTTTTCTCTTGTATTTTTTTTTTACTGGCTCTTACGAGACCATCAAAGGAGGATAATTGCATATTACTTTAGCTTGTCTTAGAATCTTTGGATACTTTCTCTTTTTCTTTTTTTTTTCCTCCTATTTATATTCAATTAATCAACAAAATTGTTGATACAATTGACCTCATGTTTATATTCTAGGCAAGGAGACCTGTAAAAATGAGAAATAAGTACAGGTGACTCGCCGAAAGTACCGACGGAAGATACTCTGAGGCCTAAGCTAGTGAGGCATTGTGAGAGAGGGAACGGGAAGAAATTGAATGAGAAGGGTAAGTGTGCATTCTCAAAAGAGGGTTCACCACCTTTTATTGTTATAGGGACTATTCGTCATTATGGCAAGTGGTCTTGAATAGGCAAGGATTCTGAGCTCAGCGGTTTGAATGGAAGGTGGCTATATTTGCATGAATAGAATTTCTTTCAAGGATGCTCCACGAATCTCCCTTTATAGAGCCCAATCTTTCTTTATAGGCCAAGTTCGAATAGGCAAGGTTGTTAATGAGGGATACCTTTCTGATGTAGTGTGGGCATAGTGGATCGTAGAATTAACAAACACAACTCTAAACATTTCTAAAACCAAGAGTTAATCAAGCATTTAAGGTAAGACGAGAAATAAAACCACTCTCAAAGTGTTTCTTATTATAACCAATCACTAATAATAAAAAAACTATGGCCTAAGCCACTAAGTACGTTTATTAGTAAGCAAGTCCAAAACCTAATAAAACATTGAAAGTAATTCAGTTTTATCGACTGCTATGATCGCGTCAGGATACGATACTAACTCGTCAAGATGTCGCTCACTTTGGTTGAGTCTCATCGATGAAATAGCAAACGCGTCAGGATGCGTAGATGACAGAGTTGCTAACAGTCCTTTCTAGCACTCGCTCTGAACCAGCCCCATCAGGACATCTGCTGATGGGGCTCTCGAATCTCTTCTCGAAGCTTTCCAAATGAGCCCGTCAGGACGGTTTATACCTCGTCTGATGCCCCATCTACTCCAGATTTCTTCAATGGAATCGAATTCATCCCGCTCTACATCATCCTCTCTGGTTTGGAGAGAATTTGCCCAAGAATTCAGATCCTCATCAAATGAATCCTGTGAACGGAACAAAGATGGTTGAAGTTGATAACTCGGAAGTGCTTCGATGTGCCTTGGTAGTTTCAACCGGTATGCATTTGAATTAATTTTCTCGATGATTTCCACTGGTCCAATCTTGTGAGAAGCCAACTTGTTATACTCTCCAACTGGAAACCTATCTTTTGTCAAGATAGCCCATACAAAGTCGCCATCCTTAAACTCCGCAGCTTGCCTCTTTTTATCTGTACTTACTTTGTACTTGGCAACTAAATCATTTTAGTTCTGGATAGTCCCTTTATGAACCTCCTGAAGTTGTGTAATTAGATCTTCTGCTTTGCCATGTACTCTCTTCAAAACAGGAATTGGTGCGAGGTCTAATGGTGCCCTAGGATTAGACCCATATACAATGACGAATGGTCTAAACCCGGTACTCCGATTAGTAGAAAAACTCTCCTTGATATAGCTTTTGATCCTAGGACTTCAAATGATCCCCCACCAAACTTCTAAGCAAACCTCCGAGAGAACAATTGACCAACTCCATTTGTCCATCCGTTTGAGGATGGTAATCACTACTAAAATCCAGCTTAGGGTTAGACAGTCTCCATAGACACCTCCAAAAAATGGCTAAGGAATTGTATGTCCCAATGAAAAACGATAGACAACAGTAATCCATGTAGTCTATATACTTGCTGGAAATACAGTTGTGCCACATTTACTGCATCATAAATTTTCTTGCATCCAACAAAGTGAGTCATTTTAGAAAACCGTTCAACCACAACAATAATAGAATCATTACCTCTTTGTGTTCTCGGTAGTCCCAACACAAAGTCCATGCTCACGTTGGTCCACAGCTAATCTAGAATGGGAAGTGGCATGTACAATCCGAAACTATCGTGTTTCAATGAAGGGTATGGGAGAGTATACTGCAAAGATACTTATGGGACTTTCATTTGTTACAATCAGGTACTTAACCCCACCAATTCATCAGGTAGAGTGACCACGATAGGTATGCTTAAGGCTTTCCATTGTTTTGTTTAATTTTCTTTCACCTTGCTTGTTTGAATTGGTCCAACTTGCTTTGGATGTACATTATTTTAGGAGAATTAATATTTATGCTTTTTGAGAAAAATTTTAAAGAACTTGTTTTGAGAAAGATTAATTCTATTTAGTAGGCTTAAGTACAACTGCCAAACAATTGGATGACGTGGCAGTATAAATCAACCCTTGTATCAACACTTGTTTTTTATCTAAGGGCTGATTTTTACTGTCATGTCATCCAGTTGTATGGTAGTTGTATTAGAGTCTACTAAATAGCATTAATTCTTGAGAAAAAAAAATAAAATTATAGCACATCTCACAAACAAATTTAAAGGGATCAAAATGAGCTCCCTAGGGTTACATTTTCTAAAACTTATGGAACTCAGTTATACTCCTTGTCTCCCTTAAAGTGCTCATATTCCAATTTTTAAAGTATTTCTAAGCGTTTGTGTCTTCTTATTTTTCTTTCTTTTAAAAAATAAAATGGTAGAATTTCTTAGATATAATAATTATTATTTTTTTTAACAAAACAAATTCCTAACTTTCACTTACTACTATATAGAGGGATGCTTCAAGTATAATCGATTTTGAGATATATTGGAACGGTCAATAGTTTGCTAAGTCAACCATTTTGCGGTAAAAAAAAAAAGATTAGAAAGGAATTCTTCAACTAACAAACTAAAGAGGTTCAGCGGACAACCCCTCAAGATTTTTGTGGCAATCCGTCATCCCAAAAGGGTGGTCAACCACTCCTATAAGCCTTGACGGGTGGTCGGACCACCCATTCAAAATTTTTGGGGTGATTCCTTTGGGGGTGGTTTGGTCACCCTTCAAGGCTGATAAGGGTTGTAGACCACCTTTTTTGGATGGCCAACTACTCCAAAAACCTTAAGGAGTGGTCCAACCACCTTTTATGGGTTGTTGGTTGAAGATGCCATTTCCTATAATTTTTTTTCCTAAAAAATAGATGGCGTAACAAAATCGTGACCAAATAAACAATCATGATTTTAAAAGTTGTAGGTAGAGGATTATAATGGAAACCTTTAAACCTTAATGCTTTATTATTATTATTATTTAATTGTGTTCCCCTATCAACGACCCGCTTTTAGCATTAGTTCTTTTTGAATCTATTAGAATACTACATTAGTCAAAAAATATTAACATACTTTTTGTCAAAGGAAGTTTCTTGCATTTAAAGAAGATGTCTCTCTATTTTGATTTAATATTCTCAATCAAAAATATTGTCATAACCTTTTATTGCAATGAGTAATCTTTTCCTATTATATTGTGTTAAGCAGGTATTAGTAGTGGCATTGGGCTATTGGTTCTACTTGTCGGTGGATGGTGGTCCTATAAAGTGGTAAAGAAAAGGAGGAGGATTAAACAAAATAACATGTTCTTCAAACGAAATGGTGGTTTATTGTTACAACAGAAATTATCTTCACATGAAGCCAATGTTGAGAACACCAAATTGTTTAATTCAAAAGATTTGGAGATGGCCACTGACCGTTTTAATGTAAATAGAATACTTCACCAGGGAGGACAAGGCACTGTTTACAAAGGCATGTTAGTAGATGGAAAAATCGTTGCAGTGAAAAAGTCCAAGGTAATTGATGAAGGAAAACTCAGAGAATTCATTAATGAAGTTGTCATTCTTTCACAAATTAACCACAGGAATGTGGTTAAGTTAATTGGCTGTTGTTTGGAGACAGAAGTTCCTCTGCTAGTTTACGAATATGTTCCTAATGGAACTCTTTTCCAATATGTCAATGGCCAAATTGAGGAGTTTTCACTAACATGGTATATGCGCTTACGAATTGCAACAGAAGTTGCTGGAGCTCTCTTCTACTTACACTCGGTAGCTTCCACACCCATTTACCATCGGGACATTAAGTCTTCAAACATACTCTTAGATGATAAATACAGAGCTAAAGTAGCTGACTTTGGGACTTTAAGATCCATCACTGTTGATCAAACTCACTTAACCACACTAGTGCATGGCACTTTAGGATACTTGGACCCTGAGTATTTCCAGTCAAGTCAGTTTACAGAAAAGAGTGATGTTTATAGTTTCGGTGTCATACTTGCTGAGTTGTTAACTGGCGAAAAAGTGATATCGTCAACAAGGACAGAAGAATCCAAAAGTTTAGCCATATATTTCATTCAATCGATAGAGGATAACAATTTGTTTGATATTATTGATAGTCAAGTTTTGAAGGAAGGTAAGAAAGAAGAGATCATTGCAGTCGCGAACCTTGCGAAAAAGTGCCTGAACTTAAGCGGGAAGAAACGGCCTACATGAAAAGAAGTCGCAATGGAGTTGGGAGCAGTCAAATGTTGCAAAAAGCTCCTAAGCCTCAACAAAAATATGAAGAGAGCTTGAATATGTCCAAGCAGAAATATACAAGCCATGGGATTTTGCCACATCAACAATGTCAACCTTATCTATAGACACCCAACAATTATTCTCTTCTCAATAGTATGAATTAGTATTTTTTTTAATGTCATGTTGTAGCCTATATAATTTGTTGTTACGATTGTATTCTACAATAATTTCAAGAATCATCAAAGAACATTGATTAATCATATCCAATTTGGTCTATGTAATATAAGATAGCATAGTATAGTTATTGTTACAACTCCACCAATGGTCTTGGGAATCGTTGCAATTGCTCCAATGGATTTCAGGGGAACCCATAACTCCCTCATGGTTGCACATGTAATTAAATAAAAGGGGAAACTTTATTTAACCCCTTTAAACTTTTATTGCTTTTGCAATATTTCCACCAAAGTTCAAAAACTCTTAATTTAGTTTATCTAACTTTAAAAAATTTGCAACCTCACCCCTCCGTTAGATTTTCTGCTAAATCCTAAAGGAGGGGGTGAGAAATTTCCAAAATATCCCTGTATTTTGAAAAAAAAAAATAATAAAACTCTGAAAAAGTCGTGTTTTTTTTTGTTACACTTTCTTTAAAATAATAAATGTATTTTAAGGGTAATTTTGTAATTTCATAGAGTTTACAAGGGTATAATGGTCATTTCACTCTTCGACCATTTAATTTAACACCAAACCCTAACGAGAGGGGTAAGATTGTAAATTTTTTAAAGTTTGAAACACTTTATTAAGAGTTTTTGAACTTTTAGGGAGATTGTAAAAACGAAAGTTTAGGAGAATTAAGTGAAATTTTCCTCAAATAAAAAGTTTTGAACAATAACAAACTTTTTCTATTGAATGTTTGAATGAATTACAAAGGAGTAGAATACTCCATTATATATAGAACTGCTAAAAATACAATATAAAGAATAAGTATATGTTTAATTGTGTTCTTGTATTAAAGAAATACAAAATATATTGGCGCTACAGCAGAGATGGAAGAGTGGCTCGAGCCCAGCAAAAGAGGCTCGAGCGCACCACTGAAGCAAGGTGCTCAAGCGCCAATTCAAGTGCCTCGAGCGCCCTTGTACTCTGGAACACAGTGAAGTTGGCAAAACTGTTTTTGAAAGATCCTAATACAACTCCAACGCGGATTTGGAGTTGTAGGCTGCATGAAATCGACTAGGGTTACTCTAAAACTCTATAAATACACCATAATTCGTCCAAATCAAGAGAGAAGCTTTGGGAGAGGAATCAAAGGCTCCATCAAGAAGGGTTTCAAGTTCTTCTTTCTTCCTTTCTTTATTTTCTGTATGTATATAATTTTAGTCAAAATTAATTGTAGTTAATTACTTTTGTTGGGGCTCGATTGAAGCCATAATCATGTTTCTTTAAGGTTTTGATTTGCCTTGCTACAACTATTTATGATTCTTAATTGATTATTTTAGATTTTTGTTCATTCTTCATATGGGTTGTGTTTATGCTTGATCATCATATGCATGGGCCATGGGGGGATTGTTATATATGTCAATTTGGATGACCGAGTCCTGAGCATATTAAGGTGACAAAAGAACCAATTGCGGATTCTTGAATTAATCAACATAAAGACAACTGGAATAGATATCATGTTTTAGCCTGATTGTGTTTGCCGATTTCCATAGATTTATGCTTTATTGGAGAACAACTTAATGGGGGCCAGTGACACCCTTAACTGAATTCTTCAAGAAAGAAAAGAGTTAGAGTAGATGTCATGCCTAACTCGTTGCTTAAGGAGATCAATACCTTTAGGAGTAGATACCATGCCCTTGTGGCTCGCAAGCATTAAGCATCGCAATACAGTTTGTAGCATTGTGCATATCGAATCCTGAAAAGAGTATGATTGGTAGTGGATATCGGAGCCCTATCCTATTTATTTATTATTTCAATTCTATTATTTGTATCATCAATTCTATCTCTTGTTAGTTTCATTCAAGATAACTGTCTTAGGAAATTCTCTTTAAACACAATTTACCAATCCTCATGGAAATGATCTCGTACTTGCTCTCTATACTATTATTTTGATCTAGTGCACTTACGAGTAAAACGTATATTTATTTGTCTAATTATTTAGGTAGATATTTGCACAAATTTTTGGCGCCGTTGCCGTGGATTGCGTTAAATTCTATGTAAAAAGTTTTTCTTTTTAATTTGCTGGGGCTTGAGCGCAGCATTCATTGAGCTCGAGCGCCCCTCCAGAGACGCTTGAGCACCTTTTTCTAGAACAGTAGCACTGAAGCTGCTATCCACTACACTCTGTTTTTGATCTGCAGCAAGTGGCTCAAGCGCCACACTCATTAGGCTCGAGCACATCAGAGGGCTCGAGTGCTTTGTCCAAACAGCAGCACTGAAGCTGCTGTCAATTGTAGAATCTAATTTTCATCCATGCTTGGTCGTAGATCTCAGAACTTAGCAATCATTCCATACAATCCAGAGATCGAACGCACCATTCGACAACCTAGAAGGCCAAAAGAAAACTCTGAAAAAGAAGAGAAATTAGAAGTTGAGGAAGAGATGGCAGAAACACACGTAGAGAATCATCCCGAGCGAAAGCTAATGAAGAGTTCCTTCATTCCACAAAATCTCAACCAGCCATCATGCATTGCTTTCTAGCCAACTGTGCAAAACAATTTTAATTTGTCTCATCACTTGCTTAATATGGTGCGACATTATAGAGGCACACCTACGAAGGATCCATATTTACACATCTAGAATTTCTTTGATCTTTACAAGACTCAGAATATCCATGCCCTATCCGCAGAAGGAATCAGGTTAATTCTCTTTCATTTTTCTTAGAAAGATAATGCTAAGTTATGGTTAAATTCTTTGGCTGCAAGTTCTATTCACAACTGGGAGGAGTTAGCCACAAAGTTTTTGAAGAAGTTCTTTCCAACCCAAAAGACAAGGCAATTGAGAAGAGAGATTTAAACCTTCTAATAAAAAGACGAAGACCTTTTCTTTGAAGCATGGGAACACTTCAATGAGCTACTTCTCAAGTGCCCACACCACAACTTATCTCAAGACGATCAGGTCCAAGCATTCTATGAAGGTTTAAATGATACTAACAAAAGTCTTGTGGATTTAGCTTATGGTGGTGTCCTTATGAAAAAGAATAGTGAGGAAGCGATAGAGCTTTTCGAGACCCTAAGTGAGAATTCTCAGCAATTCTCCTCAAGAGGGAGGCAAGGAGGCAAAAGCAAGGGTGTGTATGAAGTGAACATCAATGGTGGAATCCAGACTCAAATAGCTACAATGGAGAAAAAGATAAATATGCTTGTGAAAGCCATAACAAAAATCTCTCCAGTTCATCAAATTCAACAAGTCAAGGTATGTGATATATGTTCGCATTCTAATCATACTACTGAGACTTGCCCTATGTCTTCTTTTTCAAAGCCAGAGCAGGTGAACTATGTGGGACAGAACAACTATCCTTCCAAAAAAAAACCCATACTCCACCATTTACAATGTAGGGTGGTGAAATCACCCCAACCTTTCGTGGAGTAGTAATCAAAATGTTCTAAATCCACAAGTGGGGCAACCAAATCCTGAGCCAAAGAAGAATGATGTCGAAGGCGTCATGCTCCAGTTTGACTGCACAGCAACAGATCAATAGTCAAACTAGTCAGACAATTTAGAAACTAGAGGCCATAACCAGTCAAGCCATCCAAAGATTGGAGGCTCAAGCAGGACAATTGGCTAAGGATCTGAGCGAGAGGAAGAGTGGAAAATTCCCATCACAAATTATACCTAACCCGAGAGGACATGAGCAGCTCAAGGTTGTGACAGTCCTTAGGAGTGATGGAGCCCCGCACATGACATGAGTGTCCCACAGTCTAGTTGAAGATTATAAACTTAGCACTACTTAGGAGGTAACCCAAAAGGAGAATAAAGCTTGAGCGCCAGTTCCTAGAAAGCAGTACTGATGCTACTGAATGCACTGCCCTCTATTTCTCTTTTTATTTCATTTTGATTTTTATTTTGCTCTTCACTTTATTTTGTTGTGTTTTTATTTTTGTGCATACGATAATACTGATGCTACTACATGCATATTTCTTTTTACTTTATTTTTTTTTGTGTGTTTTCTTCTTTGTTTTTGTTTCAGGTTCAGCTCTGCAGAAAATGCTCGAGCCACTTCCAAAAGTGCTCGAGCGCAACCATATAGAGAAACGGTACTGATGCCGTCACACAAAGGTGCTTGAGCCATGCCGGCTATGCTCGAGCGCATCTACTAAGATCAGTGGTACTAAGGCCACTTAATGCACTGCACAACTGTCACCTTTGGACTTTTCTGTTTGTTTTCATTTTTGTGTTTTATTTTGTTTTTAGTTTTTGTTTGTTTTCATTTTTGTGTTTTATTTTGTTTTTAGTTTTTGTTTGTTTCATATTTTTAGTTTTTCATTTGTTTTGGTTAGTATTTGATTTTTCAGGGACAAGTGTTCTCACATTCAAGTTTGGGGGTATGCTATAAGCCATATCTCCCCATTCAGGTTTCCTATCTCCTTGGTATGATCTTTCAATTTTATCTACACATTGAGGACAATGTGTAATTCAAGTTTGGGGGTATGGAAAAGACATACACACTTTATCCAAAATTTTTGAAAATGCATATTCTTGTTATTTTCGAGAATTTGGTTGATCTAGAACTATGATTTGAACTTCATTGGTGAGCTTAGAATGTTGAACACATGATCATATGAATAGGATTCTAAGTCTTGTTACTTACTTTTGGCATTTGAAATTCACTTGTTTCAATTTGAATTGCCACAAGCACATTAGCACATAGTCTGTGAGGCATGACATGTGAAATTGATTGTGTATGTTTTCAATGTCTTGAGTGAAGTTGGGAGTCTTATTGGATGGATACCTTGGCTTATCTTGAAAAAAAAAATAATAAAAAAGGTTGATCATTTTGAGTTTTTCACTGAGTAACTGGACCTCTTGCCTCATTAAGCAATGAGTGTTCACGTCAAAAGGTGAAAAGTTTGGATTGGTTGATGTTATGGCTAGTTTGGTTTTGTAACCTTTTTGACTCGAGTTAGTAAGCCCATATGGGTGTTTTTTACACCTAGTGCTCTAAAGCCATCTGGTTTGGGAGGTACTGGCCTAACACTCGATACATGGGTTAATTAGAAAGCGTAAGGGAACTAAACATTGCATAGCCTAACCAAAAAAAAAGGAAAAATAATAGTTATGCCATGGTTAGTAATCCGATGGGGATCCCAGTGAACTTTAAGATATTGAGTCATGCAGATTGGAATTATTTTAAAGCCTTATGATTCTATGTTAGTGCACCTTACACTGAATTGAACTTGTGATACCTCAGCCAGTCACTTGTAAGTAATTAGACTTTGGAATTCTAATTCGTTTTGAAGATGGGGTTTATCCTTTTAAGCTTACTAATGAATGAGAATCATAATTTTTGGTGACACTTAACTCTTTTGCATAACATGAATTTTGCATACTGTTTATGGGTATCATTCATGTTTAAACCTTCACAAGACTTCACTCATCCTACTAGGAATGCCTAGGAGTTTAAAAGGCTTGTTGCATACACTAAATGCAATCGTGTTTCCCACGACAGAGGAGGTAGAATAGTTATGATATTTTGTTTCTTTTTCTAGTTTTGTATTGCTAAGGGACTAGCAATATGTAAGTTTGGGGTGTGATATGTGCTGAATTATTCACATTCAAGCCCCTTAATTCACATATATTAAGCCCTTAGTTTCATTATAATATGATGTTTTGTGTTGTTTTTATGTTTTCTTGTATTTTTTAGGTGTTAGAAGAAAAAAAAATCAATCTCGTCAAGTTTCAAGCTTAAAAGACATATTGGGTACAAGCTGATGGAAGAGTGGCTCGAGCCCAGCAAAAGAGGCTCGAGCGCACCACTGAAGCAAGGCGCTCAAGCGCCAATCCAAGTGGCTCGAGCGCCCTTGCGCTCGACCACCCATCTAGAAGGCTCGAGCGCCCTTGTGCGTTGGAACACAGTGAAGTTGGCAGAACTGTTTTGGAAAGATCCTAGTACAACTCCAATATGGATTTTGAGTTGTAGGCTACACGAAATCGATTAGGGTTGCTCTAAAACTCTATAAATACACCCTAATTCGTCCAAATCAAGAGAGAAGCTTTGGGAGGGCAATCAAAGGCTCCATCAAGAAAGGTTTTAGTTCTTCTTTCTTCCTTTATTTATTTTCTGTATGTATTTACTTTTAGTCTAAATTTGTTGTAGTTAATTACTTTTGTTGGGGCTCGATTGAAGCCCTAATCATGTTTATTTAAGGTTTTGATTTGCCTTGCTACAAATTTTTGTGATTCTTAATTGATTATTCCGAATTTTTGTTTGTTCTTCATATGGGTTGTGTTTATGCTTGATCATCATATGCATGGGCCATGTGCGGATTGTTATATATGTCAATTTGGATGACCGAGTCCTGGGCATATTAGAGTGACAAAAGAACCAATTGCAAGTTCTTTGATTGATCAACATAAAGACAACTGGAATAGATACTATGTTCCAGCTTGAGTGTGTTTATCGATTTTCATAGATTTATGTTTTCTTGGAGAACAACTTAGTGGGGGCTAGTGACACCCTTAACTGAATTCTTCGAGAAAGAAAAGAGTTAATAGTAGATGTCATGTCTAACTCGTTGCTTAGGGAGATCAATAGCTTTATTAGTAGATACCATGCCCTTGTGGCTGACAAGCATTAAGCATCGCAATACAGTTTGTAGCATTGTGCATATCGATTCCTGAAAAGAGTATGATTGGTGGTGGATATCGGAACCCTACCCTATTTATTTATTATTTCAATTCTATTATTTGCATCATCAATTCTATCTCTTGTTAGCTTCATTCAAGATAATTGTCTAAGGAAATTCTCTTTAAACACAATTTTTCAATTCTCATGGGAATGATCTCGTACTTGCTCTCTATACTATTGTTTTGATCTTGTGCCCTTACGAGTGAAACAACATTTATTTGCCTAATTATTTAGGTAGATATTTGCACAATAGCTACCTATACATAATAAGAAACAAATAAATTCCATACGTATCAGTACATTCCTTAATGAGAATTTTCCTATTGAGCTCTGTTGGGGAATTATTCATCCTTCAAGGCCCGGCGAAATCCAAGGCCCAAGGAATAGGTAAAGGCCCCTTGGCGGGCCCCAGCCATCAGAGGCCCAATAAGAGTCGGAAGCCCTTTCGGCTCTATTGTTCCTTGATCCCGACCGTGGATGAACAGTTGCCATTCATGCTATAATAGAATGATTTGACTCATCTTTGTAGAATATCGCGAGGATTCAGCTACATATCTAATCGAAGCAGCATACAAAGATTATCTCTCTGATTACTTAACAGTGTCCCGACAAGACTAGGCTTTATTGCTCCTAGCTACGGATTACTTTTGGGCCACAGGATCAGTCTCCGATCACAGCATACCTGATCATGAGAGCCTATTTTCGGCTAGCTGGATCAACGTGGCCCGATCTCCCAAGAGGGACAATTCAGCGTATCTTGTATTTCCTATTTCAAACCACGCGAAGTCAGAAGAAGTACACCTCGAAAACTGCTAGAAGTCCTTTATGCAGAATACAGAGCTTTCCTTGGACCGACACGTGTCTTTGAAATCACATCACCTTAACGTTGCACAGGAAGCTTTGCCCTAGCCAGCACGATAAAGGATGCAAGTTCTTCTCAGCATGTCATTTGGCTATAAATAGAAGGTTCAGCTAACCCTAAAACACAACTATTACATAACTGCAACTTTTCACAAGAGAGCTCCTACAAAACTTTCTTTCAACCATTCTTATCGTTTAAATTATCTTCCAGTTCAGTTTTCTTTAACGCCAACAAGGCGTCCTCCCACTCCGAAACACATGCCTAACTTAAGTATCAGAGTGTCCTCGGTTTCAGCCAAGGATCCTTTGACCTTTTTTTCTCCTTGCAGCAGCAAGTCAATCGAAGCAGTTCAAAGGCCCGATATTCCTGGGCCTCCGGTGCGGACGTTCAACTCCTCGGCCAATCCATATGAGGAACCACCGAAAATGCACCAACAAGCTCAATATCAATTACCCTTTGTTGTGTGACTGCTATTTCTTAGCACTGTTGCTTTCCTTTCCTGTGAGATTTGATCTTGGACAAAGCTTGCTCACACAGCTAATTGCCATTCCTATAGCAGTTGAGACTTTCTCAACATAAGTTGCTGACTTAGCTGGTGTAGCCATTGCTCCTTGATTCACGGCTTGATTTACTGCATCTGCATCATGATTGACATCATGATTCATATTGTGATTTGCTATGTTGGGAATATAAGTGCAAAACCATAATTGCACAGCGGAAAATAAAATTTCAAAACCAAGATCGAACTTTAAGAAGAACATGCGAAGAACTATACTATTTGAAATTAAACTACAAAAGCAAGAACCACTTACTTGAAAATTACGGCCACTCCTTAGTTTATAAGCAAAACTATTCCCTTCTTGCTCTTTAGAAAAAAAACGTGTAGCCTCAGGGATTTGAGATCTTCAGATCTTCTCACCAATAACTAAGAATAACCAAGAGTATGGGTTCTTTCCTTGCTCTTCAAACTTAAACTTATTCTTCGAGAGTTAACTCAAGAATATTAGTTCTTAGTAATTATTAAAGAATTGTAGTGAATTGATATTTTCCGAGAGCCTCAGGCTTCTCTATTCATTTACTTTGAAAGACTAAGAGAGATTGTGAACTACTCCATGTGGGACTAGTTTAAGGGGGTGGACGGCTAGGGCTAGGAAAATCCTAGCCTCCACCTCCCATATGTAATGCATAAGGTCAGGGAATATTTCCCTGGTCTATGCGTGTTGGGAATACTACTATATGAAAACAATATAGCGTAGCGGAAAATAAACTATTCCCTAACCAATATCAAACGTTAAGGACATGTGAAGAACACTGCTATTTAAAATTAAACTAGCAAGAACAAAATTACTTGAAGATTAGGGTCACTCATTGGCTTTATGAGCAAATAATCTTCGCTCCTTGCAACTCAGAAAGACGACCTTCAAATCTTCTCACCAATGACTAAGAAAAACTGAGAGTGTGGGCTCAATCTAGCTCTTCAAAATATAAACTTGTTCTTCGAGTGCTAACTTACAAGAACTTCAGTTCTTAGTAAATACTAAAAGAATTGTTGTTGGTGTATTTTTCAAGAGCCACAGACACCTCTATTTATATCATTGAAAAACTAAGAGAGACTTTAAAATAAGTCACGTCGGACTACTACTAAGGGGAGTGGACGGCTAGGGCTGCAAAAACCCTAGCTTCCACTCCTTTCAAAAACGCCTAGGGCCTCGGAATATTCCCAGGCCCTATGCGTCACCTTCTAAGCAGTCTGAGCTTGGGTTTTACCTCAAACCCAATTATCCCACTGACCTTTCTAACTATTTCTGCACAGTTTTTTCTTGGCCCATGTTTTAATAAATTAGAACATCCTGCCCAATAAATAAAAGCATGTTCAAGGTTAGTTTACAATAGCTTGGTGAGGGACACGAAGGAAAAATAAATCTGTTTTGAATAGTATTCGACTATCCCCAATCACTATTTAATTACAAGTGATTCTACTAAACAATTGCAACTGTTGGGGATCATGCATCATGTTGTCAAAAACATAGCACAGCGGAATATAAAAACTTTAAACTGATCTAGGATCCAAATAAACTTCAAGAGGAACATGCTTTTGATTTTCTTAAGATTAAAGTAAAACACAAGTTAGATTTACTTACAAATCTTGTCAGTCTCTCTTAGGCATTTAGGGTTATTTGAATTCTCCTTTGCATCTTTGTTGTTGATGATCTTCGAAGTTGATGAAGAACGTGAAGAACTCCAAGATCTCAAGAGCTTGAAGATTACCAAGAATGCCAAGAATGCGAAGAACATGAAGAACAAAATTCTTCATAAAATTCAAGTCTTCTTCTTGATGGCTGAATATGACTATGAGTATGGACTCACAACTAGAAGCTAGAGAGAAAAATCTAGGGTTCATCTAAGTCAAATCCTACGGTCAAATCAAACATCAAACGACTCTGCTACAATCTCAAAACAATAAAACAAATCACAACATATCAAAAGACACTAACTATGACACTAAAAATAACCAAACGAGGATGATTGGTCTCACTCACCTTGCGGGGCTTAGAAACTTTCAAAAATTGACTCAAAACAAAGGACGGTGCTCCAACCTCACAACGACAATCCAATAGCGTCTCCACACCTTCGAATTCGTGCAACATCGTTCAGAGATGGTTAACGGAAAATATATAGAGTTTACGACCGCAATAGGGCTTTAGAAAACCCTAAAATCTCATTCTGACACATTAGGGTCGATCCTGAAAAAAGGGAGGATCGATCCTTAGTGTTTTTGGGCGTGAGGATCGATCCTTTGATGCCCAGGATCCATCCTCTGGTACAGAGGATCAATCCTCCAGGTCAGAAACTGACATGGAGGTCCATCCGATCCCCGAAAACCCCCTGAACTTTCCCCGACTCGACTCCAACTAACCCTAGGGTCCAAAATACTCCATCTCTTAACTAGAGTTATGATCGGCGTATTACATTCTCCCCTACTTGTAAAAAGTTCGTCCTTAAAATTTTAGAATCCAAAATAAAAGGAGAAGTAATATTACCTTAACCATCACCACGATTTGAGATCATGACCAACTTCGAACAAATGCGGGTAACGGGTCCGCATGTCTTGCTCTGCTTCCCATGACGTTTCTTCTACCTCGTGGTTGCGCCACAAAACCTTGACTATAGGAATCCTCTTTGTACGCAACACTTGCTCTGTACGATCCAAATCTGAACCAGCATCTCTTCGTAGGTTAGGTCTTCTTGAATTTGTTGAGGCTTATACTCGATGACGTGATTTGGATCCACGATGTACTTCTTCAACATCGAAACGTGAAAGACATGGTGCATCCTAACAAAATTTGGTGGTAAAGCAACTTGATAAGCCAACATACTCAACTTCCTGATGATCTCAAAGGGTCCAACAAAACGAAGGCTTAGCTTCCTTTCCTTACCGAACCACATGACTCTTTTCATAGGGGAAATCCTTAATAACATCTTATCCCCTACTTCGAACTCCAAATCCCTTCTACGGTTATCCGAATAACTCTTCTACCGACTTTGTGCTGCTAGCATCCTCTACTTGATGAGAGTTACCTTCTCTCCGGTGTCCTGAATTATCTCTGGTCCTAACAACTGTCTCTCACCAACGTTATTCCAATCAAGTGGTGATTGACAATTTCGCCGTAGAGTGCTTCATATGGTAGCATACCAATAGTCGCCTGATAACTATTGTTATAGGCAAACTCTATTAGCGGCAAATACTAAATCCAATTTCCTTTGAAATCCAAGACACAAGCTCGCAACATGTCCTCTAAAATCTGAATAGTCCTCTTAGACTGTCCATCTGTTTGTGGATAAAAAGTTGTTCTGAACTTCAACTGCGATCCTATCTCTTGTTGCATACTTCGCCAAAATCTCGAAGTAAATTGTGAATCGCGATCCAACACGGTAATTGATAGTACCCCATGTAGTCACACTATGTTCTGCTAAAACAATCTTACCAACTTGTCCATAGAATCCTTCACCTTCATCGGAACGAAGCTTTCTTCGTCAAATGATCCACTACTACCCAAATTGCATCTTCACCAAATGGTGCTCTAGGCAATTTGATTACAAAGTCCATCGTTATCTGATCCCATTTCCATTCTGATACTAGCAAAGGCTGAATTGTACCTGTTGGCCTCTAATGTTCAACCTTGACCTACTAACAAGTCGAACACTGCTCCACAAACTAAGCCATATCCCTTTTCATATTATTCTCCAATATGAAGTCTTCAAGTCTTTGTACATCTTTGTACTCACTAGATGAACGATGTACAAATATTGGTGCGCTTCGTCTATAATCTCCTTCCTTAGACCATCTCCCAAGGGCACACATACTCATTCTCCATGATAAAGCAATCCATTGTCTGACAATCGAAAGTCAGTTCCTTTACCATCGCTCATCCGTTCTTTGATCTTCTGGCACTTTGGGTCATCCTTCTGTTCATCCTTAATCCTCTGAACCAATTCCGTCTAAAGTACCAGACCGGCCATAAGCACTGGTTTTCCTTCCTCCACCACCTCTAGTTGTAGCTTCTCAAATTCCATGACCAACTGAGGTTGAGAAACTCTCAATGCTCCAACTCCGTAGTTGACTTTCGACTCAAAGCATCGGCTACTACGTTAGCCTTCCCTAGATGATAGAGAATCTCGCAATCGTAGTCCTTAATTAGCTCCAACCATCTCCTCTGCCTCATGTTCAGCTCCTTCTATGTGAAGAATTACTTCAGACTCTTGTGATCTGTGTAGATCTCGCATCTCTTTCCATAAAGATAATGCATCTAGATCTTGAGTGCAAAAACAACAACTGCTAGCTCCAAATCGTGCACTGGATAATTTTGCTCATAGCTCTTCAGCTGTCTCGAAGCATAAGTTATCACCTTCCCATTCTGCATGAGAACACACCCCAAACCCTTCTTTGAGGCATCACTGTAGATCACAAAGCTTCCCGCTTCTGTAGGCAATTTAAGCATTGGTGCAATTACCAACCGCTTCTTCAACTCCTGGAAACTCTAGTCACACTCGTCTTTCCAAACGTATTAAGCGTTCTTTCTCGTAAGAGCTGTTAGTGGACCTAAACACTTGGGAATCCCTCTATGAATTGTTGATAATACCCAGCTAACCCCAGGAAACTCCGAATCTCTTGAGCATTAATTGGTCTCTTCCAATCCACCACTGCATTGACCTTCTCGGGATCAACCGCGACTCCTTCTCTCGATATCACATGACAAAGACAAGCTACTTTGTCCAACCAAAAAGCACACTTAGAAAACTTAGCATAAAGCTTTTCTCACTGAAGTCTTTCTATAGCCTTCTGCAGATGCACCTCATAGTCCTCCTAACTCTTCGAGTAAATCATAATGTTGTCGATGAAAACCACCGTGAGCTGATCCAAGTAATCATTGAAGATCCTATTCATCATGTCCATGAAGACTGCAGGCGTATTAGCCAAACCAAAAGACATCACCAGGAACTTGTAGTGTCCATAACGAGTCCTGAAAGCCATCTTCGGTATATCATCACCCTTAACTCTGACCTGATGATATCCTAACCACAAGTCTATCTTCCAGAAGACTCGCGCTCCTTGAAACTGATCAAGTAAGTCGTCAATCCTTGGCAACAGATACTTATTCTTGATGGTGACCTTGTTCAGCTCTCTGTAGTCGATACACATCCTCATCGATTTGTCCTTCTTCTTAACAAATAGAACTGGCGCTTCCCATGGCAATGAACAAGGGAGAATAAAACCCTTGTCCAGCAGTTCCTGCAATTGGACCTTCAACTCTCTAAGCTCTATAGGCGTCATCCTGTAGGGTGCCTTCGACACAGGAGCAGTACCCAAAATACACTCAATCCCAAATTTCACTTCCCGTTCCGGCGGTAAACCTGAGTACTCCGTTGAAAACAATCCGCATACTCTTGAACCACTGAGATGTCTTCTAGCTCCTTCTTTTCTTACAAGGTTCCACGATGAATGCCAAAAACACCTGTCCTTTGCCCATTATAAGCTTCCTTGCCTGTATGGATAGTACCTATCACCACATCCAATCCTGCTTCAGTCTCTCCAGGAGTGAGCGCATAAACTCTTGCAGGGACCAATAGTTTTTGAGTATTATTTTGCTGAGGCTACGATGCTTTCATTGGGCAATCCCTGATGACGTGCCTTGGCTGTCATACCAGAAACAAGTTAATGAACCAGCCTTGCATGCTCCCCAATGAACTCTGGTGCACATGGCTGCTGGGGTTGACCTCGCTACTGCTGCTGCTGGGATGCTGCTACCCTAGTCATTGGACAATTCTAAGCTGGCCTTTGGTACTGATTACTTCCTGAAGAAAACCTCTTGACCGAGCTTGAACCACTTGATGTAGAACCCTGGACGAACGTCCTCTCCTTTGGTCTGCAAAAGACACAACAGTCTCCCTCAGGCTTTCCTCATACAATTAAGCCCGATCCACTAGCTGGGGGAAGTTCCTGATGTCCAAACTCGCCATCTGATTCCTAAAACGCAGACTCAATCCTCCCTTGAACTTCTTAGCTTTCTTTTCCTCATCAGGAGTAAGGTAGGCTGCAAACCGCGATAATTGAGTAAATCTGGCGGCATACTCATTTACTATCATACCTCTTTGAACCAAGTCCATAAAATTACAAGCCTTGGCTTCCTGCACCACCCTAAGAAAAAAGTGGCTATGGAACTCTTCCTTGAATCTTGCTTAAGAAATGGACTATTCACCTCCAAACTCCACCGTGAGTAGCATCTTCTGAGCATGCCACCACCTCTTCTGTTGGGGATATGCCCTAAATCCCAATTCTGTATACATTAATATTATAGTTTGTTATGAATAAAAGTTCATTTATTCATTGCTTAAATATTTTGTTGCATATAGCATATAATCTTTGTATGTTCTTTATTAATTTATCCTCATACAAAGGGCCCAGAGAATATATTGAATATGGACAATGGGTGTGGGCAATGGTTTTTATCACACAAAGTCTTAGTCTATAACCTTTGTATTCTGAAAGGTTTGTAGTTTGTAATTGACAATGGAATTGGGCATTCCATTGGCTAAGACTGTTACACATCAGCTTAAGTGATTTACTTTAATCAGGTGAAGATGATTCTTTGGGTTGATGTAGTAGGTGTATAAGGTAGTATACACTGAACGGATCGGGAGTTGTTTTTTTTTCATAAAAATACTGTCATTGGAAAAAGACATTTATAACTCTTAGACTACTTATAAACAATGATTCTAAATCTTGAGAAAAAGTGGACTCAGATGTCAAGTGGAGGTCACTTTGATGCATTAAAGAGTGAGACCTTAAATGTGGTCAACATCCTCTATGCATTGGCTTATCACATGCAGTATTGTGAGGGAAACTTTGCTCAATAGGGAATCCAAGTCCTTTTAAATAATTTAAAAGAATATGAAATTTCCCATTGAATAGGATTTCAAAGGTGATTATTCTTAGTTTTTTATTAGAGCATTTTGGTAAGGAGATTCCAAAATATATTTATGACTTGTGAAAGGAGTTTTCACAGTTGGAGAATAATAAAGGGTAAATATGGGAATCAATAATCAAGAGGTAGATAATTTAGTGTGACAGTATCATAGTTCTAATTCTGCTACGGAGTATTTCATTGAGGAATCATACTCAACCATAAGTAAGTCAAAAGGAATTTGTTTATTTTAATCAAGAATAAATTCTGGAGTGCAGTTACAATTGTTTAGTGGAATTAATTGTAATTAAATAGCGACAGGGATTGTCGGTGACTATTTGAGCCAAATTTATTTTTTCTTTCGGGTTTCTCACCAAATTATTGTAAATTAACCATGAACATGTTTTTATTTATTTATTGGGCAAGTTATTTTAATTTATTAAAACATGGGCTTATTATTTAAGCAAGTTGTTTTAATTTATTAAAATTTGAGCCAAAGGGAAACTGTACATAGAGGTCAGTGGGAGCATGAGCTTGGGATAGAACCCAAGCCTCATGCAGTGTAAGTGACACATGGGCTAGGGAAAAATTCCCTGGCCTTATGCATTAACTTTCATGAGGTGGAGGCTAGGGTTTTCTAACCCTAGCCGTCCACCTCTCCCTTTTTTCCCCACATGGTTTATTTTATAGACCTCTCATTGTTTTCAAGGATATAAATAGAGGTGCATGTGGCTCTTAGAAAATACACCAACACAATTTTTTAGGTATTTACTAAGAATTGAAGTTCTTGTGAACTAAAAACTCGAAGAACAAGTTTAAATATTTGAAGAACAAGTTGAGCCCACACTCTTGGTTATTTTTAGTCATTAGTGAGTCTGAAGGTCGTGTTTTTGAAAGCAAGTAGGGAGGATCTGCTGCTCATAAAGCCAAGGAGTGGCCCTATTGTTCAAGTAAGTGATTATGTTCTTACTTGTTTTATTAAATAGCATTGTTCTTTGTATGTAGTTCTTAAAATTCGATCTTGGTTAGGGAATAGTTTATTTTTCACTGCGCCATATTTATTTTTGATATAATAGTATTCCCAACATCTCCACCTCTCCTCAGAGCTTGTAACCAGCATAGATAACCTTCTGCTCTAACCCATCGCTTCCAATAACTCTTTCATATCATTCAGCCAATTCTCTACCTCGATAAATCCTCCAATACCATCAGACCAACAACATCTTTCTGTCTCTTTCTTTCTTTCTGGCACAAGCCCCATCGCCCAAGTCCAGTGGCACCTTTGCCCACAACCCAATGACCCACCACCGCCACGACCCACAAACACACCACCACAAAACTAGAGCTTCCTTTGCCCAAGACCCACAGAACCGGCCTAGCTACATGGAGCCTCCTTCATCCACGACACACAAATGCACCACCATAGAATCACCGGTACCCAAGACCCAAATGTTGGGAATAAAACTGCAAATCAAAGATATTGCACAGCGGAAAATAAAACTATTCCCTAACCAAGATCAACTTTATGAAGAACATGCGAAGAACAATGCTATTTAAAAAATTAAACTAGCAAGAACATAATTACTTACTTGGGGATTAGGGTCACTCCTTGACTTTATGAGCAAAGTGTTCATGCTCCTTTGAAGAACACCAAGAACATCAAGAACACCTTCAGATCTTCTCACTAATGACTAGAAATAATCAAGAGTGTGGGCTCTATCTAGCTCTTCAAATCTTAAACTCAGTTCCTTTAAGTGTTAACTTAATAGAACTTCAATTCTTAGAAAAAAGTTAGAAGAATTGTTTTTTGCAGTGATTTTCTAAAGCTACAGGAACCTCTATTTATATGCTTGAAAAACTAAAAGAAGCATGTAAATAAGCAATGTGGGACAAACTGCATAAGTGATAGGACGCTAGGGTTTATAAAACCCTAGTAGTCATGTAAAACATGCCAAAGGGCCAGGGAATATTCCCTGGCCCTTTGCGTCACTTAGCTGCACTTTGAGCTTGGGTTTTACCTCAAGCCTAGTTACCTACTTACCTCTCTAGCTATTTCTACATAGTTTTTCCTTAACCTATGTTTTAATAAATTAAAACAACATGCCCAATAAATAAATAAAAGCATGTTCATGGTTAATTTACAATAGCTTAGTGGGGGACTTGAAGGGAAAAATAAATCTAACTAATAGTAGTATCTGACTACCCCAAGTCACTATTAATTATAATTGATTTCGCTAAACAATTGTAACTGCACTCCATAATTTATTCTTGATTAAATCAACAAAGTTCCTTTTGACTCACTTATAGTTGAGTATGATTCCTCCATGAAATTCTCTGTAGCAGAATTAGGACTGAGATACTATTACACTATATTCTCTACCTTTTATTTCTTGTGTACCAGATTTTTGTCCTTATTATTCTCTCTCGTGTGAATACTCCATTACTAGGTAAACTATTTTGGAATTCTCCTTCCAAAATGCTCTGGCCAAAGACTAAGAATAATCTTGTATAAAATCTTATTTAAAGGGAGATTTCTTGTCTTTTTCCAATTAAAAGGATTTGTATTCCCTATTGAGCAAAGCTTCCCTCACAATGCTACATGTGGTTACCCAACGCAGAGAGTTGTTGACCGCATTTAAAGTCTCACCCTACAATGCATCAAAGTAACCCCACTTGACATCTAAGTCCGCTTTCTCTTAAGATTTAGAATCATTGGCATAAGTAGTTTGAGAGTCATCGTCTTTTCCTAAGGATAGTATTTTTCTGGAAAGACAACTCCTAGCCCTTTTATTGTATACCACCCTATACATCTACACATCAATACGAAGTATTATCTTCGCCTGATTAAGGTAAATCACACAATTGATGTGTAACAGTTTTGCCAATGGAATGCTTAATTCCATTGCTAACTGCGAACAAATAAATTTCAGAATACAAGGATTATGGTCTTAGACTTTGTGTGACAAAAACCTTACTCACACCCATAGACCATATTCAATGTAGTCTCTAGACTCTTTCGTAAGGGAATAAGCAAAAGATCATACGCCATATGCTCATAAAATAATCAGTGAATAATAATAATCATTCATTCATAACAAACTCTTAATGTCAACATATAAATAACTTGGGATTTAGGGCATAATGCCTAACACTAGAACCGTCGTATGCTCCAGCTCCAACCCAGCACAAAGCCACCACTACCCAAGACACACAACACAGGATGGCAAGTGGAGCTTTTGAAGGTTTGGTGGAGAGAGGAGATGGGTGTTCAGCAATGGCATTAAGGATTTCTTGAAGAGGATCTACTGATTTGCTTATTTCTTGAAGAGGTTCAACTGTGGCGTTGAGGATTTGCTTAAGCTCTTAATTGCTCTAGATCCATGGATGAAAGATTTGTGATTTTTTATTTGTGTTTTGCGATTTGTTGATTTCGTCCGGCAATGTCGATTTGAGGATTTGCAAATTTTGTGGTGTTTTGCACTGTGCGATTTTTTTTTTTTTCTTTTTGGAATTGTGATTTACATTTTTTTGGCCATTGTGAGTGTGAAATCGTCGGATAAGAAAATTGTTTGTGATGGTGGGAGGCATTGGTGATGTTGGGTTTGTGTGAATGAGAGCAATACACTTGATGTGGTTCATTATCATGACCATGGCTCTTCAATTTCTCGGGATTCCGGTAAAGTAGCACCATACTTCAAGCCATCTTGGACTCATTTTTCTTTATGTAACTAGCTGGTTTTTGAAGCCCTTCTTGTAGGTTTGAAATGAGTTTGGTTTAATTGGGGTTTTAGATGGCGAAAGAGCTTTTGGTTTGATGGAAGAGCAATTGGGATGATTTTGCTATGTTCTGCTGCAAGAGATGGTCATTTGGTGTTTTTGTTGGAAATGGGGTTTTAACTAAAATAATAAAAATAATAAATTAAAAAAATATTATTTTAATAAAATAAAGAAGTTTAGATAAAGTGATGGATGTAGGTTTTGATGGTTAGCTAAGTTAGTCAAAATGAGTTTTGATTAGCTATTTTGCATTTAGAAATGCATAAGCCATTAGAGCATCTCCAGCAACATAATATAAAATAGGTAATGAAAAAGTATAATTCTCTATTTTATCTACTGTTTTTTTATACATACTCCATCCAACGGATTATTTAGGATACATTTGGTACGCGGAATGACTATTTTTTAGAATAGACTTTATTAAGAATGAAAAAAATGAAATTAAATAGCCTTGGTGTTAAAGTATATATATACTTAAATACTTAAAATAGAATGGCCATGAGCATGGCTATTCCAAGACTAATAAACTCCACTTTTTCTATTCTTAATAAAGGCTATTCTAAAGAATAATCATTCTGCGTACCAAATATAACCTTATTATCTTCTTTATTCCTTTAAAACTAAGAGGTATATACCTTTTTGCCCCCTGTGGTTTAAAGTCTTTATTCAAAGTCACCTCAGTTTCAGTTTTTATCACAGGGGGTACCTCAATTTTTGATAAAGACGGAGATGGTACCTTCGTCCATCTGCCGTCTAATTAATTAACGAAGCTCCACGTCACTGCCCACTCTGGCCCTTTTAAAAGGCGACACCTGTTCCACGTGACATGTCAGGTCAGTTTGCAAAATTAAAAGGAAAATTCGATATTGGTGTTGGGAATACTACTATATCAAAACAAAATATAGCGCATCGGAAAATAAACTATTCTCTTACCCAAGATTGAACTTTAAAAACTACATGTAAAGAACTAAGCTATCAAAATAAATAAGCAATAAATACTTACTTGGAGACTAGGGCCACTCCCTGGCTATATGAGCTGTAGATCCTCGCTCCTTGCTAACAGAAATCCCGACTTTAGATCTTCTCACCAATGACTAAAAATAACCAAGAGTGTAGACTCAAGTTGCTCTTCAAATATTTAAACTATGTTCCTTTGAGAGTTAACTCAATATAACTTCAATTCTTAGCAAGAGCTAAAAGAATTGTGTTTGGCGTGTTTTCCAAGAGCCACAAGTACCTCTATTTATATCCTTGAAAACATAAGAGACCTTTTAATTTAATCCATGTGGGACAAGGTAGAGAGGAGTGGTGGATGGCTAGGATTAAATCCTAGCCTCCACCAACAAGGAAAGGAGTGGACGGCTAGAGCTAGGGAAAGCCCTAGCCACCACACTCCTTCCTTCCTTGGAAGGAGTTGACGCATGGGCTAGGGTTTTCCCTAGCCCATGCGTTGGCTTGCCTTCTCCTAGGGCTTGGGTTTTATCCTAAGCCCATGCTCCCACATTATCCCTTGTTCAGTTTTTTCGTTAGACCCAAATTTTAATTAATTAAAACAACTTGCTTAAATAATAAGCTCATGTTTTAATAAATTAAAATATATTGCCTAATAAATAAATAAAAGCCTGTCATAGTTAATTTACAATAACTTGGTGAGGGACTCGAAAGAAAAAATAAATCTTGCTCAAATAGTCACCGACAAATCCCTGTTGCTATTTAATTACAATTGATGCCACTAAACAATTGGAACTGTACTGCAGAATTTATTCTTGATAAAATCAACAACCGTTCCTTTTGACTTACTTATAGTATGAGTATGATTCCTCCAAGAAATATTCTGTAGCAAAATTATGACTGAGATACTGTCACACTAAATTCTTTACCTCTTAATCCTTGATTCCCAGATTTACCCTTTGCCATTTTCCAACTGTGAATACTCCTTTCACAAGTCGAATAATATATTTTGGATCTCAACCAAAATGCTCTGATCAGAGACTGAGAATGAATTCCTTTGAAATTTTAGTCAAGGAAAAATTTCATATCCTTTTTGTTAATCCAAAAGGACTTGGATTCCCTATTGAGCAAAGCTTCCCTTACAATGTTTCATGTGATCACCTAACACACGAAGATGTTGACCAATGTTTAAGGTCTCACTCCCTAATGCATCAAAGTGACCGACACTTACACATCTAAGTCTGCTTCCGCTCAGGATTTAGAATCATTGGTTTACAAGTAGTCTGAGAGTTATTGTCTTTCCTAAGACAGTACTTTAATGGAAAGACAACTCTCGGTCCGTTCAGTGTATATCAGCTTATACACCCACTACATCAACCCGAAGAATCGTCTTCGCCTGACTAAGGTAAATCAATTTAGCTGATGTGTAACAGTCTTAGCAAATAGAACGCCCAATTCTATTGTTGACTGCGAACAAAAAACTTTACAGAATACAAGGGTTATAGTCTATGACCTTGTATGACAAAGACCATTGCTCACACCTATAGTCTATATTCAATGCATTCTCCGGACCCTTTGTATGGGGATTTATTCAATGAAATCATACAAAGATTATATGCTTATATGTCACAAATATATTCAATCAGTGAATAAAACTTTATTCATAACAAAACTATAATGTCAATCGTTTCACAATTTGGGATTTAGGGCATAATCCCCAACAATTAGGGCCTTAGGTTTTTTACCGTTCATCCCAAAATTTCCCCCTTTCACTCTATTCTCTTGGAATCTGCTACTTTCTCCCTGTTCTTCATATCCGTCATCGATTTGGCCAAATCTGTTCACGCCGGAGGCCATTAGGTGTTCACGGGTGCCTATTTCGGCGAAGGTCGTAGTGTTGCCGAAGCCTATTTTGTAGTTCTGCAGTGGTCGTGGCGTAGCCATTTTGCAGTCATTGTGGCGTAGCTGGAGCCCATTCGTCCAACCACGACTAATTTCTCGAACTCAAACCAAAGGTATTGGTTCATATGGAACCCTTTTACCCAATATCGAGTCATTTGGAAATTTAGCCGTTTTTGCCAGTGTTGGCTTTTGTAAAATATTGTCATATATAGTAGAAACTTAAGAAAGACAATGTTGTCATATGGAGCCCTTTTACCCATATGTTACTTTCAACATTAAAGTTGCTGGTTGGGAGAGCATTTTGTAGTAGGGCCTCTAACGCACATGTTATTGTCGGTTGTTAGGCAAAGTATAAAGTAGCCAACTTTTGAAATGAAATTTACTTGTTGTTTGTTGGTTGTCCACTTGGTTGAAATTGAGTAATTTATTCAGCATTTTGACAGTGTGTTGGTTGTCCACTTGGTTGAAATTTAGTAATTTATTCAACATTTTGGCAGTATCCACTTGATTGAAAATGAGTAATTTATTCAACATTTTGGAATGGTGTTGTATTCTACCATACATGCAACTTTAACTTTTGTTGGTTTAAGGTTATAGGTTTAAAGTTTGAAAACATGACTAAATCTTTGGTTACACGATATACAATACACTGTCAACTTTTTCTATTGTCAACTTTTGTCCACATTCTTTTAAAAGTATGTTTCCACATTTGGCATTATGTTGGTTATCCACATTCATTGATTTATGAGAACTTTTGCTTATTTAGTGCATGTGTATTAATGAATGTTTGATTGCATGCGTGGTCTGTGAGTGAGTCTATATATGCAGTTGTATTAACTACGAGTACTTTCATGTTGCAAAAATGAATGAGGCAGTTGTTGATCTGATAATTCACCACCATTTGTCCTTGTCTGGACATAGATTGGAATACGTAAGAAGAGATGTGTTGACCATAACAGGCATGGATGTGGAGCGCTTGTGCTTTTGAAATATTACCAATATATTGGAAGCGTACATGGAGTACAAGTATGAGGACCTTCCTACTTTGTACTACAAGTATGATGAAGAGAGCAATGAAACTATACGTGGACTTACCAAAGATCAACACATCATCATATGATCAAGGAGTTGTCATCTGGTAAGAGAAAGAAGTTGCACATATTTGTAGACTAGAAACCTAGTTGAACCAGTGCCACTTGAAGTGGTGCAACCAATGTTGCTTCTTTCACAGTCTCCTTTAGAAGTGGAGATTAATGATTACGACTCAAGAGTTGCTGTGGAGGCTGCTGTGGAAGCAGCCTCCACAGCAACCTCCATTACAGCCTCCATAGTGGTCTCCACAGCAGCCTCAAAAGCAGCATCACAATGAGCATGAATATGGGGATGAGGATGAGGATGAGAAGGAGATTGAATTGAGTAACTTTGATTTATCGGAAGGTGAGGAGGAGGACATTTCCTTACGTAAAAGTGATCAACAATTAAGAGATGATAGGGAGTATACAACCAAGTGGTTTAAGCCATGGGGTGAAGCATCAACATCTAAGAATGGGGAGGATGAAACTGAAGATCCTGATCAACCTTTTGATAGTAATGATGACGGCCTAATAAGCTTAAAAAGTGATTTAGACAGTGAAGAGGAGCCTAAACGTGTTAAGAGGAAGTATGGCTAGTGGAAGGGAGTAAAACATTTGAAAGACAAAGTTGAGTTATCATTGGGGTTGAAGTTTACTGACCCCGTTCAGTTTAAGGGCGCACTTAAATTGTATGCGGTTTAGAATTAATTTGACTACACATACATGCACAATGAGAAAAAGTGGGTATCCACCTTTTGTAGAATGAAGCGTGGCTGGCGAATACATGCGTCATGGTCGAATGACAAAAAGCACTTCTAGATCAAGACTTTTGCCAACATGCATAACTGTGGCGCTCACTACAATAACATACGGGTAACAATAAAGTGGGCTGCAGCCCAGTACTTGAAACTATTCCGGGACCAACCAAATTTCAAACCTAGCGCATTGAAGGAGATGATAAGGCAAGATTATAATGTAGACTTCAGTCTGTTGAGTTGCGACCGTGCAAAGACAATGGCAATGTCCATTTTGGCTGGGAATGATATTGACCAGTATCAACACACAACGGAGTAATGCAATGCAATTACGAAATCGAATCCTGGAAGTTCAGCTTTTATACGGAGGGATGGAAGTTTCTTCCAAACGGGTGTATGTTTAATTGGCAGAGCGTAAGCGGGGTTTTTTGGATGGATGTCGACCCATGATTTGTGTGGATGCTTGTTTTATGAAGGGCAAATTTGGTGGGCAGCTATATGCAGCCATTGCTCAGGATGTGAACGACGACATTTTTCCAATAACATATACGATGTGAGGCTGAATCCAAAAACAAATGGACTTGGTTTTTGAGTTTGTTGTTGGAAGATATTGGGTGTGAACGGGAGCACATGTGGTCATTCCTGTCTGACAGACAGAAGGACAATGTATTGTTTAAATATGACCAACACTTTTCTGATCATTTATATATTTTAATATTTTTGTAACCTGTCTTTTTAACCATTACAGGGACTGCTTGATGCCTGGTTTGGAGCACAGATTTTGCGTCAGACATTTGCACGCAAACTTCAAGAGTAGAGGATATAAGAGCAAGGCCTTCAAGGATGCTCTGTGGGGTGCAGCTCAGGCAGCTAATGTATTGAACTTCATGCATTACATGGAGATGATCAGAGGCATGGATGAGGATGCATTCAATTACATTGACAAGGTCGACCTAAGAATGTGGTCAAGGCATGCCTTTAGAGAGAATAGTTGCAGTGACATTTTGTTAAACAATACAACGGAGTGTTTCAATTCTTGGATTTTGGAAGCAAGAGAGAAGCCTATCATGACATGCATGGAGATGATAAGGCGACAAAAAATGAATAGATTCAATCTGAAAAGGGATGGAGCAGCAAGTTCAACTAATAGTATTTGCCCTAAGATTGTGAGAAAATTGGATAGAAACAAGTCAAATTCTAGGAACTTTATTGCTCGTTGTAGTAATAAGTTGCAATATGAGGTTGATCATTGTTACGACCCAAGGATGATTGTTGATCTGGGGAAAAGAACATGCACCTGTGGTTGGTAGCAATTAAGTGGTATTCCATGCCCGCATGCATGTTGTGCTATCTATAGGAATAAGGAAATCCCTGAGAGTTATGTTAGTAATTGGTACCACATGGAGACATTGAGGAAGTCATATACCCCAGATATACATCCCATGCGTAGACCTAAGGAGTGGCCGGTTGATCGTGATGTGGATCCGATACAACCACCTATACCTAGGACACAAAGAGGTAGACCGAAAAAGAAGAGAACAAAAGGTCTAGATAAAAATGAGCCTAATGAGAGTGTTACGGTCACTCATAAAGGGAATGATGTAAAGTGTGGAAATTGCGGTCAAAGGGGCCACAATGCTAGGCGTTGCAACCAACCATTAAATCCAAATAGGAAGAGGTGGCCCAAACAGGTTAGGAAGCCAAAGCCAACCACTGCAAATATGGTGAATCCTTTAATAACAAGCTTACTAAATATTAATATACAGTTATACCTCAATTTATCTTATGATATTGTTGGTTTATATGCTGTGGTAGGGAGGATCTTCAGAGACAGTGCAACCAATTGCTACAACTGCCGAAAACACAAGCACAAGAGGGCAACATCCAAGGGTGAGTACTTCATTGCTACCTTCTAATATTATGAATGCCTAATCCTATTTTTGGTTTGTATTGTTGTTTACTATATTTATCACATTGCTGTAAATATTACAAATAGGACATCTCACAAACTTCAAGACAACTGAGTAGACAAAGCGTAAGGACTAAGAACTCTGGTGGGAAACAACCAGTGGATACAGTGGTGAGTTTTATGCAGTTTGATTGTAGTAGATTTATTGTAATCTTATTGTATTGTTAATGTACAATGTTCATAACAATGTACAATGTTCATTTCACCAAAATATTGCAGTTTGGAGGATCACAAGGAGAAGGGGAAGGGGGATCACAAGGAGTGGGGCAAGGGGGATCACAAGGAGTGGGACAAAATACAAAACCAAAGAAAGGAAAATCAAGGGCTACGCGATAGGCATATGAGAAAGCCTTAACAGTAGACACTTTTGTACTTTATTTGACAAACTATCTCAGTAGTTAGTATGAATTTTCTGGTATGTAATGTATTGGACACATTAACTTTTTGGTTAATATTTTGAAAATGTTATAATGTTTTTACATGTATGGATGTAACTATTGTTAATTGTATTTTGTAAGTGTTACAATGATGTGATAATGGCATGTAAGCTTGTTACCAGTATTTTGTAAATGTTACAATGATGTGTGAATGGCATGTAACTTTTGTTACTAGTATTTTGCAAGTGTTACAATGATGTGAAAATGACATGTAACTTTGGTTATCATTTTTTTGTAAGGGTTACAATGGTAACATTGGAGTACTTGACCAAAGTGTCATTGGAGTATGTAATTATAACTGCCCCCACTAAGTTATCCATAATGTAAGCATCTGCAAGAGGATAAGTGTGACATATTGTTGTCTCCAAGTTGATAATGCTATTTGAAGTACACATTTGTGAACAATACACAAAAATGTTGTATCATGCAAGAGAATAAGTACAATACTTTCTCATAATAATAGGTCATATTATAGAGTCAGAATACATAACTTATATATCACTTTCATAGCCAAAATACTCCATTACACAACAGTCATTTAGTAAGTGCAACAACAACAACCAACAACATTAAAACCCATGACAACCCCAAAGCATACATAAAAAATTTCTCTCTAGCCCTGTAGATGCCATTTTCCTTCTCTAGGTAATTAATGAGTTCCAAATGGACTTCATCTCCCTTTTGTAGGTGCCTGACACTTGCCATGCAGCTGTCATTCTCATTCTCCAGGTTTTTAATCTTTGCCAAGCAACTGTTATTTTCATTCTCCAACTCTTTAACATTCTTCCATAGCTCAGGTAAGACCTTCATACCTCTTTCACAAGTTGGTTTGTCCAGCCACTTGAAAAATCTGCATGATTCTTTTCTCTGCATATTACAGTATATCATACTAGTTTACTCAAATTAGGTAAATAGTTCCTCAAATTCCAACAACTCGTTCTAAGTGGATGGAGGCTTCATAGAAAGATAATTCAAGATACATGAAATCGAAGTACTTACTTTAGAATCATATGCGGCGCAACCCCAAAATCTTCTGCCCGGGTTTTCCTTAGTTCAGGAAGTCCTTAATGGTGTGGGTAAATCGCAAAAACATACCCATGACACCTCACTACAGTCCACCAACGAAGATCTAGATGCCGACCTCATTTGCTTTTTTAAAAAATGTAGAAAAGAAACCCAAAATTATCATTCGACCTCCTCAAACTAAACCCAAAAATTCAAAGATGACCTGGTGAAAATGAGAACAAACCTTATCGTTGCCCGCGTAATCTTCTTTCCCTTTTCCTTCCCGTACGCGACTTGAAGACATTTGTTACTTTTTCGGATGATAAACCAAAGACGAAGCTACTTCGACTTATTATGCTTCGACTTCTTCGTTTGATTTGGGGAGAACTTCAAAACCAGCTGCCTAGGGTTCATGCGTTTTGAGGAAATTGGGAAGGAAGCTAATAATGAAGGAAGCTGAGTAAACACATGACGTGTCATGTGGGACAGGTGTGACCTTTTAAAAGGGCCAGAGTGGGCAGTGACGTGGAGCTCCGATAATTAATTAGACGGCAGATGGATGGAGGTATCATCTTCATCTTTATCAAAAATTGAGGTACCCCTATGATAAAAACTGAAAATGAGGTGGTTTTGAATAAAGACTTTAAACCATAAGGGGTCAAAGGTATTTATCCTTAAAACTAATCCACTCCACTTTTATATGTGTAGATGATATGTCAACCTCATGTTATAGGTTATAAAAGTACATACTTGTATTTCTTTTCGTTTCTTTCATTCTTGGTGCAAAAAGTATCGTCCAGTATTGAAAACCGAAAAATGAAAGAGAGTGATGGAAAGGGATCCTCTTCTTTTTTATGCTCAGTGTAGTCTCAGGGAAGAATGGGAAACAAGAAAAGAATTGCAAGAAATGACTTTATGTTTCTTTAAAATCTCTGGACTTTTTTTTTTTTTCGTTTTTATCTCTCTTTCCTGAGAGCCAGACAGAGTTTCACTTCCCTTACTTTCTTTTTTCTTTTTCTGTTTTTTTTTTTTTTTGTTTTCCTCAGTACCATCTCAGACAAGTATGGTAGCATAATGTTCCTCGCTACCGCCCCCATCACCCACAAGACCATAACCATAACTTTTGCATTCTTATTCACCAACACTAGCCGGACAGCCCGTACCCCTTCCGTGCAACCAGAACAACCACCAAAACATGAACCTCAAGAACCAGAAGACAGTTACAGCATCACCAACACGTCATACTGGACCAAAAAGATTCACAGACTCTGCGCCAAAGACCGCAATGTCGACGAGGCGCTCAGCCTCCTCGGGTACCGCCCCGACTCCCTCAACCTCAGCAGCACAATTCACGCACTATGCGACTCCAACCGCTTTGCCGAAGCCCACCACCGACTTCTACTCTCCATAGATTCTCACTGCGTCCCCGACGAGCGCACCTGGAATGTTCTTATTGCCAGGTTACTTGATTCTCGAACCCCATGTAGAACATTGCATGTTGTTCGCCGTTTGTTTGATGTTAAGCCTGAATTTGTACCATCTTTGGTTACTTATAACCGTTTGATGAATCAGCTTTGCTCGCTGTCACGACCCAGTGAAGCTCACAGGTTGTTTTTCGATATGAAGAGTGGGGGGCATTGTCCAAATATTGTTTCTTATACTACTTTGATTAATGGGTATTGTCAAATTGGCGAAGTGGGTAATGCCCAGAAGGTGTTTGGTGAAATGGGTGATAATGGGGTAGTACAAAACTCGCCGACATATAGCGTATTGATTTGTGGTGCTCTTCGGAGTCGGGACATTGAATGTGGGAGGGAATTGACGTGCAAACTTTGGGAGAAGATGAGGGATGAAGAGGACCAGCCCGTGAGAAATGCAGCTTTTGCGAATCTTGTTGATTCTTTGTGTAAAGAAGGGTTTTTTCATGAACTGTTTAGGATCACGGAAGATATGCCTCAAGGGCAGAGTGTGTCTGAGGAATTTGTTTATAGTCAGATGATAGATTCACTTTGTAAAGTTGGAAGACATCATGTGGCCTCAAGGATTGTTTACATAATGAGGAAAAGGGGGTTTCTTCCAAGTTTAGTATCATGCAACTCTATTATACATGGGCTTTGCAAGGACGGAGGTTTTGTGAGGGCTTATCAGTTGTTAGAGGAAGGAATTCAATTTGGGTACTTACCATCTGAGTATGCATATAAGATTCTAGTAGAAGGCCTTTGCAAAGAGTCGGAGCTCCACAAGGCAAGGAATATTCTGCAATACATGCTGAATAAGGAGGGTGTGGACCGAACCAGAATGTTCAACATATGCTTAAGGGCGCTTTGTCTTATTAATACCCCAACTGAGCTTTTGAATGTGCTTGTTTTTATGCTTCAGAACCAGAGTCAGCCTGATGTAGTTACCTTGAACACGGCTATAAATGGGTTGTGCAAGATAGAGTGGATTGAAGAGGCTTTGAAGGTATTAAATGATATGATAATTGGCAAATTTTGTGCCCCAGATCTTATGACCTTCAGTACTGTCATATGTGGTTTATCAAACGTTGGAAGAACCCAAGAGGCATTTAATTTTTTGCATCACATAATGCCGGAACATGGTGTTAGGCCTGGTGTTGTGACATATAATGCAGTTCTTCGAGGCTTGTTCAAACTTCAGCAAGCAAATGAAGCAATGGGGATTTATAGTAGCATGGTGAGTGATGGTGTCACTGTGGACAGTACCACTAACACTATAATAATTGATGGATTATGTGAGACTAGACAAATAGAAGAGGCTCAGAGGTTTTGGGATGATGTAATATGGCCTTCAAAGATTCATGATAATTTTTGTTTACGCAGCCCTTATCAAAGGACTTTGCCGCTCAGGCAAATTGAATGAAGCTTGTCACTTCCTATATGAACTGGTAGATTCTGGGGTCACTCCAAATATTTTCAACTACAATATTTTGATTGACAGTGCATGCAAGTTAGGCTTAAGGAGAGAAGCTTATCAGATTATTGGAGAGATGAGAAGGAATGGGCTGGCCCCAGATGCTGTAATCTGGAGGATTCTTGACAAATTACATGGAAATGTGAGATGGCAATTCTCTGTTGAGGATGCAACCCTGCAATCAAGAGGTGGGCCACAGGATATAGACACGGAAGAAAAACATAGAATTTGAAGCAAATAGGACATGGATTCAGGTAGCTACAAGAAGACAGAAACTATATGATCCTGTTAAGGTGATCCATAAATCCATGAAGATGAATCTTTTAACCTTGTGACTGAGAAACTTCTTGACGGATTAAAACATCTTCTGAAGAGGTTAAGAAATTGCGAAAGTGACAGAGCTGACCCCAAGACAGGGGGATCATGCAAAGTTGAGACGCCTAATTAGCCAGGTATAGGGGACTACACTTTTCCTTAACAATTATTTTAATCTGAAGGATATCAATAAAACTCATGTTACAATTAACAGAGAAGTTCTTTGAAACATCAAGATAGTCCAGACAGAAAGTGTTTGTTATCCTAGAGTTCAATTTCAATGGGTTAGTAACTTGATTGCTGCAGGTTGTGTAAAGAGACAGATAAAAGCTGCAATCAATATATCCACACATTCTGGATTCTGTATAAGTAACTTGCTGTATACAAGACCATCCTTTAAAATTTTCTGGTTAATCAATTTTATTGCTTGGTTTTTTAGGTTCAGAGAAGCTATGAACTGCTTGTTTCACTGAACTAAAATCAAACTTGTTGCCAAACTGTAGCCTTATACGTACTTCATCTCCAAGAAATTGATCAGCTCGTTTATGAAGACCTTTTACTTTGTACAAAAGAAGTAAACCAGAAGTGTCGCAAAAGACAGGAATGGGAAACAAAATGAAATGCACTTGATTTTTAGCCGTGCAAACATCAAACCAGAGACAAAAGCAGGGCTCAACAAATAGAAAGTATCACGGTACGTCTTCCTTCACTGAAATGGTGTTTCTTTAATTTATAGAAGCTCTCAAGCAACATTCATTTTGGTCTCATTGAGGGATGCAATGCTACTCAAATTTGTTAGTATATATCATACAGGCAGAACTGCTGGTTTTGGTTTATCATTGG
Organism: Betula pendula; assembly: GCA_900184695.1. NCBI lineage: Eukaryota > Viridiplantae > Streptophyta > Magnoliopsida > Fagales > Betulaceae > Betula > Betula pendula. The sequence continues at coordinate 73,002 of FXXK01000792.1, read as the reverse complement.
CCTTGAATATTATTAACAACTATTCCATTTTATTTGGTTCTTCCTGTATTATTAACAACTATTCCATTTAACGTTTAATATTCAAGGCCAATGATAAAATGGAATAGTTGTTAAAAAATAATCCAACTTCATCTTTGTTTCTGGTTTTTCTGGTTGATCATTGCGTTAATCGACGTCCAGGTTTATAACTACTATTCCATTTTATTTCTAACAAAGATTTGCAAAATCATTTAGATGTTAAAGCATGGGAATGAAATTCAGATTATTTTTTTATGGCTTCAAGTGGTTTATCTTGTTTATTCCTTCTGCCCTCTGCTCCCCATTTGTCCTTTTTGTGAGTTTTGTCCCCATTCTCCATGCCCTAGTTGGAGATGCATTTTTCTTCACAGGTTTTCTGACGTTTGAATAGATATTATTGTTATGGTATTTTAGAAGCTATGGATATGCAAACAGAAAGATATACTTGATAGAGTAATGCTATTGGGAAGATTTATATTCTCTTTTGTGTTATCTTTAAATTGATGTGGCTTTTAAAATCACTATTAGATCAAAATTCAATAATCATTTATTATAAATTCAATTGTAATTTTAAAAGTCACATCAATTTTTGAAGAATATAAAGAAGACTTGAGTTTTCCTTCTAGCATAAGGAAGTGGTCTTAACTGTTCATCCCACTTGGGCTTAACTTAGATGTATAGGTCATTCCGTGACTGCTATGGTTTGTTCTTGATCCTTTGTACAAATTCTCAAAAGTTATCTTTCATTGACATAAATTCTTTGCTCCCCTTGAACCACTTCTTCCTACAATCCCCACTGTCCCTTATATGGAAGTCTCTTCCTGGTTTTTTGTACATGGATTAAAGCTGTCTTTGTGTGGGTGTTTACTGTTATCACTTTTCAGTTTTTTGAATATTGTAGCTTAAAATGCTCGTTTTTTTTTAGAACACCATTATTATGTTTTCATCACATGTTCTCGCATAGAGACCAACTCAGTTTATTAAGTGATGATTTAATATGGTATTAGAGCAATGGTCCTAAGTTCAAACCCTCTCTCTATCAATTCATCTCTATTTCTATTAGATATTTCATGTGTTGGGTCTGACCTATTAAGGGAGAGTGTAAGCCCACATATAAGGAAAAGTGTTAAAATATAAATTAAATAATTAACTTCATTACTTTTTATAAGTTTAAGCTTTTGAGATCAGTAGTAATTTAACAACATAATAATAAGCTCATACTGACAACGATCTTTTATTTTTAATATTAATTTTTAGACTAGTTACTACGCATATTCTTATGAAAATAATAATAAAAAAAAGTTTTTGAAAAATATTTTATGAACATTATTGTTTATCAAAACCAAATTTCAATTTCAATAACTTTTTTATTAAAAAAAAAAAAATTCTTCATTTCCACCGTTTTCAAAAATATTTGTCTAACAGGCCTCAACAAACTGATTCTGATCTCGTATTATAAGACTGTCCATTACGTATGTAATGAACAAATATCGGACTTGCGTCGACGGCACTACGAGGTCAAAGGATCGGGGCCCAAGGAGCAATGAATCTGTTTTTCTTCCTATTCAAGATCATGTCGTGGACTCACAAAAAAAAAATAAATAAAAAAAGATCATGTCGTGGGAATCACAAACTTTTTCTGTCTTTTCATAAAAATAAAAAATAAGAATAAAAATAAAAAGAGGGGATAGCCACTTTTTCTGCCAACCATGCACGTTTCTCGAAATAAAATGATATCTACATTTTTCCTTTTTTTTTCTATTTAAGATGTGAAGGGAGAAGGAGTGATTATAAGAAAAGTAAAAACAAAGGGTGAACAACCCTAATAATAACTCTAAAACAACTAAATCATTGCTTATCTAAAATTATTGAGAATAGGTTAAATAAATGACTCAGCTTAAAAGGAGAACTGGGGCCGTTAAAGTAGGTGGTAAGCATATGCAGAGTTCTGTAAATTGACCAACCTATGGAGCAGAAACTATGAAAAGTGAAGAGATGCTGCACAACAACATAACAAGCACTGACGGAGGCAGGATCGAAACCACCGAAGAGAAACTATACCATAGTGAACAAAACCGATAAGCAAGAGCCAAAAGGAAAATGATGCACCAAAAAAGAAATCAACAATAGAGCAGGAGGGAGACTAAATCCCACAAATAAATAAATAAATAACACAAATGATGTCTACATCTAAATTTGACAATTAATGGTACATATTACATCCAATCTTGTTGAGCTGAACTTCGAATTCAGTAATTGTTAAAAATAATAATACATTACTAACACCCTATTTTATTGGATTGAACTTTTGAATCAATCATTGTTAATAAAAAAAAAAGTGAATTAAAGTTGATGGGTAACGTCATATTAATCCAGTGAAATAGAGTATAATATGTAGCATTTTTCAAATTTTAAAGCATTATTAATTTTATTTCAAATTAGTAAAGAACTTTTAAATATGATTAATTAAAGAGGAATGTTATATCACACCAATATCATATTTTTATGGGTAAGAGAATGAAAATAATTATTTCTCTATTTTTATTCTACCATGCCAATGTCGTAGAGTATAGTAACGTTTGGATTTGCACTTACTAAAATAAATGTTTAATAACTACTAGACTCTCCAACCTCAGTATAATGAGATTTTGGTGCAGTGTATTTATCATTACTCTTAGTTAAATAGATTGTAAATTGTGTTTTTTTTAAAACGCAGAATTTTAAAGGCTAAACTGCGATTTGAAATGTCAAACTACGATTTTGCCAAACCCTTAACTGCGTTTTCAAAAATTAAGTTTTCAAATCACACTTTTTAAAATCATACTTTTTGTAATCGCAATCCCAAACGGACCCTAAAGTTAGGTTGTGNTATCATGTCGTGGGAATCACAAACTTTTTCTGTCTTTTCATAAAAATAAAAAATAAGAATAAAAATAAAAAGAGGGGATAGCCACTTTTTCTGCCAACCACGTTTCTCGAAATAAAATGATATCTACATTTTTCCTTTTTTTTTCTATTTAAGATGTGAAGGGAGAAAGAGTGATTATAAGAAAAGTAAAAACAAAGGGTGAACAACCCTAATAATAACTCTAAAACAATTAAATCATTGCTTATCTAAAATTATTGAGAATAGGTTAAATAAATGACTCAGCTTAAAAGGAGAACTGGGGCCGTTAAAGTAGGTGGTAAGCATATGCAGAGTTCTGTAAATTGAACAACCTATGGAGCAGAAACTATGAAAAGTGAAGAGATGCTGCACAACAACATAACAAGCACTGACGAAGGCAGGATCGAAACCACCGAAGAGAAACTATACCATAGTTAACAAAATCGATAAGCAAGAGCCAAAAGGAAAAGGATGCACCAAAAAAGAAATCAACAATAGAGCAGGAGGGAGACTAAATCCCACAAATAAATAAATAAATAACACAAATGATGTCTACATCTAAATTTAAAAATTAATGGTACATATTACATCCAATCTTGTTTAGCTGAACTTTGAATTCAGTAATTGTTAAAAATAATAATACATTACTAACACCCTATTTTATTGGATTGAACTTTTGAATCAATCATTGTTAATAAAAAAAAATGAATTAAAGTTGATGGGTAACGTCATATTAATCCAGTGAAATAGAGTATAATATGTAGCATTTTTCAAATTTTAAAGCATTATTAATTTTATTTCAAATTATTAAAGAACTTTTAAATATGATTAATTAAAGAGGAATGTTATATCACACCAATATCATATTTTTATGGGTAAGAGAATGAAAATAATTATTTCTCTATTTTTATTCTACCATGCCAATGTCGTAGAGTATAGTAACGTTTGGATTTGCCCTTACTAAAATAAATGTTTAATAACTACTAGACTCTCCAACCTCAGTATAATGAGATTTTGGTGCAGTGTATTTATCATTACTCTTAGTTAAATAGACTGTAAATTGTGTTTTTTTGAAAACGCAGAATTTTAAAGGCTAAACTGCGATTTGAAAGGTCAAACTACGATTTTGCCAAACCCTTAACTGCGTTTTCAAAAATTAAGTTTTCAAATCACACTTTTTAAAATCGTACTTTTTGTAATCGCAATCCCAAACGGACCCTAAAGTTAGGTTGTANGCTAAACTCATCTTGAGGGAGTGATACCGCATGATACGCATACGTCCAGGTAGATCAAGAATATTAGATTTGGGTAAATTTTTCAATGGAGATCTATTAAAGTTACGAGCTAAAAAACTATTTTGACTAACTTTGTAGCAAATATGTTGAGCACTATTCATCAACAATTTATAATTTATATTGATAAAAAAAATTAATAACATTCTCTCTCTTATTTGGGAATAGAAAAAGTAGATAAAGAAATAATATTTTAAATGAAAAAGTGAAAGTAGATAACTAAAATGTTGTGCTGGATGTAGGTGCTTTAAAAAAGTAGGTAGCTAAAATAGAAAAAATTAATTTTTAGCTAAATTTTAGTTAAATATTTGTTGAGCCGGATGTGAATGCTCTAAGCTCATGTTGCAACCCCTCCCCTAGTAATCCTCTTCCACTGACTCCGATTAAATTCCCTACTTCTAATAGCACTCTCTATCAACTTTTCTTAGATTTTTCTTGAATTTAAATAACCAAATTATGTTTTGATTTTCTATTCAAATACACTCTATAATAACTTGTCTTATTATTTTCTTATATTATTTAAATATTTTTCAAATCAATGATAAAGGAAAGAAAGGAAATAAAACGCCTTTTTTTGAATAAAATAAGATAAGAGACGTTAAAGTGCTTCCTGAAATTTTGGGTAACAATATAACTTTTCATTGGTTTAGGAAAGGAAAAGGAAATCTGCTGGACGTGGATTTTGAGAATTTGTCCAACATTTAGAAAAGGAAATAGAGTTTTTTTTTTTAGTTTATTCTCTTGAACGTTGATTTCATGAACAAGATTGGGCATTTCGATTTAAGCAAGATTGCCGGTAGAGGATCTCGTGGGTTGGTCATTGTTAGATTTGATTTCTGCCGTGGGTTTTTTTTTTTTTTTTTTTTTTTTTCATGTTTCGATCTAGCTTATGTTTTTTGGTTTGTTTGGTGGCCATGGGCGGCAGTAGAATTCGCAGTAGACAAGATTTAAAAATAGATTCGACCAAAAATTAATTAAAAATATTAAAGAAGACTATTAATGAAATAAATCAAAAAAAATCAAAAAAATTTTGGCTATAGTTTAAAACATATAAATGTAACTTACAATTTATTTTTTCATATTTTAGAATCACTTCATGATTTCTTCATTGTTGATAGTATTGAATATATCATTTTCAATTTATATAACCAAACAATCATTCATTCACGATCTCTCATTCAGTTGCATAAACAATTTTTAACAGTATTTATTGTTGAAAATGCTCTTTCAACAGTAGTTGTTGCATTTGGCAGAATGAATGAAAATTTCACCAATCAATACACAGTATCTTTTTTCTTCTCTATTATCTTCTCAACAAACTATCCAATTTGTTTGAGTGTTGAGAATTTCACTAGAACATATGTCAAGGATGTATGTTTCAAGCTAATTATCCAAAATAATAAGTTAAACTGTTAAAAAATGATTAAGATAAAACTGAGCACGCTGAATTAATATTTCCTTGTAAAATAAGCAAATGAGTCATTTGCACTCGAGCATTCAACATCAAGTAATGATTTGGAATTCACCTAATCAAAGAGATTATTAAGTTTTTGGAGTAGCATGTCTAAGAGTATAATTTAGCTTCACACGATAACGATGTAAATATTTCTTTTTATGCTTTGAGCTTTTTGTCATGCCCACAATTGGTAAATATCATCCATGTTGAAGACAACAACATTATTTTTGACACAAAATATAGATTTTACGTAAATTGGATCCGGCTTACATGCCGTAGAGAATATCAAACATCTGCTGTAGAAAAATTGACCACTCAGATTCAATTTCAATTGATTTTAACTCAAATGAGGTCTTTAAAAAAAAAACACCTTTAATGCCGTTTCAAAGAACATCCACCCCGGCGTCAGCAGTACAAATAGCACCACCTCCACCTCTCTGTGGTGTTTTTCACTTCTCCCTCTCAAAGAGCCCCTAGCACGTGCATAGGCACGTTAGGAGTCTTGTTCTTTTTCTAAAAGAATTCACTTAAAATCAACATACATATTAATGGAAATAATCATAATACATAGAAAATTTCACTTCTAATAAGCTTGAACCCTCAAGAGTTTGCAATTTCAAGAATCAAAACTCAACAAACAAGCAAGCCTGAAGTACCGGCTTACGTTACTGCTGTTCCAATTGCTTGCAAATTGCACCACTAAGCCACCATATTATTCCACACCACCTACTCTCTTTCTCTCTCTGTAACCAAAGTTTGAAAAATAATTATGCAGATATAAAGAAGTAGAAATTGAAGATGAAATATAAGAGCTATATGAAGGAAACCCCCCAAAACCGAACATGAAAAAGAAATTCTTGTTAACCCATTTCTCTTTGAACAACCTTGAAACAATTTCTTCTCTGTCCAGATTCTGCTGACTCGATGATTTGTCCTTGTGTTCTTGCTACCTCCATGGCCTTCCTCTTCTCCCCTTAAGCTTGGCATTTTTTTTTTTTTTGTTATATACTATTTTTGTCGTTAGAGATTCTCTCTTTGGAAAAAGCTGATTGGAAGAAATTTTGGTTCATGATGAAGAAGACAGTGCAATGCCATGAACAAAATCTTAAAAATACCGCGTGATATTTGGTTTTCTTTGAGCATCTTTAACATAGCCTTTAAAAGTCTCATTTTAGTTATATTTAACTAGTATGAACATTTTTCAAGCTCTAGCAGGCACTTCAAAATAGAAGTAAATTTATATAAAAGTTTAGTGTAGTACATTTCTGGCTTTTTTATTTTTATTTTTATTCTCTCTCTCCCTCTCTCCCTTCACCTTCACCAAAGTCTTGAAACCACCAAGCCATGGGTATGGTGTTGTTACGTATGGACTATTAGAAGAGTGGTGGAGTATAGAAGCAAGTGCAATGCAAATATGTTTAGTTCATTATGGGTCTATTAGTTTTTATTATTAATAATAATCGATCACTTTCAACTCTCAAATGTTGAGTAGTGTTCGGATGTTAGTTGATTTAGTAATATTTGTTTTATGTTGGGTATGTGTTGTCCATGACTATTAGTGTTGTAAGATTAGGAGTCTTATTTTACTAGGAAGCTTGGGTTGGCGTAGGAGTCATAAACGGAAGTCAATTTCTAGTAGGATTCTATTTTTCAGTGTAATCGTTTTCTTTAAATATTGCATTGCTTTGGAATAAGAAATTAGTCAAGAATTTATTCAAACCTTGTGTTTGTAAAGAGTTGAGAGCTTCTCTAATTGCTCTGACATAGGAGGTCCAAAAATAGGGAAACAATAGAAGAACGACTTTGATAATTTTCCAGTTCAAAAACCGGTTACACGTTCAGTTACACAAAAATATAATAGGCGCCCACCCACCACACCCACCGTCGCCATCGCAGCACCTCCACCATCAAACCCACGATCTGCCGCCACCTCTTCTCCATCTCCACCACCTTGGACATGAAGATGGAGCTCAAGAGAGATAAATGCCTGATTTTGTAGCCCATATCTCCAACCCATCACGCCAAACACTACCAAAACCCCAAATCTTGATTTTCGTTGCTAATTTGTTGGTATGGTGCCAAGAGAGAGAGAGAGAGAAGAAAATAATAAAAAAATGATTAAAATTAATATTTAACGAAAATAGAGAGTAAAATAGTGAAACTCTGTTGGAGTGTGTATAGAAAAATAAGTAATTAAAATAAAAATTTGTACTTTTTCAGTAGTTATTTTAGCTACTCTTTCTAGAAATGCTCTTTAATGTTTGGCTTTAGCCGCATGTGTGACATCGTTTATACTTAAATGAAATGATATAAAATCTAAACCGTTAGTTTTTATTACAGCAAATGTGCTTTAGTTGCTGTAGAAGCGGGATCCATGTAAATCAGTGGTCAATAGGAAATATGAAAATGAACATTAAATAAAATTTTAAATAAGCGTTACACATAGAGACTATATGAGAAAGCATTTCAAATTTCGGACAGTCACCACAAATTTTCTAGGGGAGGTCCTATTTTGAGCCACATCTTCTTTGCAGAGGACAATCTATTGTTTTATCGCTCCACTTTCTCCGAATGGTGCACCATTCATGGACTGTTGGAAGTGTATGAAAAGGTTTATGGGCATATGATTAATTGAGAGAAGACCTCCATTTTTTTTTAGCAAGAATACTAGATGAGAATTCCAAGTGCACATCTTGTCTATTATTGGGACGTCCTCTTCTCAAAGCTATGCAAGGTATTTAGGGTTTCTAGCTATGGTGGATAGGGACAAGACACAAGCTTTTGCGAATATTACATGACGGGTCAGGTTGAAGCTCAATGGATGGAAGGAAACTTTCTTTCACATTCATACTGAATTCCCTTATGAGCAAATTTTACTGGGGTTCTAAAGACAAGGCTTCCCCCATGATTTAGAGGAGTTGGACTAAGATGGGGAGATCAAAGTTAAAAGGAGGCTTGGGTTTTAGAGACCTAAAATGTTTTAATTTAGTGATGCTTGCCAAGCAAAGGTGGCGACTCCTTCATTCTCAAGATTCCTTAGTGGCTCGGGTCCTTAAAGCAAAATACTTCCCACAATCATCATTCTTGGAAGTAAGAGTGGGATTCAGATCTTCATTTGCTTTGAGGAGTCTTTGCAATTCTCGAGCCCTTTCCAAGGAAGGTTTGATATGGCACATTGGGGATGGACAATCCATCAAAATTTGGGAGGACAAATGGGTTCCATCTCTTATAGATGTGGACACTCAATGGTGAAATTCGAGGCTCATTCATAGCATCTTCACCCCTACTGAAGCAGTGCGTATTTGCAGTCTTGCTCTTAGCCTAGGGGGCTGTTCGGACCAAATCATCTGGCGAGGGACTTCTAGCGGTATATTCAGTGTCCATAGTGCATATCATATTGAAAAGGAACGGGCGTTACAAGACGTTGGCGAGAGCTCTTTGGCGTCATGTAATCGTGCTGTTTAGGAGCAGCTTTGGACACTCCACGTCCCACGAGTTGTAAAAAACTTTCTATGGCGGGTCTGTCACAACCTTCTACCAACAAAGTTGAATCTCTTCCAAAAGAGGATTGTCCTAGACCCTTTGTGTCCATTGTGTGGCACCCAACTTGAATCCACAGGTCATATAATTTGGGAGTGTACCTCGGCTACTGTCGTGTGGATGGAATGCTCAAAGAAGATCCAAAAGCTCTCCATAGTAGTTGAAGATGGTTTCCAACTGTTTATGACGCTCGTAGAACAGCTTTATACGGAGGAGCTGATGTTGGTCTCTTGGCTGGCCCACAGAATTTGGTTAAGGCGGAACTCAGTGGTCTTTAGGGGTAAATTATCTCCTCCAGCTCTTCTAGTTCAAACCACAGCTGAATCCTTGTAGGCTTTTCTGCAAGCCCAGCAACTTCTCCCCTCTGGTTTGGAACCTTTGCCTCGGCAGGTGCAGCAATTGTGGCGCCACCCCCCGAAGGGCGTCTCTAAGCTTAACTGGGATGCGTATCTCCATAAGAAAACCAGTACCATGGGAGTGGGAGTGATAATACGGAATACAGAGGGACTTGTCTTAGCGCCTTTGTGCTCAACTGTCTCTTTTATTACGGACCCTGCCATTGTTGAAGCAATTGCAACTTGGAAGGCTGCCAATCTCTATCGCGATCTAGGTCTTCAACATGTTATCATGGAAGGCGATGCTCTAGCTATTGTGCAAGCTTTTCCGCAGACCACTCCTTTCTGGTGTAAGCATGGTCAGTTAGTTGAGGACACTCGCACTATCCTCAACAGTCTCCCTTTTTGGAGAGCAACACACATTCGAAAGGATGCCAATGGAGCGGCCCATCAGATGGCAAAGACTACCCTTTCTCAATCTTTAAACTGTGTTGGGCATAATTGTTGTCCTGATTTTATTAAGAGTTTTGTCCTTGCTAAGCAAGAATTCATTATAATTTATGAATTAATGGAATTTCACTTCAAATATATATATATAGCTGCCGCATTTAAAGCACCTGATGTCATTTCTGAAATTACAATGAATTAATATATGGCAGCACGACTTTGGTAAAACAATTTTAGACAAGTTACGTTTCTCACGACATTTTCACTTTCACATATTTAAAATGTAAGATCTATAATAAATTTATATAACATTAAAATGTTTTTAGAGCTCTCTGAGTATGCATAAGTAACAAATTACTCTTTGTTATCAAATGTGCTTTTTAATGAGTTTTTGTTGGATTCTATTCTTCTTTTCGGTATGAGTTTTTGTTCCGTCTTGAGTGAATTCAAGGATATATGCCAGAAATTCAACTGTCCAAGCCCATGCCCAAATTTAATTGGTAACTATACATGCCTTCTCTTTTGAAACTTATCAAAACTTTTTGTGTGTGTGTGTAATATTATAGGGTAATGCAAGTTGACAAGTTACAACCACTACAAAAAATACGAGCTTTCGCCACGCTTTTTTAACATCGCTTTAGGGCTCTAAAGCGATGTTAAACTTTTTACCACGCTTTTTTAACATCTTTTTAAAGAGGATGTAAAAGTTTGAGTTGCAAAAAAAAGTTTTATCACGCTTTGGACAAAAGCGTGGTAAAACTTGTTACCACGCTTTTGGACAAAAGTGTGGTAAAAATACTGCCACACTTTTGCTCAAAGCGTGGTAAACAAGTTTACCACGCTTTTGTCCAAAGCATGGCAAAAATTGACCTGTATATTTTTATGCAACAGATGTACATCTGCTGCACAACTGCTGCCTAAAAATATACACCAATATACAACCACAGAATACTTCTCAATAAACAAAATTACAATATTAATTACAATATCGTATAAAGTTCACAAACAACATAGAAAGTTCAAAATACATCAAAAAAATTCCTGCTCAATCCCGATACTAGCTAGCTTGTTTAGCCTTCTATTATAGTCCACGACCGCTAGGTAGCAGCTCTTCCTGTACATAAGATGAAAACAATTGCATCATGTAATCAATAAATGTCTCTCCAAAAGCAACAAGTAGGAATAAAAAACAATATTATCACATGTACAAAAGGTTATAACAAAAATTTCTAATAGACTATAGCTTTAACAATCACAATCACCAAATAAAATCTTCTACTCTTCGAATTTATTTTTCCTTTTATAACCATGCATACCATGGTTAGTTTCCCCATTTATGTCACATTAATTTATTAATCGCTAACTATATATATATAATATTTACCTTTGCTTCAAAACTCTCACGATGTATGTTCGTTCGCTGCTACATAACATATAGGAACACCATATGAAACATGCACAAAACAATGTCAGGAAACTATATTTATAATGTTAGAATAATGTATTAGAGTTTGAGGGTATTGTGGTCATTGTAATACTTTTCAAAGCTTATATAATAATATGTGTGAAGTAGGCTACGTAAGACAATATAACATACCTCCTCTTTCTTTTCACGTAACCCTAACAACATGGTATCAAAGCCTAGGATTTAATCTCATTCTTCATACATTCCCTTCTTTCTTTCTTTTTTCTTTTTTTGTTTTGTTTTTTTCTTTTCCTTTTCTCTTGTTTTGTCGTCATTCACGATAGAACCATAAAACACACAACCCCGAAGACTTGATTTTGCTGCATCTCGAAGGAAACTAAGGCACTGGACTTCATGTCCGTGTTAGGCGAGCGGTGGCGACGAAATCACCGTCACTAGTGGAGGGATGGTTTGCTTTGTTCTTGGTCCGTTGGTGTCGTTGGTGAATTCTATGGCGGTTGGTGTCGTTTGCGGTGGTCGAAGCGGCGTTTAGTAGTGACGTTGGTGAAGTCTGGCGGTTGGTATAGTCTACGGTGGCCGTCGGTGAAGTCTGCGGCGGTTGGTGTCGTTTGCGGTGGCCGAAGCCGCGTTTAGTAGTGATGTTGGTGAAGTCTGGTGGTTGGTATAGTCTACGGTGGCCGTCGGTGAAGTCTGCGGTGGTTGGTGTCGTTTGCGGTGGCCAAAGCCGCGTTTAGTGGTGGTGTGGCTTTCTCGGTGCTTGTTCAGTGAGTGGGTTCGGTGGAGATTGGATTGGCGTGATCACCGGCCGTCTCTGTTGTCGCCGCCAACACGGTCAGCGTCTCGCCGGTGGAAATTCGGTGACTTTGGTGAAGAAGACCCATGTTTGGGTTCGAGTGTTCACTGTTCCCCATCCGAAACAAGGATATCCTAAACTGGAATAGGATATCTCAGTTAGTTTTTGGGCTGGATCCTCTACAGCCCAACTCTCTGTCGAGTCCGATCCTCTACAGCCTAGCCCACCCGGGTCAAGACAGTTGGACTCAGCCCAACGGTTCAGTGTTTCGGGTCAACCCGACCCGCTTCATCTCAATCAACCCGACCCGCTTCATCTCAATCAACCCGACCCGCTTCATCTCAATCCGGTTTGCCCAACGCCAGTTCAGTTTACCGGTTCAAACACGGTTCAGAGTGTTTCAGCTTGGTTCAGTGTGTTTCAGACTCCGTTCAGAGTGTTTCAGCCCGGTTCAGTGTGTTTCAGACCCAGTTCAGTGTGATTCAGACCAGATTCAGTCTTCTTCAGGCCCGATTCCGTTCGTTTTAGACTAGTTCAGGTTCGATTCAGCTTGTTCCAAGCCGGTTCAGTTCACTTTTACTTGATCCAAGTTTAATTGTGCTGTTTTTTGTCCATTTTACACACTTTATTGGTTGTGTTGTTGTGTCTTTGGGCCTTGTTGGTATTATTGATCCACTTTGTAGTAAATTCGACACAATATTACTACTGCTAAATCATATTCAACTACTTCNAGCTTCTCTGGGCAATGCCTCTTTTATGGGCAATGCGCCTATGACATCTGTGAAATTAACTGGTAATAAAAACTATGTCTATTGAGCACGATCTGTCGAGGTATTCTTGAGAGGGAAGAGTCTGTATACTCATTTGCAATCCGGCAAACCGTCTAACTCTACTTCATCCAGATCCCCCATCTCTTTCGGAGGTTTTTTCTCGAATTCAGCGCGCTACTCTTTCTGATCATGGCCCTGCGTTGAATTCTGATCATAATGCTAATCGCGCTGCCTTTATTGTTGCTTGTGGTGGTTCTGGTAGTTCTCGTGGAGGACGTGTCAGTCGAGGTGGTTGTGGTTTTCGCGGTCGACATGATTCTCGAGGCGGTGGTTGCACTGGTGGTCGTGGGTGGTCTCGCAAATGCACTCATTGTGACCGAAGCAATCATTTTGTGGAGTATTGGTTGGATTTACATGGCACCCCATCTGGATTCACCAATCAGGTTGCTTCTCAAAAAGATTCTCCAACCACCTCTAGACCACCTGCTCAATCAAGCTTCAATTTGGAGTGTGATTCGATCTCTATTTCGAAAAATGAGTATGCTCAGTTCTTAGCCCATATGCGAGCTTCCTCATCTTCCACTGCTACTCTTGCTCAGTTAGGTACTGCATCTCACTGTCTTTTATCCTCCACTAGCAACCCATGGGTTATTGATTCTGGCGCCAATGAACACATGACTGGTTCGTCTACTTCCCTTTCTGATTATCATTCAGTTGATACACCTCGAAGTGTCACCCTTGCTAATGGTTCCCTCTCCTAAGTGGCCGGCTCAGGCACTACCCATATGAGTCCTGATATTCAGTCGTTATCTATTCTCCATGTTCTTGGTTTTTCGTTTAATTTGTTATTCATTAGTAAAATTATCAAAGCCCTTAATTGTTCAGTTAGTTTTTACCCTTTTTTGTGCATTTTTCAGGATCTCAAGACGAGGAGGATGATTAGTATGGGGCATGAAGTTGATGGATTATATTATCTGGACCTCGCACCTACACCCGCCTCTCGCGCTTTGCAGTCGTTGGCCTCCGCCCTTCAATGGCATTGTCGTCTTGGTCATCCTTCTCTTCCTACTTTGAAGCATCAAGTCCCAAGTCTTCGTCTTGAGTTGTCTGTGTCTTGTGAAACTTGTCAGCTTAGTAAGCATTATCGTGTTTCTTTTCCGTCCAGAGTTGTCCGTAGGGTTTCGATTCCTTTTGAGTTGGATCATTCTGATGTATGGGGTCCCATTAATATTGCGTCCAATAAATTCTATTATTTTGTGACTTTTGTGGATGATTTTTTCCGTATGACATGGTAATTTTTAATGAAAAATCGTACTGAGCTCTTCTCTATTTTTCAAATTTTCTACAATATGGTTAAAACTCAATTTGCTCAGAAAATCCGTCTCTTGCGTTCAGATAATGCCAAAGAATATACATCTGGTTCTTTTACCTCTTATTTGTCTAATAAAAGCATTATCCATCAAACATCTTGTGCTCACACTCCACAACAAAATGGTATGGCCGAACGCAAGAATCATCATTTTTTGGATGTTACACATTGTCTCTTGTCTTATATGCATGTCCCCAAACAATTTTGGAGTGATGCTGTTCTCACTGCTTGTTATCTCATTAATAGGATGCCCTCCTCGGTCTTAGATGGTGTCTCTCCTCATTCATTTTTATATCATTTTTCCTCCCCGTTCTCCTTGCCACTTAAGGTCTTTGGGTGTGTTTGCTATGTCCATAATTTTGGTCCCGGTTTTGATAAACTTGACCCTCGTGCTACTAAATGTGTATTTCTTGGATATTCTTCCACTCAGAAGGGATATCGTTGCTATAGACCTGTTCTTCGACGCTACTTCACTAGAGCTGATGTCACATTTGTTGAGTCTCTCCCCTATTTTCTTGCTACTACTTCTTTGGGTGACTCTTCTTTAGCACTTGATGTTGCGTCTATTCCGCTGCCTGTTCCATTTCTCTTTGAGCCTACCTCTGCTCCTCCAATCTTGTCGCCACCACGCTCGCCTGCCCCACTCCAGGTTTATATGCGTCGACCGTGCCCATCAACTCCTGCTCCTCCACCATCATCCTCACCATCTCCAGATCCAGTGTTTCCACCTACATCAGACTCCTTGCCCATTGCCCTACGGATAGGTACACGTTCTTGCACTACTCACCATCCTATCAGTCAGTTTGTCTCCGCCAGTTCTTTATCTCCTTCACCATCTTGTTTTATTTCCCACCTCTCTAGTATTTCCATTCCAAAGACAATGCATGATGCTTTATCTCACTCCAANTTGGAGGCAAGCTATGGAATTGGAAATGCGAGCCTTGCATCAAAATGGGACGTGGGAGCTTGTTCCCTTACCACCTCATAAGAAGACTGTTGGTTGCAAATAGGTCTTCACAGTTAAGTTTAATCCTGATGGTTCCGTTGACCGATTGAAAGCTCGGCTGGTTGCTAAGGGCTACACACAAACGTATGGTATTGATTATGATGAAACTTTCTCACTAGTTGCCAAAATTTCTTCTGTTCGTGTTCTTATTTCTTTGGTTGCTAATCTGAATTGGCCCTTATTTGAATTGGATGTCAAAAATGCCTTTTTGCATGGGGATTTGCATGAGGAGATTTATATGGAGCAACCACTTGGGTTTGTTACTCAGGGGGAGTCTCAAGGCCGTGTTTGTAAGTTGAAAAAGGCGTTGTATGGTCTCAAGCAATCACCGAGGGCATGGTTTGGAAAATTCTTTGAAGCAGTATTGAAGTTTAGTCTTCAGAGATGTCAGACGAATCATTCAGTATTTCACTTACACACTAGTGCAGGCTATATCTTTCTTGTGGTATATGTAGATAATATTGTTATTACTGGAGATGATTCAGGAGGCATTGCCCGTTTAAAACAGTTTCTACAACAGCAGTTTCATACAAAGGATTTGGGCAAACTTCGATATTTCCTAGGTATTGAAGTTGCTAGATCTCGAACAGGTATCAACTTATCTCAGAGAAAATATGCACTTGATTTATTAGAAGGGACAAGTCTCTTGGGTTGTCGACCAGTTGATGTTCCGATGGATCCAAATAAGAAACTATTGAAGGGTGAAGGTGAATTATTTGAAGATCCTGGTAGGTACCGCTGTCTAGTTTGAAAGTTGAACTATTTTACTATCACCAGGCCAGATATCTCATATCCAGTTAGTGTTATTAGTCAGTTCTTGGAGCCTCCTCAGATTTCACATTGGGACGCTGTTACTCGCTTTCTTTGGTATTTGAAAAGAGCCATTGGTCTAGGAATACTATATAGACCAAATGGACATCTTAGAGTCAAAGGTTTTACTAATGCAAATTGGGCAGGCTCTCCTCAAAATAGACGGTCTACTACAGGTTATTGTACATTCTTTGGCGATAATCTTGTCACTTGGAAGAGTAAGAAACAAACAGTAGTGGCACGATCTAGGGCTGAAGCAGAGTACAAGGCAATGGCTTATATTGCTACTGAATTGATCTGGTTACAACATTTCCTTCAAGAGATTGGGTTCTCTGCTCCTACTCCTATTCTGTTATTTTGTGATAATCAGGCTGCTTTACATATTGCATCTAACCCAGTTTTTCATGAAAATACTAAGCATATTGAGGTTGATTGTTATTTCATCATAGACAAGATACTCGATGGAGATATATCTACAGCATTCGTGAAGTCTGGAGATCAGTTAGCTAATGTGTTTACAAAAGCTTTGTGTCGGAACCAGTTAAAGTATATTTGTAACAAGCTGGATTTATATGATATATATGCTCCAGCTTGAGGGGGAGCGTTAGAATAATGTATTAGGGTTTGAGGGTATCGTGGTCATTGTAATACTTTTCAAAGCCTATATAATAATGTGTGAGGTAGGCTATGTAAGACAATATAACGTGCCTCCTCTTTCTTTTCACGTAACCCTAATAACATATAACATGTGGTATCGAAAGTGTAAGAACATCGTTTATTATACACGTGGCTATGGAGGCTTAAAAATAAAAACAAAAAAATACATGCATCAATCCCATGCATGTATTGGTGATGTTAGTGCACAAGGTAATAGATTATAGAGTGATATTGTATTAATTTGTAAGACTAAATTTACAAGAAATTACATTTAATCCCTTCAAATATTTGACCATTTTATTAGATTTCTTCCTATCTACATTTGGAGTTATAATGTTCTCATTCTACAAAAATAACAAAAATACCTTCCTAATGTTTTTTTATTAACTAAAGAGATAAGTCACTTTTATCTTACGAAGAACATTTTTAGCATTTTGAGTCCAACAAAAAAAAAATTGAACATTATAATCTGATTACAATGAAGAGGAAGATGACTTTTGTTTTCACAATGGTTTTGTAGTATTAAACTATCACAAAATGTTTCTCAATAGAAAAGTTTTTAAATTTCGGATTTCATTTACATTTAGTGCGAAACTATACAATTTAGAAGATGAGGCTTAAATATTAAAAAAACTATCAGACTGGCAACTAGGTGATTATCCGACTGACAATATAAAAGTGTTCTTGTAAGCAAGGCACTGATCAAGGTTGAACACCTACTCTGTTGACCGGCATTACATTAAACATTATGAAGAATTCAAACTGCTAGAATATTTTTCAATATCCTTAACGGGTCTCCAACACCGCGGTTTGATTAAGAGTTTTGTTGGGAAATTTTTGTTTAAATAATAATAAAAAATAATTGATGCAAGAAAAAAATTAAAAAAATTGTTTGGTAATAAAAAAAAAAAAAAAAAAATTACTAAAGTATCAACTTGAGTCAAACGATTAGTTCCACGGGATCATAACACACAGAAAAGATTATAAAGAGTATAAAGATTATAAATAGATTATACCTTTACCTTCACCTTTCACAAAAAGAACGCACCCTCATCTCAATAATATGGGGAAACTTTACTTAATATCCACTGTGCTTTTACAATGCCAGTCCGAAATTATAAAAGTTGTAATGTGGGTATTTGATGTTTCATACTGTTTCAATTATCTCTTATGTTAGGAACGAAAATGATCACAATCCTCTTATTTTAAAAAATAAACAACTCAAAGTAATATTTCCCCCCCCCCCCGCTACCTGGATTTCTTCTAGCTACCAACGATTCTTTTTTCTTTTTTGGTTTCATTTATTTTCATCATTTTTCATCATATATATTTCTCAGGGTTTCAGGTAGGGAATACCAACATATCCACATGAAGCAGGACCCATATAAGTACTATTCCAACAGAGAGAGAGAGAGAGAGAGAGATTTTATTTTCTGTAATTTTTTACAAGAATATATATATATCTTCAACAAAACCCATCGAAAAAACAAAAATTTCCGAGAATGTTTATGATCTGTGCGATACAATATTGGCATGTGTTGTCGTGATCGCAATGATGGAAAAGATTGTACGCAATCATGATCGCAATGCTTATAGATGCACCACAGCTAGGGATATGTGAGCTCTTTATGTTTTCTTTAGGTTTTCCCACATTTTCTTGGCAAACAAACAGAGTATAAAAAATTAAAAAAAAAAAAAAAATCATAAAATCAAAACCATACCAAGGAAGATGGTGGCTGGGTGGACAAGTGCGGAGGATTCGGTTGGATGGAGGCCGATCTGCTGCTGGAAGAGAAAAGTAGACAAAGAGATCAACAAAGTGACAGAGAGAGAGAGAGAGAGAAAGAGGAGATTCATACCGGAACACCGCACGGACGTGGAGTCGGATCGGAGGAGAATGGCAGGACTGGACCGGAGCGAGAAAGAGCCCGAGAGAGAAAGGGATCGCGAGAGAGAGAGAGAATGGAGAGGGAGAGAGCTGAAAGGAAATGGTACGGTGTAGTCGGCAAGTAGAGGGAGAGAGCTGAGAGGAAAAATTACGAAGTAGAGGGAGAGAGCTGAGAGCTAGCGCGTGTTTCAAAAAATGACAAGTTTTACCGCAATTTTTTGCCATGAAAGCGTGGCAATATTGCCACGCTTTAAAAAAAAAGCGTGAAAAAAAAATAAATAAAAAAAATTGGCAAATTCACAGAATAAAATTGCCAAATATATTGCACCACTGCAGTATCTATATTAGAGTGATGAGGCAAAGAGCATCCAAGATGTTGGATACAATAAATTAAATGAAGAAGAAAGCTAAGAGATGGCAGCAACTGTGCGAATGATATTTCTTCTCCCACTTCTGCTTCTTCATTAGCAGCTGCTACTGCTGACTCTAAGTACTTCCTTAAAGGGGTTCATAGGTCTTTTTTCATGCATCTTTGACCACTGAAAGCCATGCATGCATGAAATTAAGCCTAGCTCATAGGCCTTGTATCTTAATTTTCATGTATTTTATTTCCTTTTTTTTTTTTTTTCGTGTAACTCATCATCACCAAGTCCTGGAGAATTGGTCAGAAGGCCAAGACTGGCTAAGAATTGGTCAAAAATAATGAAGTAATAAAATAGGAAAAATAAAATAGAACGAAGTTAGCATCGTTTCATTGCATCTACGCTTAATTTATGATTGTGCATTATTTTTGTCATGAGGCCCTTCGAGAAATCCTCTATTTAATATACACTATAATTGAATGGGTACTGTTACACATATATAAGAAATGCTTTTTTACATTTTTATGTTTATTTCGAGTACATTTTCGCTGATTTGACATGCATGTTTCATCCACCTTTGACTTTTTTTTTTTATTATTATTTTTATTCTCATGTAGCATGTAAACTCAGTAAAAATATACGTGAAATGGACGCCAAAATACAAATAAGCATTTCTCAATTTTCTTATAATTTGTAACATGTGCCAGCATATCATTAAAGCCAAAAGTTGTTAGTATTTAATACCTTTAATCACATGTTGACAGGTGTCAAAAATTGTAAAAAAAATGTTTGCTGACACATGTTAATACCTTTACATTCTCATTTTTTCAAAAGTTGAAAAAAAAAAAATGCTAGCATTTTTCTAATTGAATATAAATTGTCATTGAACAAATTACTTGGACTATTGGTTATTTTATTTAGTAAGTATATAAAAATAAAATAAGTACTTGAATTAAAAATTATCAAACTATTATCCAGTGTTTTGATCCGTTTTCAAATTATTCTCTGAATTTGACAATTTCATCAATGCTCCTTAGTCCTTATGCCTTTTTTTTTTTTCAGTTAAATTATTCTGTTCCTAGTCCGTTACCTGTTCTATAAAAAACCTTGTACAAGTCCAATTATGTTCCCAAGAAGAAATAAATTATAGAAAAAGAAAAAGTAAAACAAACTTTTAGATCAGTACGTGTGCTGAAAGGTGCCGTGGACTTGTCTTCATCATGGCCTGGCTTTACAGGGCTCCCAATTTCTTTCCCACTCCACCCAGGGACCGAGCCAGGAAATTTTACGGGGAAGGCCAAAGTAATTTGTATTTTTTTGTTTTACAATTTTTTTTTTTTTTTTCATGAAGCAAGGTCTCTTAGATATCAAGCGAAATCTAATTTTAGTGGATTAATTTAGGAGAATAACTTTATCCTCAAACTCACGTGGCAAATCTTTTTATTTTTATTGGTGCTAGCTCTTCGGTTCTTACATCTAAAATCTTATGATTTTAAGGAGTTTGTTTATAATTTTTAGGAAAAAAATCATATTTAGCTCTTAGGTTTTTATTTGATTTGAATTTAGTCTTTAGGTTTCAAATTCAAAAATATGGTCCTTAAGTTTTACCTAAATTTTATATAAGTCTCTCTATCACCTTTACATCAAAATAAATGGTTTGTCATATGTACGTATATTTCAATTGACATACTAGCGTTCAAATGTGTTATCAATATCATATCATTAAGCTCCAAGTAATCCATTTAAAAAAAAGAAAAAAAAAACTCCAAAAACAAAAATAATCTTCTTTGTCATCATAATCTTCTAGATTTGAAGCGTTAGAGGAAAACTATTAATTTTGATGCTGAGATAGATCCTGGCGTGTCAAATGAGACATACCTAACAAATAGAAATTTTTTAACTTTGACTGTAAAGTGATAGAGGAACCAATTTAAAACTTGATTAAAACTTAAAGATTGTATTCTTAAAATTGAATACCTAATAATTAAATTCAAATTATATGAAAACTTAGGGGTTAAATATGATTTTTTTCCTAATTTTTATGTAATTAGGGCTTTTAAGTTTTAATGGGTAAATGCCAAAACATTTATTGGGTGGGGCCAAAAAATTTAATAGGTAGGGCCAAAAAAAAAAAAAAAAAAATTGAATAGGTGCCAGTAGGTTAGAAAAAATTAATTTTGGCCAAATCTTTTTTTTTTTGGAGGGGGGGGGGGGGTGTGGCCCCTACTGGTCCCCCCACCTCCGTCCTTGACTCCACCTCTTTCCAAAAGCACAAATCCCCAATCAAAGTAGTTCGCTATTAGGATTGACAATTTATGTTCACGTCTCGGGTCTTAGTTGTATCAACGTATAGGTATAAGATTATATAGATTAATTTGAACTCTATTTTTTTAATTAAACGGGTTAAACCTTTTAACCCTAACCTATTAATTTCATGTTAAATTACTGTTGGGTTCCCAGCTTATTTTAAAAATTGTCAATATTAAATGTCGCATATTGGATTTAGATTATATTGAGGCATGTATATAAAATTATATATATCAACCATAATTCGACCCATTTAATTAAGAGAAATACTTCTTTGCATTCTGGTGTCTATCTCTCGTACATCTCACTTGACTTGGCATGCTTCATCCACCATTGATATATTTTTTTTTTCCTTTTTAACTGAGGATGGATGCAACATGCCAATTCAACGGAGATGTATGTGAGATGAATGCTAGAATGCAAATAAGCATTCATCTTTAATTAAACAAGTGCACTGATTTGAAGTTGCAAAATAGTGTATGTATACAGACAATGTATGCAATGCACATTTGACTGGCAGACTAACAATGAACACAAAAATACACCAACAGTCCATTAGCTTGAAACAAGATATCATTCTATAATAAATATCAAGCTATCAGTATTAGCAAAAACTATCATACTATCAGTACTACAAAAAAATCATCTCCCACCAATATCCAACTAAACCAATCAATTACATTAACAAGGCACAAGATTACAAAAAAAAATACCAAACTGTCAGCACTACAAGAAACTTCTCCCACCATCCATCTAAACCAATTAAAAAAATTGTTTGTCCTAGCTATATATTTTTGCTTCTATTTCTTGCTTACATCAAATCATTGGAATTCAAGTGGCTATCAGGAGCCTATAGGTTGGGATGCAGCTGCCTGTGATATAATAGATTCGAACTAAGAGACATAGGTTAAAATCTGCAAAATCAAATCATGGCTTGTGATATAAAAACAAACATGACCATAAACTCAGAAAAGTGGATAAAAGGGTTCATGAAGCCAACCATAAAAGCTATACATTCCTAAATAATTGGAATGCCAATATTACCAATATTGAAAACCTCTTAATCACATTCAACATTTTTTGCCCTCAATCTCAATAAGTCAGATTGTACCTGCAACTAAATACTCTTGTGCTACCATCTAGAGTGGTGGTTCAATGGTCCAAGGAAATTTTCAAAATGGTTAGGTACACACTAGGGCATGGATTCGACTCTCCAATGAGAATCTCCATGTCTGATTAGCATAAACCACATTGATTCTCATTGATACTCTAGTGGGACTAGGTCAGGCTATAGCTTAGTCAGACTTTAGAGAGCGCCTATAGTTCTCACCTTCTTGACCTCTCATGTACGGCTTCCAACGGGTAGGTCCTACTATGATGTCGCCCAAGTAGAAGGTCTTC
The DNA here is from genome assembly GCA_900184695.1 of Betula pendula. Lineage (NCBI taxonomy): Eukaryota > Viridiplantae > Streptophyta > Magnoliopsida > Fagales > Betulaceae > Betula > Betula pendula. The sequence goes on along the minus strand of FXXK01000792.1, from coordinate 50,238 downwards.
GCTGCCTACCCTTTTAATTTGAAAATAAAAAATAAAAAAATACTCTCGTGCCATATGGATGGCAAACAATACAATAAGGATGTGGATGAGGCCAACCATGTCATCCAGTCTAGATTATCATGACTCATAACTAATACATAATACAAATAACTATTCAATGAATAATCATTGACCAAAACTTTAACTAATGACATGTAAAAGAAAGAGGAACAGAAAAATACATACTTCACTAAAAAAAATTAAGGGGAAGGACATTAGAACCAGTTAATAGTAACTAGACGCACATATACATACTCACACATGGGGGGAAGATTAATTATCTTCTTCATATAGAACATGCAAGTTAGAAGGATGAGAACTCATAACCAAAATTTATACATGCCAATATTGTGGGAACCATTTAAAATTCTTTTGATGCATAGTAACTTTCAATTTTGCTAAGAATTCTACAGTTATTGAGAAACTTACCACTTCAGGGAATAAAAAGGAAGGGTACTTGCATATAAGACAAATACCAAAGAGGTAGAGCTCTTGCCATATATGGTGTCTACTGATAAGTGTTGAATGTTACACATTCAAACCCCTTAACTCGTATATGTTAAGCCTTTGTTTGTATTGTAACCTAATATCTTGTTGTGTTTTAGTGTTTTCTCTTATTTTTTAGATCTTAATGGAAAACACAAATAATTTTATCAAATTCGGGCTTAAAATACATCAACTTCTACAAACCTGTTGAGCTGACCTCTGTGCACTATTTTGACCATAACTTTTAGCTCAAAACTCCGATTAAGGCAAGGTCAAGTGCATTGGAAAGAGGACTCAAAAAGGAACAATTCATTAAGAAAAAACTGAAGCAAAAAATGGGCGCTCGAGCACCCAAAATGGCAATCGAGCGCCAGTAGCCTGCGATCGATCCCCCAAAATTTGCGATCGATCCCCATTGTTCTTCCAGAAAGTTTTGCAACTGACCTTTGCGTACTGTTTTGGCCATAACTCTTACTACAAAACTTGGATTGAGTCAAGATTAGGGGCATTGGAAAGAAGACTTCAAGAGGAACAAATGTTATTTTATGTGAAAGATCAGATTCTGAAGTCTTAAGGGTCAAAAATGCATATGAATTCCATGAACTTTCTAAAAGCGAAAATATCTGCAGACATGAAAAGATCTCAGAAAAATTATCAACAATTCCGACTTGGGAGATAATTGTGAGCACCCAATTCTCTCTTCAGAGAATTTCCAGTCACTTGACTCAAGATATTTTCCCTTATCTTGTAAATAATATCTACAAGCCTCTCTCTCTCTATAAAATGGAACTCATCCAAGAGGTTGAAAAAGAGGCAGAGTAGTGTTTTGATTTTTCATTTCCTTTGTAATTTTTAACTTAGTTTCAATTAATTTCTTGTCTAGGCAGTAGGTAGGATCGATCCATAGCACTTTACTTCCTTTAAAAATGGTTTTCTTCAATCCCATGGAGATTTTTAAATCCTGTATGAGGAACTAAACCCTTTGTAGGGTTTGATGTAATTCTGTTAAAAGTGCTATAGGTTGATTGTATTTAGCTAGAATTTTATACATTTGGTATAATGATTGTATAAGCCTAAAGATTGATATTCATGATAAACCATTTGAGATGAAAACCTTTTTCTTCTCTATAGAAATTCTTTGTAGTCTTGAATGAATTCTATGTTTCAATGTCTTGGATTGAGGAAACATAGGCTTTGCAATGGTGTTTTTGACATGATTTTATGTGAGTTTGATAGGGTATGCTAGGGACCACGATGCAATCTACACTTAGATTAACTTAGAATAGGTGGAAAGTACAGTGAAAACCTATGATATTTCATGCTTTTTCCATTAAATTGTGTAGGCTATTAAGAGATTTTATATTGCATGCTAGGGAACACGAATTATATCACATGTAGGGTGTTAGGTGGGTGACTAGTGTAAAACTATGATGTTTTATTATTCTCTCTTAGTAGTATTTTTATGTTGAGTATGTTGTAAGGATTGACAACCTCACACTCATATTATGCTTTTGTTAATAATTCCATGTTAGACACAATCTGCTTTCTACCTTTATCTTTATTTTACATGTTATTTATGTTTAAGTCATTTACATTTATGTCATTTACATTTAAGTTCAAAAATCCAAAATATATGTTCTTTTATGGGTTAAGTTAGAAAAAATCTTGAAAGCTTGATAAATAACCACAACAGTCCCTACAGATCGATACCCTCAATCTAGACCTATCTTACAAAGATTCGTACTATTGCGAGTGTTTATAAATTTAATATTGAAAAATAAACAGTTCAATCATTTGGCGGCGTTGCCGGGGACTGTTGCACGGTTGTTTGTTGAGTTTTTGAGGTTGTATCTAGTTTGATTTTGTAAATGTTGTATATTTTGTCCATATAGTTATTTTGGTACATAAAATCATCTCTGTATAATTTTTTTTTTAAAAAAAAAAATTGTTTCTGTTTCTGCTTTTGTTTTTGCACTTTTCTGTTTCTTTAGAATTGTGGGGATCGAGCGCCAGAATTTTAGGATTGATTGCCAGCTTGTGATTGAGCGCCCTTCTGTGGGGATTGAGTGCCAGTCTTCAAACCAGTAGCACTGAAGCTACTGTTCATAGCAGAAACTTGTACATTCTGAATTTTTCTTTCATTTCATTTTTTGTTTATGTTATATTCTGTATAAGATGCTATCTTTTTTTGTTATCATATCATGTTTATAAGTCATTTCTTTTTTGTAAAAAAAAAAAAATAATAGTTTTCGTTTCTGGTTTTCTGCAAAAACGTTCTTTTTGCAGAACCAGGGGGATCGAGAGCCCAAAATTTGGCGCTCAATCACCACCCTCCCAGCAGTACCAACATCAGTGCTGCTGCTCTTTAATAAAACATAAAACAATTTTTGTTCCTTTTATTTTTGTTTATATTAGTTCCCTGTTTTATTTTCTTTTGTTTTGAGTTTTGATTTGTCATTCTAATTTAGTTTACTTTTGTTATTTACTCTTAAAAAATAAAAAATAAAAAATTTGTCTCTGGTTTTTGTTTCTACAGAACCAGGGCGATCGATCGCCACTCTCCTGGGCAGCTTTTGTATATTTCAATTTTTGTTATATTTTGTTTTCATTCTAGACTAGTTTACATTGGTTGTTTTCTGTTTTTCTCTTACATATGTTTATATCTATATTTTTGGCAATCCGCTTCGGTTCTGGTTTTTGCAGAAACCAAGCCGCTAGAGCGCCACTTTCCACCGCTCAAGCGCCATGCCGCAGATGTTGTTTATTTTAATTTTGCATTTTTGTTTCTGTTCAAAGTACTCCCCAGTAGCAGTACTGATATTTCTACTATCAGTACTACATTTCTTATTTTTCTTTTAATGTTGGTTTCTGTTTTTGTTATTGCTTTATTTTGGTTTATGTTTTTATTTTCATTTTATTTTGGTTTCTATTCGTTATTTTATTTTTGATTTGTGTTTTCTGTACTTTAGATTGTTTTGTTTCCCATTAAGCAGTACTGAAGCTGCTATATTTGTATTCTTCATTTGTTTTTGTTTGTATGCTATTTCATTTTTCTATTTTAAAGTTTCTCTTTCAGTTCATGCGGAGGAGTTCAAAGTGCAATATTTATTGTGCTCGAATGCATTGATGTTGCACAATGTGTTCGAGCTACACCCAACAAGGGATCGAGAGCACCCTTCAAAACAACAATACTGAAGTTGCTGCTACTGCAAACTAAAATTTCTAACTCTTGTTTTTCCTTTATTTTTATTTGTATTTTGTTTCTGTTTTTAATATTGTAGTGCATCAATCCCGCCAACAATACTGATGTTACTGTTTGCACTGCCATCAATTATATTTGTTTTAGTGTATATTTTTCTTTCGTGTGTTTTTTGTTTTTACTTTATATTTCAGGTTCAGCTAATGCAGCTAGGCGCTCGAGCGCCAACATCTGGCGATCGAGTGCCACATCCCAGAGCCACGACACTAATGCCCCCAATAGACGACGCTCGAGCCATGGATCCTGGTGATCGAGCGCCTCAACCCAGCTTTATAGCATTGAAGCCACTCTATACACTGCACGGCAGTAACCTTGAAAATTCTTATTTTTGTTTGTTTTTCATTTTATGTTCCATTTTCCGATTGCTGTTTTTAGTTTTTGTTTGTTTTTATATTTTTAGTTTTTCTCTTGTTTTGTTTAATATTATGCTTTTCAGAATAAGTATTCTTACGTCCAAGTTTAGGGGTATGCTATGAGCCATACCTCTCCAATCAGGTTTTCCTTTATCCCTGGTATTATGCTTTCAATTTTCTACACATTGAGGACAATGTGTGATTTAAGTTTGGGGGTATGGAAAGACACTTAGTACAAAAATTTTTATTTTTGCAAATGTTTATGTTATTCCTTAGAATTTTGTTGATCTTTAACTATGATTTACATTTCATTGGTGAGCTTAAGATGATGAACATATGATCACACAATTAGAAATTCTAAATCTTTTTACTTGCTTTTGACTTTTGAGAATTCACTTGTTTCAGTTTAAAATATCACAAACACATTGGCACATAGTTTGTGAGGTATGAGCCTTAACGACAACATGTTTGTTTTCAATGTCTTAGATGAAATTGGGTGACTTGTTAAGATGGAAGACCTGGGCATAAAAAAAAAATAAAAATAAAAATAAAAAAAAAAAAAAAAAAAGATGAAAAATGAATAATATAGCTAGTTTGACTTCGTAACCTATTTGACTCGAGTATGTAAGCCCTTAAGGATGTCTCTACATCTAGTACCCTAAAACCATTTGGTTTGGAAGTTATTGGCATAATACTCACTACATGGGTCAATTAGAAAAGCTTAATAGAGCTAAGCTAATAGCTATATAAGTGTAATAAATGTAAATATTAACCATGTCTTGGTTGTGTCATCTAATGAAGAACTTCAATGAATTTTGAGATATTGAGCCATTTATGTTGAAAATTATTTTGAAGCCTCATGGCTATGTGCTGATATCACTTTATACCAACTGGAACATATTTGGAATCTCAGCTAGCCATTTGTAAGTAATTATATTTTGTAATTCCTAAGTTGTTGTGAAGACAGGGTTTATTAGTTTAAGCTTGCTAATGAAGTTGAAGTATGATTTTTGTAATACTCTATTCTTTTTGATAATATGACCATGCAAAATGTTTGTGGGTAACATTTCTGTTAAACCCTCATGAGACTTCACTTGTCCACTAGGAATGCTTAGGAGTTTAAAAGGCTTGTTGCATATGCTAAATGCAATCGTGTTTCTTACGACAAAGGAAGTAGAATAGTTGTTTATATTTTGTTTCATTTCATTTCTAGTTGTAATGCTAAGGGACTAGTATTGTGTAAGTTTGTGAGTGTGATAAGTGTTGAATGTTACACATTTAAGCCCCTTAACTCGTATATGTTAAGCCTTAGTTTATATTGTAACCTAATATGTTGTTGTGTTTTAGTGTTTTCTCTTATTTTTTAGGTCTTAATGGAAAACACAAGCAATTCTATCAAATTTGGGTTTAAAATATATTAACTTCTGCAAAGCTGTTGAGCTGACCTTTGTGCACTATTTTGTTATAACTTTTAGCTTAAAACTCCGATTAAGGCAAGGTCAAGTACATTGGAAAGAGGACTCAAAAATGAATAATTCATCAAACAAATGTTGAAGCAGAAAATGGGAACTCGAGCGCCCAAAATGGCGATCGAGCGCCAGCAGCCTGCGATCAATCCCCCAAAACTTGCGATCGATCCCCATTGTTCTTCCAGAAAGTTTCACAACTGAAAATTTGCGTATTTTTTGGCCATAACTCTCAGTACAAAAACTCGGATTGAGTCAAGGTTAGAGGCGTTGGAAAGAATACTTCAAGACGAACAAATGCTATTTTATGTGGAAGATCAGATTCTGAAGTCTTGATGGTCAAAAATGCGTGTGAAGTTCATGAACCTTCTAAAAGCGAAAATATCTGCAGACATGAAAAGATCTCGGAAAAACTATCAACAATTGCAGCTTGGGAGATAATTGTGGGTGCCGAATTCTCTCTTTAGAGAAGTCCCAATCAATTGACTCAAGATCTTTTCCCTTATCTTATAAATGATATCTACAAGCCCCTCTCTCTCTCTATAAAATGGAACTCATCCGAGAGGTTGAAAAAGAGGCAAAGTAGTGTTCTGATTTTTCATTTCCTTTGTAATTTTTAACTTAGTTTCAATTAATTTCTTGTCTAGGCAGTAGGTAGGATCGATCCATAGCACTTTACTTCCTTTGAAAATGGTTTTCTCCAATCCCATGGAGATTTTCAAATCTTGTATGAGGAACTAAACCCTTTGAAGGGTTTGATATAATTCTTTCCAAAGTGCTATGGGTTGATTGTATTTAGCTAGGATTTTATAAATTTAATATTGAAAAATAAACCGTTCAATCATCTACCCATCAATCTTAATAGGTTATTTGCTCTCACATGGCAGGGCCATTCATCTCTTTGACCTACATGAGCACTTGATGACATCTTATATATTATATATAATCATAATGTCATTAACTTTCTTGCTTCTGTATGCTAATAAGGAGGGATGATGTTTTCTCCATTATCTCTTCAAGTATAAGTCTTCCTCCCCCTTGTGAGGCTTTCCATAGCGAAGTGTGGGTGCTTTTGGGGGAGGAGGGATGGTGTTTTCTCAAATCATCCTTCCTTTTTCCTTTCCTTTTCTGTTCAGTTTTTCCCTTTCTCTGTGTTTTTTGGTCAAGTTCTCCCCTTTGTAAGAGCACTGGCGATTCCTCCATCTCAAACATCCCGTTTCACCTCCTCTTCACCAAAGATCCATCGGTCTCCACCTTTTTCGGTCCTCTTCCGCCGATAGTGGCTTTGGTTGTTGGCTTTTTGTTCAGATCTAGTTTTTTCAAAACTAGATCTATTCTTCTTTACTAGTTCTTCCCACCTACGCGGCCCACCATTGTCTCCATTGGCTGCTCCTCTCTTCGTCGATCCGCTCCGCCTCACCTCCCGACCTTCACGCACTGAAGTGTGTCTTCCCAGTGGCTTCCCAATGTCATGCTCCTCTGTTACTGCTACTGTTATGAATTATTTTGTTGTTTTTGTGATTTATTTTTCGTTGGTTCTCTGTTTTTTCACTTGTTTTTGTTGGGTTTTGTGGGATGTAGTCTCTCTGTGCCTTTTTGGGTTGTTTTTGTCGCTCATGAGACTTGTGGTACATCTTATTTAGATCCAATTAATTTTTTACCAGTGTCTCTTCCACTTCAGCTTCCTTCTGGTTGTTGTTGTTTTTACCTAGTAGGGGTTCAGGTAGGGTTGAAAGGTATTTCAAGGGTCATGCCCTTATCTGTGCCGCTTTTTTAGGGTATGGGTAGGGTTGAAGGGTCTCATAACAATCATGCCCATACCTGTGGCCTCTGTTTTAGGTGTTAGTACCGCTTTATGTGATCCTTTTGAGAGGACTAGATCATTTGTTGATCCATTTCCTACTATTTCTTTGAATTTTTTGCAATGTAATTTTTGCTTTGGGTTTGTTGTTGGGGAGCCTACCCCTTTTTTCAGGTCTTCCACTCTTTCTTCCTTTCAAATCAAGAGTGGAACAAACCATTCCTTGTAACATTTTCTTTTATTCAATTTTTTTTTTAAAAAAAAAAAAAAGGGAGAGAAAGAAATAAAGGAATATTTTGAAGAAGGCTTGCAAACCACTAAAATCATTAATTATGTGGATCAAACCACTACAATTTTGCACATGTGTTATTCAGCCTTATTTCTTAGATTACGTGTTGTTCTTTGTTTTCGTTAATTAAACTTCAAAGGTATTTTTTGGTTTTATTTTATTTTGGAGAAGTGTTTGCTATAACCATGTGCATCAAATGATTAAAATTGGTGTGGACAAATAACTTCTTAAAAAAAGTAACTCTAAAACTCCTTAAAAGCATTTAAATTAATATTTTAATACTTTCCCTTATCCTATGAAGTACAACACGTGAAATATTTAATTAAAATAGAAATAAATTATAAAGTTAGAATTCGAATTCATGATCACATTATGATACTATATTAAATCATCACAAAAACTTAAATGGATAAGAAATAGTGGACTTAATTAGTTAAATAAATATTCTAACAGATATGGTTGTCCATATAAATGAATTATGCACATGCATATATGCACGCTTATACGCACATACATCATGTTTCACTCCTAATCTCGTGACCTAATTACACTTTTCTCTGTTTAGGCTTTTGTGTTGATGACACCACAAATTCGATGCTTCTAGGGCTTTGGCTTGGCGGATAAGGAATTTTAGCATTTTTTTTTTTTGGTTTAAATTGCTAGTACATCATATATGAGAGAGATTATATGAAACCTATATGCTCGAGTATGTGACCAGACAACTCAAAATTTATCTGGACAGGTGGGTTCATATGGGCTCTCTCACAATGTACTATCTAAATTGATAGCAATTTTAGCAAAAAAATTACTAAAATCCCCCAATCCTCAGCTATAATAGCACTACAAACTCCATGGTTTAACATGATGTTTACTCGATGGAACCACACAAATAGGAAGCAATAATTGAACCCTCACATATGTTGTTCAAATTGTTAGCATGGTACTGTCTAAATTGCTAGCAATTTGAACAGAAAATCCCAATTCTAGACTATAATAGGAGTACAAACTACATGGTTTAACATGATGTTCAGTCGATAGAACCATAAAAATAGGGAGCAATAATTGAACCCATTTTTTCCCTTTCTCTTTAATTTCTCTTCTATTTTTCCCCTTCATATATATGTGTGTGTGTGTATGTGAAAGAGTTGTTCTCCTTTTTTGCAATGGGACCCTAACATATATTACAACTTGTTAAAGTATTGATTAAATAATTAAATTTATCTATTCCTATCAGCTTAAGCTGTTGGGATAAATAGTGATTTAACATGGTTTTAGAGCCAAAAGTCTTAAATTTGAACTTTGACTTAAGCTTTTGAAATAAATGGCTATTTAACACAAATTGTTGTAGTGATCATCAAAGAGGGGTGTGACAGGTACCAAAGAAGATATATATAGCAAGTCTAAATGATTGAAGAGGAAGGAACGCCTGGAATATGAGATCACCACATGCCTTACGTTGAAAATCTAGGATCTTTGCTTCCTTGGGAATCTTGTCCTTTTGGCCAATTTGCATACAATCATTTAGGCTCTGTTTGTTTCGATGTAAAATTATTTCCATTGAAAAATGTTTTCAGGAAAATGTTTTCCACCGAAAACATTTTTCGACATTTGACGCGTAGTTACAAATATTTTTTATATTTTCAATCAATCATATTAACCTATAAAAATTAATTTTTATTCACAACTTAAAATATTAATATAATTTTACTAATAAAATTCTCGGACCACAACCAAAACACCTCTAGACCTTCATTGGACCACCGTCAGAACTTGTACGGGACCCCAATGGGACGTTGCTAGGACAACATCGGGACCCATTGGGACTAGGGTTGACAATTTTTGACACGACCCGTGAACCTGACATGAAGATATAGGGTTAGGGTTTAGGTTAAACGAGTTCGGGTTATAAACGGATCAACCTATTTAATAAACATGTCAAATAGGTAAACACCTTTGACCCGCGGGTGACCTATTTATATTTTTTTATTTTTGAGTAAAATGTAAAAAATTAGCTAATCGTGCTGCTTAACTCGACTCGACTCACTAAACAGATCAAACGTGTCGAGTTGACACGACACGACTCGTTAACTAAGCGTGTTGACAGGTAAAACGGGTCAACCCGTGAAACCATTTTGTCAGCCCTATTTGGGACCTCGTTGTGACATTGTCGGCCCCGTCGTGGCCTTGAAGATGTCCCGGTGAGGTCCCAATGGGATCCTTACGATGTCACGACAGCTCTAAGTGAGATCCCGGCGGGACACAACGAGGTCCCAACAGTCCCATCAGGGTCACAATAGGTCCCGATAGAGTCCTAACCGGGTCATGATTGGGTCCAAACGGGGTCACGACTGGGTCCAAGTGGGGTTTCCTCAGTGCCCTAGTCGGGTCTTGGTGGGGTCCCAATTGGGCCCGACAAGGTCACATACGCGTCCCGATGAGCTCACGAACGGGTCCCGATGAGTTCATGACCAGGTTCAGGTGGGGTCCCAAGAGGGTTATGACCAGGTCCCAACAGTGTCCCAACTAGGTCTCCGTTGGGTCCCTACCGAGTCCTAGCAGTATCTTGGTCAAGTCCTAGTGGTATCCTGTCGACATCCTCACGATGTCTTGATCGGGTCTTGGTGGTATCCTATCTGGGTCTCGGTGGGGTCCCGAATAGGTTCCAACAGTTGTCTTAACTGGGTCCTAGCGGTGTCCCGACCAAGTCTCGGCAATATCATAGCGGGGTCTGATGGTGTTTTAGCTGTGGTTCGGCGATTTTAGAATGAGAAGCTCAAACTTAGAAAATGGTTTACGGTTTTAAAAAACGGAAACCATTTTACGTAAATTAAAGTAAATTTTTCGGTTAAATTAAAAATGTTTTCCGTTGACTATTATTTTCCGTCGCACAAAACACTGAAAAATACGGAAAATATTTTCTAGAAATCATTTTACACCGAATCAAATTAAGCCTTAGTGTCGTTTCAATAATCTCGTATATCTAGCATGCTCCTCCTCCAAAAGAAAACTTACTTTATTAAAATTTTCATTTTCTATTTTTCTTTTTTCAAAAAATAAAAAATAAAAACATTAAAAAATAATTCGAATATAAAAGAATCTTAAAAACAAAAATGCAATTTTTACTTTCATATCACATTAAAACATTTTTTTCAAATTAAAAATTAAAAATCCCCCCAAAACACATTAATAAACAAAGTTATTTCTTCACATTCTGTTGATCCATTCCAAGAGTATAATCTTCACTTGTCTCATTTGTCTTGCACCATTTTTTCCTATGAGACTTTGAAAGTTCAAATGAGACTTTTGAAAGTTCAAATGACCAATCTTACATATCAATCAAAGATACCAATTTTGATAGCAACATCTTTTGCAAACTTAAAAGTCAAAAAACCTCCAATATTGCCCTATTTATATTCCAGCCATAATATGTGATTTAAAGGTGAATTTATACACTTCAATCATTCAATGATTAATTTTCACAAGAGTAATGTTACACATATAAATTTTCATTCATACACTTTTTGACGTAACTTTTAAAATTACTAGTAAATTAATTTTGATCAAATAATAATTTTAAAAATCATTTAAAAAAGTATAAAAGGAAGACGATATATAACATTTCTCTTATAACAAACCAACAATAATTGAGCCTTGAATGCTTATAATGCTAAACATCCATTGCAATGGGACTAAAACCCTTTCAAAAGAATCATCAGTAATGGTAACCCAACCTTTTTTAAGATTTAATCTAACAAAATGTTTAACGGGTAATAATAAGTTACTGATAAGTAATTAGTTGAGCACTAGAATAATTCAATCTCATTTAGGATGGATCAATGCGAACTATTACGATTGCGAAGGATGAGTTGTACTCTTAATGAAGTTCAAAAATAGAAGTAAATGTCTTAGTAACAGGGACAAGAAAGGAACTTTACCTATATGAACATAGAAGTGGTGCCGCTTTTAACAAGAGTTTGGGTTTACTCTTGTAAATGTTCATTAACTAGGATGTAGTTCAATCTCATTTAGGATGGATCAATGCGAACTATTACGATTGCGAAGGATGAGTTGTACTCTTAATGAAGTTCAAAAATAGAAGTAAATGTCTTAGTAACAGGGACAAGAAAGGAACTTTACCTATATGAACATAGAAGTGGTGCCGCTTTTAACAAGAGTTTGGGTTTACTCTTGTAAATGTTCATTAACTAGGATGTAGCACATGGCCATAATAGTGCTAACTATTATTAATTTCTTATGTGAATTAGATATTTTCATGTGTGTGTTATTTCCGGTTCTGAGTCGTAAAATTTTTGGTTTAAGCTTAGGCCACTACTAACTTTTCAAAACTTTGAAATGATTACACTAAGAGAAGGTTTAAGTCGAAAGATACCTTCTTGTATGCATAGTAATATCAATACTAAAATTGAGAATTTAATATCACAATCTAAGTGGGTGATTCTTATAGATTATTGTTATATTGTAATATTACAATCTAATTGGGAGATTGTTATAAATTATTGTTAGATTGTGATAATGACATATATGGTTCAGTAGCTTAGTGGTTAAAATGACTTTCCTTAAACTAAGGGGAAGAGGATACAAGAATTGAACCGGTGCCAAAGAAGTGAAAACATTGCACCTTATCCACTAGGCCAATTGCTCTTCCATTCTTATTTACAACCGAATTAATATTTATATGGTATTTGCTGTTAGTTACACAATATGAAAAGTTATGACTTTTCATATATGCCCTTTCAACATCTATAAATATAACAATTCTTCACCGATTTTATTACTAAGTTTTTCATTCTCAGTTTTAAAAATTCACAACTAAAATTGTGGAAATTCTTCAAAATTGCTATATATAGAATTCATAAGCTTTGTTGTATCCTTTAGACAATTTGCTAGAAACCTGATAGCAAACCATTTTCGAGTAGGGGCAAATATCGTCTTAAAGATATTGATTCTTCGTACCTCAAAGCTATCTTTTTATTTTAGATTTTTATTATCTCTCGCATACTATTTTCCTAACAATTTGGGTGTTTGTTTTTTATTTTTCTTCTTTATCACGTTATTTTCCTAACATTCACAACATTTTAGTGCGCTCACGCGCAACATTATATCAGTTTTAAATTATTTTAAAAGGCTAAAATAGCAGCCTCTTGATTTTTATCCCTATACTATGTCCAAAAATGGGAAGCATAACAACATATTTACAAATTGTAAATATCTCGTGGGCATATATGGCACCGCGGTAGTGCATGCATGATACTATTCACGTGAGTGCATAACCCTCCAATGTGATAGCATGGACATAATCTTAGGTATCATTTTATTATCCTAATGGCTAATCATGTTGGCTTATTTCATTATTTTTAGTATATATTAGGTCGTTAATGCCCTTTGGCATTATGATGACATATCTTTAGCATTTACTCCCATATTTTTATATGGCATTTACTACCATAGACTAAATATTAATTAAAATATTCTAACGTTACTTAGGGCCATTATGGGTTGTACAAGCGGGGGGCGGTTATTAATCGCCTTATAAGCCCGGATAATCGAAAATAACTGGTTACTGGATAACGGTGACAAACCGAAAAACCTCGAGAAAATAACCCAACTGGATAATCGGATAACGATTAACCGGTTGTAGTTGCGGTTATTAATTTTAGAAAACCGGTTATTAACGAGGTAGACCGGCATAAACCAATTTTTATATATATATATTAATATATAATAGGTCATATATATATAATATATATATTATATTATATATAAGGTATGATATATTAAGCAAAGTTTTATATACGCACTTTTTTTCTCCTTCTTTTTTTTGTTTTTTTTTTGTTAAGTGTTTGGCAGCAGGGAGTTGATAGCTCGCCTGCTGCAGGGAGCATGCTGAG
>FXXK01000792.1:20616-33250 GCA_900184695.1 Betula pendula | reverse complement strand
AAATTTTAGTTTATAAGATTTGAAATTTGCTACTAAGGAATTTATTATAGGTTTTGGTTCTATCAAAGGATAATATGAGTAGGGTCAAATTTCTGATTTAGAAAAATTGAGGGTTAAAAATGAAATTAAGGAAAACCTTGAAAAATATCGTTTGGGTGTGCGAGTCTTTTGTATAATTTTTCAAATTGCAAATACCTAGAAAAATAATTTTTTTGAAATATATTTAAATGGTTCAGAAAACAAAAAATAAAATTAAGAAAACATGTTTGGATGTGTCAATTAAATTGAATATAATTCAAACTATATTTATATGGGTGATAGTCGTTTTTGGTGGTGTAGTAGATGATTTTTTTTCCTGCATTAGTTGGCAGGTTGATGCGTCTAGTACTGTGCAGTTGGCAATTTTAGATGGGTTGATCCAACGCATAGAAACAAAAGATGGTTTGATCCAACGGAGAAGAGCAGGTCAAAGATGAGCAAATTAGTCCAAAGCATTAGGACCAGCACAAGCCTGCAAAACAGGGCTCCAGATCCACAGAGCCCTGGCACCCCAGCCGGCCATGTAGCCGTGTATAGCAAACGGGAAGGCGCAGTCCTCCAGGCATTGCTTCACCGAGTTGCCGACCCAGGCGTAAGGGATGGTGTAGCCCACCATGGACGGGAAGGAGAAGTAATTAACGGAAGCCCAAGACGGCTCGGCATGGACAACCACATCCTGGGAGGTGAGAACTAGGTAGACACCATTGCGATGGTTGACATGGAAGGGTACCAACTTGACGGCGGTGGTGATGACTTGTTGGATGTCGAGGCGGGTCAGCTGGGTTTCTTGTTTTTTACTTCGTTTAGTTATTAATTGAGTTGGGTAAAGAATTGGGTTGGATTGAGTTGAAAAAATATTTGAGGTGGTATCCCATTTCAGGTCCAAACATGAAGTCACCAAAAAAAAAAAGAGAAAACCTTCAATAAGGATGGGGTGTAAAACCCAATTCTTATAGCCTCCAATACTAATATGCCACTTAAGTTAAAAGCATCAAATGCAAAAAGACTGAAAAAAGGCTGAAAAGTACTGGAATATATCCCCTCCTCACCGCATATCCACTTACGGCACTTAAAAAAAAAACCCAAAGAACATCCATTAAATCAAAACATCCAAAACAGCACTTACAAAGCAAAAAAAAAAAAAAAAACAAAAACAAAAACAAGAAGCCTTCCACTTACAGCACTTAAAAAAAAATCAAAACATCAAAACAGCACTTACAAAGCAAAAAAAAAAAACACAAAGAACCTCCACATACGAACTTACAAAAAAATTAAAAAAAAAAGAAAAAGAAAAGAAAATCATCAAATCACATGTGAGATGGAGGCAACCACTGCCATCCAGTGATTAAAAAAAATAACCACTAAAAAAAACCATTGCCAATAAAAAGACCAGTTGTTACATAAAAAATCACCGAAAAAAATAACCCATTTGTAATGGCAGAAAGTAGAGATAGAAAAAGGCAAAAAAAATCGCTAGAAAGGGTGGCTTTGGGAGGTGGCTGGTTGCAGATTCGGGCGGTGGCTGGCGGCTTATTCCGGCAAAGTAGACGGTGGTGTTTTCAGGTTTTGTGGGGTTTTGGAATAAAGTCTCTATCTTTTTTTTTGTCAATTGAAAAGTTAAGTTTTGTCTGATTGTGTGTTTTGTTTTTTTTTTTCCCCATAAAATTTAGTGTTTTCATGCCTATTGTAGTTACTATGTTTAAATGATGTGTCTTAATTTTATTGGGGGCTGTAAAAATGGTATTTTACAGCCCATCCTTATAGAAGAGCCTCTTAAAAAAAAAAATGAAAAAGAGTTCAAAACGGAAACACCCAAACAACCCCGCCCCCAAACAAAAAAAAAAAAGAAATGAAAAAGAGTTCAAAACGGAAACACCCAAACAACCCCACCCCCAAACAGATGATTAGACAGAGGTGGTAAATCAGAGCTTGGAAAATCTTTTATGAAGTTTGTGAGAAATAAGTCGAAGCAGTGAAACCTAGCTTTATCACAGGTAGGGTTTGCTTACAATTTACAACCAGTCCAAGAATAGAACGACTCAGCTCAGCCGTTTTGAAATTGTGTTTTGGCAAAATCCGTTAGGAGTACTCGACTTGACACCTATTCTTCGTATTGATCGATTGAGTATTAAGGCGGATGAGGTGGCAAATTATCTCCGAGTAGTTCATTACCAAGTCAAAAAAGCTATAGAAGATAGCAATGCCATGTACAAAGCATACTCTGACAGCTACAAATGCAAAGTAATTTTTGAGGTTGGTGATTTGGTTTGGACTGTACTCACACATGATCACTTCGTTGTTGGTGAGTATAATAAGTTGTGCGAGAGGAAAATTAGCCCTTGTGAGATTCTGCAAAAGATAAATGATAATGTATACAAGTTACGTCCTCCAAGTCATTTAAAGACTTCTGATGTATTTAACATGGAGCACTTGACTCCAAATTTTGTTAATGTTGACAGAGAAGACTTGAGCTTGAGAACGAGTTCTTTCCAACTCGGGAAGATTGATGCATGAGAAGACCCACATAAGTTGGTTTATTTTATTTATACATGTGTGGTTTAGTTTTCATTTGCAATAAGGATTGAGTTTTCCTTTTCCATTAGGATTGAGCTTCCTTTTCCATTAGGATTGGGTTTTCTTTTTCATTAGGATTATGTTTTCCTTTTTCAATTAGGCTTTATTTAGTTTTTTCATTTTCCTTGTTAAATTAAGATCATATCTTAGGCTATATAAAAGCATCTAGTATGTGTTTTTTTTAACTTCAGTTTTGAAGTATCAATATAATTTTCGTATTTTAGAGTTATTCTCTATTTGCTTATTTGGGGCAACTAAGGTCTTTCTCTTTCCAATTTTTATTTTCTCTCTTCTTGAGTTCCCTCTTTAATCTTCAATTCTTAGTTTCTGTTGCTATCATACAATATCAAAACAATCTTACTTCTGTCTGGCGTGACCACGCTGGTCGATAGCCTTAAGTAAAGGGAACTAGACTGATAGGGTTCCATAAATAAGGGTTAAACGGATTAGTTCTTGCCTAAAGATGATGTGCAAGATAGGCACAACTTTGCTCAGATACTCTATGTATAAAATGATGATGCTTATAATAGGGAATGTTTTGAGTAAGATGAATTAAGATAATTGTTTCTAAAAGGTTAAATTTGGAAAAGAATGTTGCATTAAAACATTTTTATCTACATAATTAAATGTTTAAAATCACACACTAGCACTAGCTCACTTGCTTACTAAGTCATAGACTTACGCTTTACTTTCCTCTACTTATAAAACATATGAGAGTTTTATAGAGGAGCCAATTAGGATTGAGTAGAAAGGATCTTGAGGCAGATGCGATCGTTCGGCATAAAAATATTGATCAAGCTATCACTTAAGGATGCATTGCAGGATTTAGAAGGATGCTCATGGTAACTAGTTAGTACTTTTGGGTGACACAACATGCTTGGTGTTTTGCGATGTATATGTATTTTTAAGTTTTGCATAAATATTCTTTACATTGACGTGTATAATTTAATCATTTAAGTTTGTTGAGATTCTTAGTAAATGCTCTCGTGTTAGAGACATATCTACTTCACCTAGAAATGATAATGATATGTCGAAGATATTTATAGCAGCTCAAGATAACAAAAATTCTAAGTTTCCATATGGTATCAAAGCCAAAGTTCATGAGTTTGAACCTTGATTCCGTCATTTACTTTACATTTTAATTAAATATTCAATTTGTTGGGCCTCACTTATTAAAAAGAAGTTTAAGCCACACATAAGGGGGGTGTTAAAGTGTTGGTTAAATGATTAAATTTACCTCTTCGTATCAGGTTAACCTTTTGGGATAAATGAAAATTTAACATTTGGGAATAATAGATGTTTATAGAATGGAAGAAATTCATGTATTTTCGATACTTGTTTTTATTTTGAGTAGCTATCCATTGGGACTTATTTACTTGGTAAATAGGTCTGGGAGATGCTTGGGAGTTAATTATCAATTAATTAATTTTTCTCGGCGTTACACATGTTCTCAGCCATCTCTCTATGCTCTTTCACTAGTCTTTTTCATTTTTGGCTCCTGTTCCTCCCAAAAACGCAGCGTCAACTCGTCCTCCACCATAGACTTGGTAAGCCACCACCTTTGGGCTCCTCTCTCAGCCTCCACTTTGTTTCCTCTCGGTGGTTTTTATTCAAGAGAGACTTGATTTTTCTAAGTCAGATATGTCATGCTGAAGATAGTCTCTCTGTTCGATGAGGTTTAATCTAGTTGTTGAGACTTCTTCAATCGGAGTTCGTTGTTCCTCTTCGACAGCTCCTGATCAGAATACAACAATCTTTCATCAACTTTCCTTCCGATGGTTGTTGTAGATTCAAGCGAGTCAATTTCTTGGCCTGCTTCAAAAATCGCATTGTGCAGCTCATTTCTTGGACTTTAGACCCAGATACACGGGGTCTAACTATTTTTTGGCCCATTTTCTTATTTATAATTTGTATTTTTTACAATGTAATCTTATTTGGGTTTGTTGTTGGAGAGTTTATCCCTTCTTTATTTTTTTATTTCCATGTTACACTTTTCCCATTTGCTTAAAAAAAGAAAAGAAATTCTAGGAACTAAATTTAACTCGCATGAAAACTTTAATGATTAAATTTGATTGTTTTTTCCCGATATTTTATCCTCTGCGGCATGCATTTCTTTGCAAAAACTATACTCCTAACAATACGGCTTTTTGTTGTTGTTTTATTATTATTATTTATTTCATGGTGATCAACATGCTGACATAGCTTTTTTCAATGATTTTTATATATTTTTTTTTAAAAAAAAACAAAAACGAATGTTCAATGAGGCTCATCACAAAACAAACGGAATCTAACAACCAACATACGGTTACATCTACACATTTATTTTCGTAGATGAGAGAATTTGGAATGATTAACTATGATCACTAATGCTGTTCTTTTAAGCAACCAATGAGATGTATGTTATAAACAATTGATCCCGGATAAGGTAACCCACAGTGAGAATCATGTTTGGAATGCCCAATCAAAATACGCCACATAAGCTAGCATACAATTGGAAGAACGAATAGGCTTTCGTTTAACTGGTTTTATGTCCTAGTTTTGTTAATGACACCCAATGGTGACAACGTCAAGAAACAGCCATCATGTCTTTATCAATGTTTTCACATGTAAACACTCAATACCCTCCAAAAACAATGCCACAGGAACGGCCAAAGTTACTTCATTTGAAATTTATATAAATCAATATATAAATATATATATATAATAAGTCCATGTCTTACCACCATGCCTCAATACTTTCTCTTTTCTGGCATTTTTTCCCCCTGCAGATTTTTCCTTTTTCCCTCTCTTGGGAGAGATTAATTGAGAGTAGATGGCTGATTCATTCGATGAAGAGTGTGATTACCTGTTTAAGGCTGTTCTTATTGGAGATTCTGGGGTTGGGAAATCAAATCTTCTCTCAAGATTTGCAAAAGGTGAATTTCGATTAGATTCAAAGCCCACCATAGGGGTTGAATTTGCTTACCGGAATATAAAGGTTGGTGACAAGCTAATCAAGGCTCAGATATGGGACACTGCAGGCCAAGAAAGGTATGCAGATATCGCATCTCATCTTCTTCTTGTTTTAATTATATCATCTGCAATCAATATTCTTTTGTTTTTTTTTTTTGGGGGGTTCTGATTTGCTATATATCACCATCGATCTTTTGGAATTCATGCTAATTTTTTTCCAAAAAAGAATCCTAAAGGAGTTGTGAGAAGTATATGAAATGCAAAAGATGAGAAGTATAAAAAGCTGACACACAGAAACTCAGCTAACTTGCTTCCATGGCTACGCTACCCAAGTGGGGTCCAACCCTAAACTCGCTATCTTAACCTCAACGAAACGAACTGTTTTGAGTAATTTGTTTTTTAATGTTAATTATTAGTCTATATAAAATAAATATAATAAATAAATGTAATACAGAGTATAATTTGAGATAACCTTAATAAATTTGACCAAGTGATAAGTGTCTTAATTTTAGTGACATTTTTATCAAGTTTAAAGTTCAAATATTTTTTTGTATAAATAAGTTTTTAGAGCCACTTCTACCCAATATATGTGTAGGAGGCACTTTGCATGATCTCAAGATTTGCCTGAGAGAAGAATAGTAACTGAAGACTATTTTTTTGTATTTGATTCTTTGTTCAATTATTTTTTTAGTAATATTTGAAGTTTATCTATTAAATTCATCTTTATTGATCTCTCTTTTTTTTTTCTTTTTTTTTTCTTTTTCTTTTCTCTAAAAGCTAAGCAAAAACAAAATTACATATAACCCCATTAATGAATTTGGATAATTTATTTATTTTTTCTATTTATTTATTTTTTACTAAAAAAAATAACAAAAATAGATAAAATAGATAAAGACAAAGCATTATACTATATGTTTAAGATTGTGGCCGTACTGGTCACCCGTGATTGGATGAAGTGAGGGTTGTAATCACGATTAAGTAGAGAAAGAAATGGGACCCAGAAACCGAAAGAAATTTATCCTTACAAATATTTGGACGGGTATACAATTCATAATGGAGTTTCTTAAAAGGTTGAAAAGAAAGAGCACAAACTTGAACCACCTGTGAGCTTTGTTTGACTCGTGTCCTGCTTTTTTTCTTTTTTCCTTTTTTTCTTTTTTTTTTTTTTTTTTTTTTTTGGGGTTTGGGTGATTGGGGGTAGGATCATGCCTGCTTTCATTTCAACACCAAATCAAAGGAATTCTGGAGATGTTTCTAATCTGCCATGCTTGACTACATGTGGCTTCCTAGTCATATCAGAAACATTATATAATGGCCAATGGCCATGATTATAACAAAGAAAACTTTGGCATCATTAGCATAGAGTTGGCCTAGATGCTCTCAAAAGATGTTGAGTGTGGTAATTTTTTCAACGAAATATTCCGAATCCCATTGGGATTAACACCAACTGGAACATTCTCAAACGACATGTTTGGTATGAAAAATTACTGTTGAATGGGTGATTTTACTGTTCATCATTTTTTCTAAACTCAAAAAAAAATATTTTCATTTTTTATATCACATCAACTACTTTTTAATAATTTTTTTATTTTTTTATTACTATTAAAATAAAAAATTCACTAAAAACAAAAAATTTTACTTTTCCATACAAAAAATTTACAACATTCCTTTCTACTTTATATCACATCAAAAGTCAACAACCCACCTATTCTAACCCATAACTTTTGCCAAACATTCCCAAAAAAAAGAAACGGAAAATACCTTGTATTAAGGAAAAGAAACTATTCAAAAATAAATAAATAAATAAAACATTGAATAAGTGTATTATAAAAATGTTTATGGATGCATTTTTTATTTTATTAAGTGAGATGGTACTTTATAAGTAATTTAAAAAAAATTTAAACTAATCTTTTAGAATAATAATATAGATATTATTAGCTTTTTTATTTTTTTTTTCTTCCTAATGAAGAGAGAAAGGGACATTATTAAGACGCGCATTCTTTGTGCCCCACGCGGAAGGAGGATAAAAACCAGGAAGCTTCTTACCTTGAGGCTTTTTGCTATGTAAGGTATAATTATTATGATTATAAAGAATAAGCCAAAAATGTTTTGTTATTTTTGATACAAGAAAAGTATAGTAATGCGACATATCATTGTTGTATTTTTTTTTTATTCTTGAAAAATGATGTAATTTTTAAAATTATCGTTAGTTTAAAATTTAATAATAATTTATTCTAAATTCAATAATAATTTTAAATGCGACCCTCACTTTTTAGAGTATAAAATAATGTTATATACTATGTACTTTGTAGCATTATTCTTAAGTTTTAAGTGCACATAACCTTAGACTTAAAGCTTCTCTTTTAGGCCCTAGCCTGACTGCCACCTAGCATTAGTCTGCCTACACAACAAATTATGTGTCTCAGTATTATTAAAAATTTAAAGAAATGCTATACAATGCACTCTTATTTCATTTAGCTAATGTGTTAGTGCCTACAAATGCTGAAATTTTATAACAAGGGCAGTGTCATATCAGCACAATAAAATAGGGTGAGACGATGGTGTAGTATATAGCGTTACTCTAAAATTTATTAAGAAAAAAAAATATAGCATTATGACATTCCTTGTATGATCTTCATCAAAGGAAAATAACCTTTTTTTTAATCTTTCTATACAATAGAATTTGCTTATATAATCTTTAGAAATGCTTTTCCATCTCTTAAATGAAACTTAGAACTCTCTTAAATTTGTTTGCCGAATTGTAAGTAATTCAAATAGTCCTTAGAGCATCTCCAGCAATAGCATTCATAATAGCTCCTCAAAAAGTACAAACTTTTATTTTAGCTACTCTATTTCACACTCCAGCAATATCCTTTATTTCACCTTCTATTTTCTTTAAATATTCAATTTAATCATTTTTATTATTATTTTAAGGTGCTTAAAGAGAATGAGAGAGAAGAGAGAGAGAAAAAATAATAATAATAATAAATTGATATAAGATGCTACAGTAAACTTTCAAATATGAAAGTTACTATACCAAATTTATAGTAAACTTTTAAAATAAAAGTGTCTGCTAGAGATGAAAAAGTAGGTCATAAGAGTTAAATATAGTTAATATGCCCAATTTAAAAGCCCTGCTGGAGATGCTCTAATGGAGAGGATAGTTAGCCTACTTGCCCCACCTGCTTGTGATAAGTGAACCTACACTTGCCTTTTCTTTAGGCTACCTGAATGGCGTGTAATTCGAATAGCAAATTTTAGGGGATCCAATCCCTTAAGAAAATGTTTAATTAATATTTAATTGTACCTTAACTAATCTTTTAGAATAATAATATATAGATATTATTAGCTTTTTATTTTTTTAAAAGAAGAGAGAAAGAGACATTATTAAGACGCGCATTCTATGTGCCCCACGCATACGGAGCATAAAAACCAGGAAGCTTCTTACCTTGGGGCTTTTTGCTATGTAAGGCATAATTATGATGATTATAAAGAATAAGAAAAAAATGTTTTGTTATTTTGATAAAAGAAAAGTAATAAGTCTTTTAATAATGTGACATATCATTATTATATCATTTATAATGGTAATTTTAAAAGTCACATTAATTTTTAAAAAATAATATAATTTTATGTAGCATTACTCTTAAGTTTTTAGTACACGTAGCCTCGGACTTAAAGCTTCTCTTTTAGGCCCTAGCCCGATTGCCACCTCGCATTAGTTTGCCTACACGATAAATTATGTGTCTTAACATTATTAAAATTTAAAGAAATGTTATATACTACACTATTATTTTATTAAGTTAATGTGGCAGTGTCTATTAATATTAAAAAAAAATTATAATAAAGATTAATAGGCAGTGTCACATCAACCCAGTAAAATAAGATGAGACAAGAGTGTAGTATATATCATTACTCTAAAATTTAACAAAAAAAAAAAATTAAAATAGCATTATGAAATTCCTTGTATGATCTTCATCAAAGGAAAATAAACTTTTTTTAGTCTTTCTATACAATAGAGTTTAGTTATATAATCTTTAGAAATGCTTTTCCATCACTTAAATGAAACTTAGAATTCTCTTAAATTCGTTGGCCGAATTGCATGAATATCAAAGAGTCCTTATAGAGAGGATAGTTGTGGGCCTACGCCTACCTACCCTGAGCAGTTCGGAATTTAGAGCCTACCTGCCTGGGGTAATTAGAGCCTGCACCTGCGTTCTTTGAAGGCTATCCGTATTACATGTAATTCGAGTAGCCAATTTTAGGAGGATCCATCAGCCAATAATAAAATGTTTACATTTTTTGTTCCATTAATATCTAATCAGATAAACTATCTTAATTAACACTAATTACTAATGCATGGAAAATTTGAAATTTATTCTCATCAATATGATTATAATATTCTTGTTGTAGGTTTAGAGCCATTACCAGTTCATACTACCGTGGAGCATTAGGTGGGTTGCTAGTCTACGACATAACCAGGCGAGCAACGTACGAGAATGTGAAGAAATGGTTGCGGGAGCTCCGACAATTTGGTAATTCAGACATGGTGGTTGTTCTTGTGGGTAACAAAACTGATTTGGGTCACTCCAGAGAAGTCAGTGAGGAAGAAGGAAAAGATCTTGCAGAGGAAGAAGGTTTATGTTTCATGGAAACATCTGCATTACAGAATGTGAATGTGGAGGAAGCATTTCTAAATATGATTACTAAAATCCACGAAATCACAAGCCAGAAAAGTTTAGAAGTTAAAACAAATGGAACAACCATAAGTCTTGGTGGGGGAGAACAAATAGTGAGTATTGATCATGAAGTAACGGCTACTAAACAATCAAGTTATTGTTGCTCAAAGTAGAGAGCTAAGTATAAGATTTGGAGATTTTTTTTTTTTAATCTCTCATGTATTCTTACATACATGCATTTTCTTTCTCTTTTGTTTCTCTTTATTTGGTTTTTTTTTTTTTTAATATAGAAGATTGTCAATACATGAAATTGACTGAGTTTGACCCTACTAAATTAATGGATCAGTAAGCTGTCTTTTTTGATTTTACTTTTGATAGAATTATCCCTACAAAGAAATCTAACATTTCTTAAGAAAAAAAAAATTAGAAATTGTAACCCCCTAATAAGTTAAAATCTAAATTTCTTCTCTTCTCAAGTTATTCAAATAATATTCTATAGTATTTTGTTATAAAATATTATTTGTGTTAGAGTATTTGATATTATTCTCTAGATTGATATGTTTCCTTATGTATTTTTAGTCTAGAGTTTCTTGCCCACTACTCATTCTCCCTGTAAATAGAGAGCTATGTAACATGATTTAATATACTCAATATACAAGATGTAATTCAAAAGTTTCACTCTGCTTCCGCTCTTTCTCTATCTCTTTTTTCTTCTTTATTATTCTTCAATATATTTAATATGGTATCATAGCCACTTTCTTATGACTTTTAATAAATGTCCTTGACATTTCCTAGCGTTCCCTTTGACGATCTCACTATTCTGATCATTCGCACGCTATCATTCTCCTTCACTTACGCTGCTAGTAAGAGTGTAAAAGCGGGGCAGTTATTAACCGCTTATAACCAGATAACTGAAAAATCGAAAATAACACAACCGGATAATTGCCTAAGTCAGTTGTGGCTATCAGTTATAGGTTTTGAAAAAATCGGTTAATAACCGAATAACCGATTTTTTTACATATATACACATCTTGACAACACAATTGCCCAATCTCAACTTAAAGCTTAGTGAGAAACTATCATTATATCTTTAATCTTTCTTCTTGTCTTTCACTGGCCCTTTGGGAATTTTGCTTAAAACCTTTACATCAAACACTGCATACTGCTTCTTGAACTCCGTCGTTGCCTTCTCAGTAAACGAATCAACATGGTCTTCATATTTCTCATAAAGCATAGGTAGTGTGTGCAGTAAGACAAATGTTGTTTTAAAAATGTCAAGTGACAAAGAAAAGTCAATCAAAAGCATTTTATAATCAAATACTTTAACAAGTAACAATTAAAGATGATAGAATTCCTCACTTATGTAGAACAAGGTTAGAAAAATTGCACCATTTCCCAACAAGTGACCAAACCCTCAAGCCAGCAATAACATGATAATTTCATGTGTTATTTTTATGTCATTTCTATTTCATGAGAGTATAAAATAGCTCTAAAAATAACTAAAAAGTGAATTTAAAATAGTCTAAAAAGATGTCCAAAAAATAAAAGAGGGTCCAAAAGGCCCATTATTTGAAAATCAGTTACCGGTTTCAATAATCGATTTTAAAATCGGTTTTTGGCAACCGCAACCGATAGGCTTGTTGCGGTTGTTAAAAATGAAATAACCGGAGACCCCAGTTGTGATTGCGGTTTGAAGGGAATAATCGCAATCGGTTGTACGGGGAGCTGCTAGTCTCTTCCAAGCCTTCCTAAGACAATATCATTGAAATCTAATACAAGAATCAGGTATGCAAGGTACAGATCTATCGGAAGATCTGCCACCAACAGCATTTGCACGTGCCTCCACACACCACTGGCATAATCCACATGCACCATACGTGTCGCCACTGTGATTCATTTCGGCAAACAACCACAAAAAGTGGTTCTTTAGCCCTAGATCAGTGGATTTGTACAATTTCGGCCTGTCCTGAAACTGCATGCGTTGATGGAATCATTATGCGTGTCACTTGCACGCACCGCGCGTTCCACGTGCCGAAATTGATATGCGCATGAGATACACGTGCTAGAAGTGTATAAGCGAAGCGGTTATTAACCACTAATAATCGTAACCGTATAACCACAAATAACTGCTTAGGCTAGTTGCGGTTACCAATTATAGGAATTGACAAAACCAGTTAATAACCGGTAACCGGTTTCTATAATATATTATGAGAGACACTTCTATACGGATGGGCTGTAAAAGTGGTGTTTTACAGCCCCTAATCAAATTAAGACACCTTATTTAAACATAAGAATTACAATAGGATTGAAAACATCCTATCAAAATCAAACAAACTCATTTTAATCCTAGTCAAACTGCACCTAAACCATCCCCACCCTCCGGTAGAACGCCG
>FXXK01000792.1:3442-19741 GCA_900184695.1 Betula pendula | reverse complement strand
TCTCTCTCTGTGTGACCGTAACCCTCCTCCCTCTCTCTGTAGCCGTAACCCCCCTCAGGCAGGGTCTTTCGGCGGTCTTCAGGCGGCGGCTGGGAGGTGGAGATGGCTAGGTGTGGTTTGATAAGAAATGTAGCGCCCCAGATTTTAATTCTTGATTAAATAGATCCTAATTTAATGTTAAGATTATATTAATATATATTATAGGCGCGATAATTGTTGTGACAAAGCGGAATTTAGGATCTCCAAATAAGCAGAAAATAGCAGAATAGAAAATAAACCAGTCACACAAGACACCAAAATTTAAGTAGTTCAGCTTAACAAGCCTACATCCACTGGCGGAGACGATCCGGAGGAAATTCACTAACAAAAGATGGAGTACAAAAGAGTAGTATGGAGAAAACCACTCAAAACCCAAAGCCCCAATACACCCAAAGCCGAAACACGTGAGAAACCACTAGTGAGGTGACATAACAATTCACGTATATGATGTGATTCCTTTTATCTTTTGTGTCTCAAAACATGTTGTAGGAGTCTCCTTTTATAAGAGGTGAAAAGTCGGCAACCAAAAAACCAAACCAAATCCAAGTTGGTCTCAAACACCTAACACAACTCGACTGAGAGTGTAATTCCAAAACCCAATAGGACTTGTAAAAAACCAACAAGGCCCACCAACTGATTCAAGGCACATCACGGCAACAATCTCCACCTTGACTTGAATCCCATCAAGTCCTCAATGCAAATCTCATCATGATGTCTCATCCAAAACCCCTAAGGGTAATCACAAATTACCAATACAATCAAGCCCAAGCAAAGCTTGAACTTGAGAAACCGAAACCGGCTTAGTCAACATATCCACTGGATTTTCCGTCATGACAATTTTCTTCAAAATGATATCTCCTTGTGTCACAACCATCCGAAGAAAATGATATCTAACATCAATGTGTTTGGTCTTCTCATGATACATTTGATTTTTGGTCAGATGTATTGCGCTCAGACTATCACAAAATATAATAGTCTCATTCTGTTGTAAACCCAGATCACTGACCAAACCTCTTAACCAAATTGCTTCTTTCATTGATTCCACCGTTGCCATATACTGTCTCTATAGTGGATAAAGCAATTGTCGACTGTAATGTTGCTTTCCAACTAATGGTAACTCCTTTGTCATACGGAGTACTCACTGACCAAAGGATTTTCTTCGCACTACCAAAATCCATCATTTCAAATTCATCACCCAAAAGAGATTTCAATCTCTTAACTTCAAACATGCTTTTAGCAACAATAAGCATGTCATCCACATAAAGCAACAAATAAACAAAAGAACCATCTAACAATTGTCTGTAATACATGAAGTGCTTGTACCACTGGCGATGAGATTGTTTCAAGCCATACGACGATCTTCGCAACTTGACAGTCTTAGCACTCTTAGACAATTTCACCAAATCACATGTTTGGTTTTTATGAAGAGCCTCAATCTCTCCATTCATGGCAATAACCCGATATGCAGACTCACTACTTGTGACAGCTTCTGAAAGGGTGGAAGGCTTCTGGAACATGGTGTTCTCTGCCACATTAAGTGCATACGCTACCAAATCTGCATAGCCATATCTCTGAGGTGGACTAATCAGCCTCCTCTGTCTACCAGTCGCAATACTGATATCTTGCTCTTCTTGTGGATCATCATCAAAAGAACTAGAACCATGGCCGTCTATGACAGGCTGATTTTGAGTGCCATCTTGCACCATCTGTGAAGCTTCCACCTGAAGCTCCACCTCCATGCTATGACCCAACCACATTTGCCATAACCGAATAGTGTCTGACTCTAGATTATCCGAAGAAGACATAACATCTGAACCTGTCACTGTACTGCCCTGAAGAAAGTAGAGGCCATCAACCTTGTTACATTCCATCACAATCAATGAGTCATTACTAACCCTGATAACTCCACCTTCACCAGAATACTTGTATCCAAGGGAGTCCAAAGTGCCCAAAGAAATAAGATTTTTCTTCAAATCTGGTATGTGTCGAACATTCGTCAAAGTCCTAACAATCCCATCATGCATCTTTATTTTGATTGTACCGATACCAACAATCTTGCAGGCAACATCGTTTCCCATCAAGATTGTACCACCATTTACTTACTCATAAGTAATAAACCAATCCTTTTTAGGGGACATATGAAATGTACATGCAGTATCAAGGATCCACTTATCGTTAAAACGACCATCAGAAACAGTAACTGTAAGGACAAATTCTGAATCCTCATAATTTTCTACGACAACACCAGCTACAGAAGAGAAACTTAGCTCATCACCTTCCTCTTTATTTTGCAGCTTCGGACACTCAGATTTGTAATGCCCATACTTTTAACAATAATAACACTTAACATTGTTCTTCGAGTTGGATTGCGATTGGCCTCTTTATCTGAGTCTCTCTCACTAGATCAATCTCTAGAATTAGAGAATTTTTCTGAACGACCCTTAACAAATAAACCCTCTGCCTGATTTTCTCTACATTTCCCATTTAATCTTGTTCTCAATTCCATAGAATTCAAAGAGGACTTAACGTCCACTAATGAGATGGTATCTCTACCATATAACATTGAATTAACGAAATTATCAAAGAACTCAGGTAGTGAACATAACAAAATCAAGGCTTGATCTTCATCATCAATTTGAATATCAATATTTTTCAAGTCCATAAGAATTTTATTAAATTCATCAAGTTGATTACCAAGAGGCGTACCTTCCTCCATCTTGAGGGTATATAATCGTTACTTTAGAAACAAACGGTTAGTGAGAGACTTCTTCATGTACAAATTTTCTAGCTTCTTCCAAAGTCCAGCAGCAGTTTCTTCGTCGGCGACTTCTCTTAAAACTCCATCTGACAGAGATAACAAAATTGAACTGTGGGCTTTTTCTTCAAGTTCCACATTTTTCTCACTTGATGATGTTGATGGCGCCTTGCCATCCAAAATCTTTGCCAAACCTTGTTGTCGCAACAAAGCACGCATCTTGATGTGCCAAAGACTGAAACTATTCTGACCATCAAATTTTTCTACTTCAAATTTTGCAGAAGCCATTCCACAAAATAAAGAACCCAAGCTTTGATACCAGTTTGTTGTGACAAAGCGGAATTTAGGATCTCCAAATAAGCAGAAAATAGCAGAATAGAAAATAAACCAGTCACACAAGACACCAAAATTAAGTAGTTCAGCTTAACAAGCCTACATCCACTGGCGGAGACGATCCGGAGGAAATTCACTAACAAAAGATGGAGTACAAAAGAGTAGTATGGAGAAAACCACTAAAACCCAAAGCCCTAATACACCCAAAGCTCACTCTCACAGAAAAGAGAATTAATGACAAAAGAGAAAAATTCTCTTAATTCTCTAAGCCGAAACACATGAGAAACCACTAGTGAGGTGACATAACAATTCACGTATATGATGTGATTCCTTTTATCTTTTGTGTCTCNAAACCACTAGTGAGGTGACATAACAATTCACGTATATGATGTGATTCCTTTTATCTTTTGTGTCTCAAAACATGTTGTAGGAGTCTCCTTTTATAAGAGGTGAAAGTCAGCAACCAAAAAACCAAACCAAATCCAAGGTGGTCTCAAACACTTAACACAACTCGACTGAGAGTGTAATTCCAAAACCCAATAGGACTTGTAAAAAACTAACAAGGCCCACCAATTGATTCAAGGCACATCACGGCAACAATAATAATTCATGACGAATCTATGGGATTATATGAATATTTATAAAAATATATATATTAGTTGGTGGATCCTAATTTATTATTCCTGATTTTTTATTAATAAGAGATTTTAACTGGGCTAATGGGATGTTCAGAGAATTAGTCTCGGCTAATATAGTTCATACTAAAATATTGATAATAATAGTGAGGTTGGAATTAAATTAGAATAATTAAAATAGTAATGGTTTGTATAATTCGATATTTCTATTGAATTATAGAAAGTAGAATAAAGAAAATAAAAACTTGGAGAAGAAGTTAGTTGGTGTCGGACATAAGAATTACATATTGACTTGCCTAGAACTTAGAAGACTCATGTAGTGTTCTAATGGATAACTTAAATTAATAAGATAAGGAAGTGTGTTGGGGTTAAAATATAAATAAGAGAAGTCAAGAGAAAAGGAAATAGAATGGGCTTTTAGATATTTTGTATAAAGAGAGAGAGCAGTAACCGAATTAGCTAAAGAGCTCGTCCAGTTCGAATGGAGAAACCAAAGGAATAAGATTCTGATTTCTGAGAAAATTCCTAGCAAGTGTTAAAAGGATAATTTTGTAATAAATGTTAGGTGAGTCACCATGTTACAAAACTTAATGGCCAAGTTTTCTATTTCTATATAAAGACCAATTCCCTTCGGCTAAAAACACACCAGCCCATTTCTCTTCTTATTTCTTCCCTCTGCCGACACTCACCTGCACACCTCTCCTTTATTTTTCTCTCTTCTCCTTTTCTTTCTTTGCTTCTCCCTCTTCGTTCTTCTTGCTGCTTCTACCAAGACCAAGAGACAGCGAGAGAGTGAGATAGAGAGAGACTTGAGAGAGGAGATGCCGAGAGATTGAGAGAAGCTGAGATTGTGAGAGAGAGACGAATCAGTGTGAGAAAAAAAAAAGGGTGCGGGCGTGAATAGTAATTTGGGACTCCGAGCTGCAATTTTTATAAAGTAGCTCAGTGAGTCCCTCTAGTCGTCTTCTTTAATTCTGTGTATGTCCGTTTTTCTAAATTATGTCGTTTAAGGGCCCAAATAGCTTTATTAAAGTTTTAATAAGAGTTTTTGGTATTTATTCTTTACATTTAATTGACGTTTAAATATTATGTCATGATGTTTTAACATTAATCTCTATATCGATTATTCTTATATCGCTATTTATATTCATTATGACAACAGTTAAATAATACCAGATTTAAAATAATTATGTCACTCTAAAAATATAAAGCTGAGGGCCCAAAAACAACAAAAGCCTCAAAAAGAAACTAATATATATTATTTTGTATGAATATGACTTAAATGCAGGAAACAAAGTACATGAATCCATTTCAGTGAAGTGTAAGTATGGAAGTACTTACTGAGAAATGATATTGGTTCTAATAAGATAATACTTGCTGATTTATTTATCAACTGTTTGATTATATGTGCATGAATATGATATTGCATATTGTCTTATTTTTATTGTTGTTCCAAAACAGATCATAAAAGACATTAATACATTTTTTGTTCAAGTCCCCAGACTGGTGGTTGGAGTCCCCAGTGCTGAAAGATAACAATAAAGTGGGTTCTAGTCCCGACTGGCGGTTGGAGTCCCCAATGCTGAAAGATTATAATAGGTGGGTGAAATCCACAGTCTGGTGGTTGAAGTCCTCAGTATTGCTAGTAAAGTGAGAATGTGGGATTCGAGTCCCCTATAACTCATAAGCGTGGGGTTGGAGTCCTCTAGAGTGATGCATTGCATGAATAATACGGAAATTAGATGATTGTCATTAATAATACAACAATAAACCAGTAGCTTTTATACTTATTGAAACAGTGGAACTCACTTGTTTGTCTATGTAAATATGAAAACGCCATATTTACATAGACTATGATGCAGGATTGGAGGAAGAGGATCAAGACCCTCTTGCCAGTTTTGATCAATTTTGATAAAGCTACTTGTTACCCCAATATGATGATAGACATTACGTTTAATCTATCTCTTGCTATGTACTGCTTTTTATGACATGTATAAACACTTTTATTTATATTTGCTATTGTGCCGTCTGTGGCACATCTTTATTTGATGCACCTAGTATATTTATTACGTAACCGCACAATGTTAATATTTATTTAAATTGAGGTATATGCAGTCAGCTCAATGTGTTATGCGAGGGTTATTCCTAGTATTATTAAAAGAAAAAAATATTCCGCTGCGAGATTTTATCTCTGATGTCGTAACGTTACGTGCGAAATGAGAGATTTCCACTTACGCCTTATTATTTAAAGGCGGGGCGTCATAAGAAATGAGGAATGATATAGTGTTTTAGTTTTTATTGTAGTTTTAGTGTAATTGGTATTTTTAACTTATGTGTCAAATGCTTATTTTAAAAGTGGTCTTTTACAGACCATTCGGATTGAAGATTTTCTATATATATATTAATAATAAGTAGACTATTCCAAATAAATCAAAATTTCCTAAAATTCTTAGACTATTCCATCATTATTTAAATTAAATCGTGAAGATTTTGCCATATCACCATTTGTTATTTACCATATTATTCCTCTTACCTTTCCACTAATAAGTGTACAAAACCAAGCATCATTTTTTGTTATTTTTCTTTTGGCTAAGAAACCTATGCCAACCATACGTAGCTTGAACTGTGATGGCCACAATACTTGGCTATTGCCGATGGTGATAATATGATAAATAAACAACATTTCCATGTAATGCCCCGAAATATTAAAAGAATTTTTTTCAAATATTAAGTAAAGGTTTTGGATAAAAACAACCACTAATGTTATAAAGCATTAAATATTATTTTTTTGAAAAAAATACAACTATCAAACGTTCGATGGATACCTCAAACGTTCAATGAACAATACATTCACGTTATCTTCAAGTCTGCTCATGCACAGAATAAGTGTCAGAATAGTATACCAAACGCTTGATGTTTTCTTCAAACGTTCAATGAAAAACCCTAAAACTGCTGGTATAATCTTTATATGATTTCATTGAATAAATCCCCATACAAAGGGTCCGGAGAATACATTGAATGTAGACTATGGGTGTGAGCAATGGTCTTTGTCACACAAGGTCATAGACTATAACCCTTGTATTCTATAAAGTTTTTTGTTCACAATCAAAAATAAAATTGGGCATTCTATTTGCTAAGACTATTACACATTGGCTGAATTGATTTACCTTAGTTAGGCAAAGAGGATTCTTCGAGTTGAGGTAGTGGGTGTATAAGGTGGTATACACTGAACAGACCAGGAGTTATCTTTCTATTAAAGTACTGTCCTCTGAAAGACATTAACTCTCAGATTACTTGTATCCAATGATTCTGAATCCTAAGGGGAAGCGAACTCAGATGTGTAAGTGTCAGTCACTTTGATGCATTAGGGAGTGAGACCTTAAACGTTGGACAACATCTCCGTACATTGGGTGATTACATGGAACATTGTGAGGGAAACTTTGCTCAACAGGGAATCCAAGTCCTTTTGAATTAACAAAAATGATATGAAATATCCCCTTGACTAGGATTTCAAAGGAGTTCATTCTCAGTCTTTGATCAGAACATTTTGGTTGAGATCCAAAATATATTTTTGACTAGTGAAAGGAGTATTCACAGTTGGAGAATAACAAAGGGTAAATCTAGGAATCAAGGATTAAGAGGTAGAGAATTTAGTGTGATAGTATCTTAGTCCTAATTCTACTACGGAATATTTCATGGAGGAATCATACTTACACTATAAGTAAGTCAAAATGAACGGTTGTTGATTTTTATCAAGAATAAAATTTGGAGTGCAGTTACAATTGTATAGTGGCATCAATTATAATTAAATAGCGACAGAGATTTGTCAGTGACTATTTGAGCCAGATTTATTTTTCATATCGGGTTCCTCACTAAGCTATTATAAATTAATCATGACATGCTTTTATTTATTTATTAGGCAAGATATTTTAATTTATTAAAACATGAGCTTATTATTTAAGCAGGTTGTTTTAATTAATTAAAGTTTGAGCCTAAAGGAAAACTAAACAAAGAGGTAATGTGGGAGCATGGGCTTGGGATAAAACCCAAGCCCTAGATAAAGGAAGCCAACGCATGGGCTAGGGAAAACCCTAGCCCATGCGTCACTCCTTCCTTGAAGGAGTGTGGTGGCTAGGACTTTCCCTAGCCTAGCCGTCCAGCTCCTTTAATCGATGGAGGCTAGGATTTAATCCTAGCCGTCCATCACTGTCCTCTTCTAGTCCCACATTGATTATTTTAATCAGTTTATTGTGTTTTCAAGGATATAAATAGAGGTGCCTGTGGCTCTTGAAAAAACACATCAATTACAAGTTCATATGAACTAAAAACTCAAAAAACATAGTTTAAATTTTGAAGAGCAATTTGAGTCCACACTCTTTGATTATTTTTAGTCATTGGTGAGAATATCTGAAGGTCAGGATTTCTGTCTGTAAGGAGCAAGGATCAACTGCTCATATGGTCAAGGAATGACCCTAGTGTTCAAGTAAGTATTTTATTACTTATTTATTTTAATAGTCTAATTGTTTGCATGTAGTTCTTAAAGTTCGATCTTTGGTTAGGGAATAGTTTATTTTTCGTTGCGTTATATTTTGTTTTGATATCGTAGTATTCCCAATAACTACATCAAACGTTCGATTATGACCAAAAATTGATTTTTTGTAGAGGACTAGCAACTTACCCCACTCCCCTCGAGAATTCCATTTTTAAGATTGAGGAAGGATGTTTTAGAAGGAAACTCTCTTTGGAATAAGAGTATCCTCTCCGAAGGTAACCTTCAAAGCCACACATTTCCCTATGATATATTTCACTATTTTACATCATGTTTTATTTTCCAAATTATGCCATGTGAATTTAAAAACTCTTTGTATTAACTTCCCAAAAAGTTTTGTTAAAATGTATGATTTTGTATTTTATCTCAAAAGAAACATGTTTATCATGTTACTAGATATTGTTTTGGGCTTAGTCATAATCTTGGTTAGGTTTTGAAAAGTTTTTTTAAGCATCTAGGCATTCAGGCCATAATCAAACGTTCCATTGTTCTAATTATAACATTTGATCTTTAAGAACAAATGTTTGATCCTTAATGTCAAATGTTCGATAGTGACCAAAAATATCTAATTAGGGTTTTAGGGATAATTAGCATACATGTTTTACGGTCAATAGATTATAGTAATCTTAACATGTTGTTGGGTTGTTTCACAGTAGCAAGAGTACAAGATGTATGAGGAATCGGATGAGCATTTGAGGTAAGTAAACAACTGAATATGAAATATTATCGTTAGAAATGGGATATGTCAGATGACTGAGCACATTCTCCTTTATGATCAAGTTTACAACTTTTTATGACATGATCTTTAAATGCTACTTGCTTATAAATATCTTGATTTTTGAAATAAATGAGTAATACCTGCATAATACACATTAGTTCACGAGTACGTGCAGTGGGACGGCCATAAGCTTACTACTATTACAAGTTAATTTAATAGTCAAATGTTTCATGATAGATGTGGGCATTGGATCCAATGGTTAAAATTTTGTGATCGGCGCACCATTCTTCAAATGAGGTCACTGTTACTACTTTGTTAGTCTATGTGGGCTACCTGAAGTCGGACTCGATTGGACTGCTAGTATAAGACGGTATATTTGTGCAATTTTCGAGACACCGAAATTGTACCAAAAGTCTTTTGGGACATATAAACCTCGCTGAGAGGGAGTAATGTCTCGGTAAACCATATCGTTAACATATGACACATATACGACATATTCCTTGCATTAAAACCGAAGTGCTAGGTTGCCGAGACTATGCCGTCTTTCAAAAACAAACATCATGTTTTACCATGGCATAGTAACAGAAATCGAACACGTTTTGTAAAAATATTTTGTTTAATTACTAATCCTGTGGAAATCATTTGCAAAAAATCTTCATATTAAGCTGCTTACTAAGTCCGACGACTTACTCAGTTACTTCCATTTCCTCCCTATGAATTACTTTAGTATTTTAAAAACTCTCAAGGACTTGATTGCTTGGATGTCTCACCAAGATTAAGGTGCTAAGACAGAAGTTGATATACTCAGGGTTAATTTTATAGTATAGAGCTCTACACCCCTATTAATTGATGATAGAATCTCTTATATAATGATTCGTTGTTTATTTACTCAGACCAATTATTCTGCTGTTTACTCTAATAAATGGTTAAGTGGTGAATTCAGTCAGTTGCTAGTTAGCTGATTTGAATATCCTACGGGTAGTTTACTACAGATTAATCAAGTTTGAATGACTTAATTCGGTGTACATGGTAATTTTCAAGCTGATGTTTTACACATTCTTTTTTCCAAAAGAATTAAGGTATCCCTGAGTCTTAATTTTTGGATAGTTAAGGCTGGAAGGTGAATCACAAATTTAATTGTAAGTTAATTAAATTTATGAGGCATTACACTCCATCCTCCCTTACCAATAAAGAAAAATGGAATTTAAATAGAACTTTACACATTAATGGCTTGATTACAACTAAAATATTATTATAGAAAATGCAATGATAAAATATATATTTAATAAATCAAGTTGTGATAATTGCTACATAAAGGAACATATAAAGCATAGTTCAAACGCTTTTTGAAATTTTACCACAATTATCTCTTGATTTGATTCCAAAATCTCTAGAGTGACTTCCTTGATATGCTCCAACACCATTCTCTAGAGTTATTAGGTTATTCTACCTTCTAGATTTTTTAAAATTTTATGAAAAGCGGTTAATAACTGGTTTTCAATAACTACATAACCGTCAATTGCAGTTGCAGTTAGGAGTGAATAACCGCAACCAGTTGTACACCCCTAACACACGCCACATGCACCTCACACACATATCAATTCAGTCTATAAGTGGTTCAAAAACTTATTCTAGCTCATCCGGTTCAGTCACTTTCAGCCGTTTTTCAATCGGTTCAACCCGATTCAAAGGGTTATTTTACCAATTCAAACCGATTCCAAGTCATTACCATCGGGCTCAACCCGGCTCAACCGAGCAGGCCAGTCGGGTCAACCCATACATTGGCCCAAATCCATTTCAAGGCCCAAAACCGTCTTCACCTAGCTCAGCCGAGCATGCCAACCGAGTTGGTTTCTACCCGGCTTAGCCAATTAGGCCCACCAGCCCAATTCCCAAGCTGGCTGTCAACACGATCCAAGGACCAGTTCAACCAATTTTTAGGTCCTTCAATCACGGTTCAGCCAGGTTCATCATTTTCAAGCCATATTTATCCCATTTCAAGTCTTTCTAGTCAAATTAGAAAAAAAGTCTTTCTAGTCTGGTACAGTCAGGTTCAGACCAATTCAGTAGTCTTCAATGCCAATTGCCACCATTAGCAACCATTTGCTGCCGTCCATCTTCGATCACCCCCCCTGCCAACATTCCAACCAACTCTGACAATTTCTCCAGTAACCAAAAAAAAAGTTCTTTTCCCTTTATTTTTTCCAAACTCAAGCTTACACTTTGAGTTTGAGGGGAGATGTTAGAATATTTGATATTATTCTCTAGATTGATTTGTTTCCTTATGTATTCTAAGGTTTAGTCTAGAGTTTCTTGCCTACTACTCATTCTCTCTCTATAAATAGAAAGCTATGTAACATGGTTTAATAAACTCAATATACAAGATTTAATTCATACGTCTTTCTCCGCTTCCGCTATTTCTCTATCTCATTTTTCTCATTTATTATTCCTCAATATATTTAACAATTTGGTCTTTCAATTGATATTTATTTATGACAAATACTAAGGGTACTGATAAGTGCTGAATGTTACACATTCAAGCCCCTTAATTCACATATGTTAATCTCTTAGTTTCATTATAATATGATGTTTTGTGTTGTTTTTGTGTTTTTCCCTTATTTTGTAGGTTTTGGAAGAAAAGCACTCAATTCCATCAAGTACCGGGCTCAAAAGAGATGTTGGAGAAAAGCTAAAGAATTTGGCTCGAGCCATATCCATACTAAGCTCGAGCCATCTTGCGCGCTGAACAGTAAAGTAGGCAGAACCCAACTTGGAAAGATCCTAAATCTACTCCAACTCGATTTTGAAACTTCCTAGGGTGCACGAAATTGATTAAGGTTGTTCCTAAACTCTATAAATACTCTCCTAAGTCCTCCAAAACAAACACACAAGCTTGAGGAGAAGAATCAAAGGCTTCAAAGAAGGGTTTTTCTTAGTTCTTTCTTTCTTTTCAGTTTTTCTTTATTATTTTCTTATGATGATGATTTTCATCCGAATTATGTTTAGCTAATACCTTAGTTAGAGCTTGATTGAAGCCATAATCATGTCTCTTTACGGTTTCAATTTGTCTTGCTACAATTCATGCTTCGATGCTTAATTAATTTATCTCAAATTTTTTGTTCGTTCTTCGTTTGGATTATGTATGGGTTTGGTCATCTTATGCATATAACATGTGTAGAGTGTTATCTAGGTCAATTTGGATGACCGAGTCCTGGACCTAGTAAAGTGACAAAAGAACCAATTGCGAATTCTTTGGGTGATCAACATGAAAGACCGGAATAGATACTATGTTCTAAGTTTTAGTGTGTTTGTCGATTTCCATAGATTTATGCTTTCTCAAAAAACAATTTAGTAGATACCATGTTAAATCCTTTGAGAAAGAAAAGAATTAGAGTAGATACCCCGCCTAATTCATTGCTTAGGGGAATCAATGGCTTTTAGAGTAGATACCATGCCCTTAGGCCGATAAACAGTGAGTATTTTGATATAATTGTAGCATTGTACATTTTGTTAATCTTAATTGAGGATGATTAGCGGTGGATATCAATGCCTTACCCTTTTATCTTATTATTTCAATTCAGTCATTTATTTCGTTCTATTCAACAATATCTTTTTAGGAATTATTTTTTAAACATATTTTACCAATCCTCGTGGGAATGATCTCGTATTTGTCGTCTATACTATCGTTTTGATCTTGTGCACTTGCGAGTAAAACGTGCATTTATTTGCCTATTTATTTATATGGATATTTGTACAACAAGTTTTTGGCACCGTTGCCGGGGATTGTGTTAAATTGTGTTTTTAAAAGTTTTTCCTTTTAGTTTAGTTATTTTTGTTTATTTTCATCTAAAAAAAAAATTATGACTTTTGTTTCAGTTTTTGCTCTGATCTGTTTCTACAGAGATGGCTGAAGAAATCATAGCAAATCCACCGACAATAAGGCCAATGAAAAGTTCTTTCATTCCACAAAACCTCAATCAACCATTATGCATTGCCTACCAGCCAAATGCACAAGGCAACTTCAATTTATCTCCTCATTTGCTCAACATGCTGCCACATTTTAGAGGCACACCCTCCAAGGATCCATACTTGCACATAAGAGATTTTTTTGATCTTTGCAAGATGCAAAACATTCACAGCTTAACTCCATAACATATCAGNTTGCTCTGATCTGTTTCTACAGAGATGGCTGAAGAAATCATAGCAAATCCACCGACAATAAGGCCAATGAAAAGTTCTTTCATTCCACAAAACCTCAATCAACCATTATGCATTGCCTACCAGCCAAATGCACAAGGCAACTTCAATTTATCTCCTCATTTGCTCAACATGCTGCCACATTTTAGAGGCACACCCTCCAAGGATCCATACTTGCACATAAGAGATTTTTTTGATCTTTGCAAGATGCAAAACATTCACAGCTTAACTCCATAACATATCAGGTTAATCCTCTTCCCTTTTTCATTAAAAAATAATGCTAAGTTGTGGTTCAACTCTTTGACTGTAGGTTCTATTAACAATTGGGAGGAGTTGGCCACAAAATTTTTAAAGAAATTCTTCCCAGCCCAAAGGACTAGGCAACTGAGGAGGGAGATTGAAACCTTTCAACAAAAAAATGGAGACCTTTTCTTCAAGGCATGGGAGCACTTCAATAAACTACTTCTCACATGTCCACATCACAATTTATCTCAAGAAGATCAAGTACAAGCATTCTTTGAGGGTTTAGATAATCCTAATAAAAGTCTTGTAGAGTCAGCATGTGGAGGCGTGCTAATGGAGAAAAGTAGTGAAGAAGCCATAGAACTATTTGAGACTTTGAGCGAGAACTCCCAACAATTCTCATCCCAAGGGAGGCAAAGACTCAAAGGAAAAAGGCGTGTATGAAGTCAATATTAACAATGGAGTTCATAATCAGATGGCGACCATAGAGAGGAAATTGAAATGCTAGTGAAAGCCATGACTTCTCAGAACATCTCTCTCATTCAGCAGATTGCACACGTTGAGGTATGTGCTATATGTTCCCATTCTGACCATACCATTGAGACTTGTCCGATGTCTTCATTCACAGATCAGGAGCAAGCGAATTATGCGGGGTTAGAATAATTATTCTCCAAAGAACAACCCATTCTTCAACACATACAATGCAGGGTGGCGAAACCACCCCAATTTTTCATAGAGTAATAATCAAAATGTGCAGAATCCATAAGGGCAGCAATGAAATTTCCAACAGGGGAATAATTATCAGGCTCCACCACAAGTGATGCAACCCAATCCGGAGCAGAAAAAGAATGATCTTGAAGGGGTCATACTCTAGTTCATAACCGCACAGCAACAGACTAATGCTCAGACTAGGCTGTCTATTCAAAAATTGGAAGTAACAACTAACCAAGTCATTCAGAGATTGGAAACACAAGTAGAGCAGATGGCCAAGGAGATGAGCGAGAGAAAGAAGGGCGAATTTCCATCCCAAACAATACCCAATCCAAGAGGACATGAGCATATTAATGCTGTGACATCTCTCAGGAGTGGTAAGGTCATTGATAATAAGGTGGAAACAGAAAAGGAAGTAGAAGCACCTCCAACAAAAGCCACAACCTCCAAAAAGGTAATTGAGAGGGAGTATGTGACATTGCCACCCTTCCCTCAAAGGTTAGTGAAGCCCAAGAAAGAAAAACAATCGCTGGATGTTTTTGAAACATTAAAGAAAGTTGAAATCAATATTCCTTTACTTGATGCAATTCAATAGATTCCATCTTATGCCAAGTTCTTAAAGGATTGTTGTACTAACAAAGAAAGTTTTAGGAACATGAGCAAGTTGCATTGACCGAGGAGGTAAGTGTGGTT
Source organism: Betula pendula (assembly GCA_900184695.1). NCBI lineage: Eukaryota > Viridiplantae > Streptophyta > Magnoliopsida > Fagales > Betulaceae > Betula > Betula pendula. Next base: position 4,868 of record FXXK01000792.1, on the reverse strand, counting down.
TTGTTAAGAAAGTTACCACCTAAGATGAAAGATCCAGGTAGTTTTACTATCTCATACAGAATTGATAACAAACTCTTTGACCGTGCTTTGTTAGACTTGGGGGCAGGTATCAATTTACTACCTTATGAGGTTTATCAGAAATTGAGTTTGGGAAAACTTTAACCAACCTCAATTACATTGCAATTGGCCGATAGAAGCATCAAGCGACCGAGAGGTATTTTAGAAAATGTCTTGGTCAAGGTAGATAAATTTATTGTACTTGTTGATTTTGTTGTCTTGGATATGGAAGAATCACCCATGCCATCATCCTTACCCATTATTTTAGGAAGATCCTTTATGAGTACTGTTGATACTAACATATGTGTTAAAAAGGGTATTATCAGCATGGAGGTAAATGGGAAAAAGGTCGAGTTTAAGGTGTTTGATACAATGAAGTTTCCACAAGATAATTATGAGAGTTTCAATATTGGTGTGGTACAAAGTAATGCTAAAGAAATGTTGCAAGTACACAGCATTGATCCCTTGGAGGTTGCCATGACTCAGAGTCTCGCAAAGCAAGAATGTCAGCTGGATCGTGAACGTGTTATCGACATCATTGATGTCACGCACTCCCTTGAGGCTTCCGCACTTCATCTAAGAAGGTACACACTTCCCTTTGAAACTCTTGTGCTTACTAACACCACTCTTCATTCTTCTATTGGCTGGGCACCTGATTTGGAGTTCAAGCATGGTGGATATGAAAATGATGAGTTGTGCAAGGAAAGAACCAAAAAATATCCTGATATGCAGCTTGTCAAGAAGGAATTTTATGTGGGACAGAAGGTGTTGATATACAATTCAAAATTAAGACTCTTTCCCAATAAGCTGAAGTCTCGGTGGTATGGTCCTTATGATGTCACAAAATTTTATCCTCATGTAGCTATGGAGGCCTATTGCAAAGAAAAGAATCAAACTTTCAAGGTGCATGGACACCGGGTGAAGCCATACATGGGGATGGACGTTCAGTTTAGAGATGAGGATGTGACCCTCCAATCTGTCTAGCATATTACTTGAGAGTCATACAATCTGGCTGAAGACAATAAACTTAGCACTACTTGGGAGGTAACCCAAGAAGAAATCAGTGGTACTGAGACCACTTCATGCACTAAAAAGTCACATCCTTTAAAATTTTATGTTTATTTTTAATTTTTGTTTTATTTTTTGCTTATTTTTTAGTTTCTATTTTGTTTTCATGTTTGTAGTTTTCCTTTGTTTTGTTTTAGCAGTTTATTTTTCAGGAAAAGTGTGCTTGCATTCAAGTTTAGGGGTATGCTATGAGCCATATCTAGTCCAACTAGTTTTCTCATCTCTTTGGTATGATTTTTTCTATTTTTCTCTACACATTGAGGACAATGTGTAACTCAAGTTTGGGGGTATAGGAGTACAC
>FXXK01000791.1:142929-155376 GCA_900184695.1 Betula pendula | reverse complement strand
TATTAAGTTATGAATATTAAACAATTAAGTTATACGCATAGTTACATAATTATGTTTATATAATTATATTTATAACTTAATTTGTAATAATGTAACTACATATTATGACAATTTATATATAATATATATTAATATATACTAACTTAATAGTTACTAGTTAGTACTACACTAGTACACTACTAGTCTATTACTAATCTACTATGCAGTACTAGTTTATATAAGATTAAGAGTTTTAGTCTACTATATAGTTGATGTTAATACATAACTTAATCAACATATCTACATAACTTATAGTTAGAAAGTTAGTTAATATAATAATATGTAATATGATATATAACCTAATGTTATATATTAATAACATATACACATATATATGTTGAATTTTTAAATTTAATAAATAACTTAGTCTAATATTAAAATATTAATACATTTTAAATTTGTTAACATACAATATAGTAAAAAAATTGCTTAATAATAATAACTAACATTTTAAATAACTTACTAACTTAGTCTAATATTAACATATTAATACATTTTAAATTTTTTAACATACAATATAGTAAAAAAATTGCTTAACATACATTTCAAATAAATAAAACAATTAAATATATTAATAACCATCCAATGCATATCTTGTACATAATAAAAGTCTATAAAACATCATAATGCAATTCAGCTGTAAACGTAATACATAAGTTTCTTTTCTCATTGAGAATTTTATGCATACCAATACATCTAGCATAAATACCTCTTAAACCAACACATATAAATCATCAAAACAATGCAATGCATGCTTTAATCTTCCACTTTCCTTTACTTTCGTAATGTATAACAACATGCTTAACGGACTCAGCCCGAGCAATTGCACACACTGGCCTCGGGAAAATCTCTCTAACCTCGTGCATAAGGGTAGGGGTGTAAACGAACAGAACTACTCATGAACATACTTGAAATCGGCTCGACTAAGCTCGACTCGTGCTTGAATCGGTTATTATATGAGCCATTCGTAAACACAAAATTAGGCTCGATTATTTAAACGATACAAACTCGTATAAACTCGGCTCGATTCGGTTAATGTTCGTAAACAAACTCGTATAAGGCTCGACTCGTCCGTTCGGCGCTCGATTCGTATATATATAATATATATATATGTTAAAAAAAATTATATATAGATATTTTTATTAAGTAACAATAGTAAAAATATATTACGTATCAATAATTAATTGGTTATATAACTTTTATATGTATATTGTATAATACAAATAAATAATATCAACATTTAATCATATGTCTAATGAGTATAATTATCATATATAATCTCACAATATATGATAAGCTTTTTTAATTCCAATATATATATATTATAACCATATAAATACATAATGTCAATTGTTATATAAATATACAATTATACTAATAAAAAATTAAGTCCTAGTATTCTAGATACGTAGATAGTTAGATACAATGTATTATGTATACTATAAGTATACATGTAGTGTAGTGATGTATACTATTATACTATATGTTTACAATAAATAATAGTATAATAACTAGTTAAAATATATATACTAACTACTATTCATAATTTACAAACTAATATATATAATTAAATGATTATATGCGATTATGCTAATGATACGATGTTAGTTAAATAATATCTAACTAGTTAAAACATATATACTAAGTATTATTGTCAATTTTATAAAACTTAATATATGTTATTATAACCTATTAACTAATAAAATATAATTAGCATGAATTATGATGACTAACTTCAAACTACTTATTAAACGATACAAAAGTATCGTTTAATAATTTTACGGTTTTACCTACCTAAATAACATTAGGCCCACTTTATAGTTAGTTATAAATAGTTTGAAATTAGTCATTAATAATTATGTAATATGTATTATGTATATGTTAATATGTTACTATGTTAATGTGTAACATATATAGAAATGTCAACTTACTATGCTATGTTTAGTGTGTAAGTTGTAATATCATATATGTTAGCATTGAAAATTTGAAATCAATAATGGTTTTTTTATACACAATTTAAGTATTATTATTATTATAATTTATATCATATGATCATATTTAGATTATATGATCATATCATATGATTTAACTTCTAAGCATTATCATTATATACTTTTATAAATATATTAATACTTAGATAAATATGATTCATAAGTATCATATGATTTAAGTATTATCATATAAATATTTAAAAATAATAATTATGACTTATATTGATCATAAATATATATAATTACAAATTAAGCTAAAGCCCTATAGATATAAATATAGTCATATAATGTGATATAACTATAATGAATGTTATATAGTTAGGTTATAACTTAGAACAATATACTAACATATTAAGTTAACTAAGTTACTAACTACTTAAAATAATAATAATAATAATAGTTAACTATGAGTAACAAGGAGTCTATGAATGTTAATGTTACAAACTTAATATATGTTATCATATAGGTTAGTTAATATTTATTACCTATTTTACAATTGTCTATCAATATGGTTTATATTATCATATAAATTCGTTAGATTACATGATTAAAATACAAGTTCACATTATTAAGTTATGAATATTAAACAATTAAGTTATACGCATAGTTAACATAATTATGTTTATATAATTATATTTATAACTTAATTGTAATATGTAACTACATATTATGACAATTTATATATAATATATATTAATATATACTACTTAATAGTTACTAGTTAGTACACACTATACACTACTAGTCTATTACTAATCTACCTATGCAGTACTAGTTTATATAAGATTAAGAGTTTTAGTCTACTATATAGTTGATGTAATACATAACTTAATCAACATATCTACATAACTTATAGTTAAGAAGTTAGTTAATAAATAATATGTAAGATGATATATAACCTAATGTTATATATTATAACATATACACATATATATGTTGAATTTTAAATTTAATAAATAACTTAGTCTAATATTAAAATATTAATACATTTTAAATTTGTTAACATACAATATAGTAAAAAATTGCTTAATAATAAAACTAACATTTTAAATAACTTACTAACTTAGTCTAATATTAACATATTAATACATTTTAAATTTTTTAACATACAATATAGTAAAAAAAATTGCTTAACATACATTTCAAATAACTTACTAACTTAGTATAAATTAACATACAATACATTTAATTTGTTAACATACAATATAGTAAAAAAATTGCTTAAACATATATTTTTTTCAGTCCATCAAACTATTGAGCCTTGCACCTGGTTTTTTAGTTCCAACTTTCTTTTTTTCTCCTCCTTCATGTTTCTTACAAACTTCTTCTTTTTTCAGCTCTCTTATTTCGTCTTCTTTCTTTTGCCCAACAATTTTCTTCCCTTTGTTACTAACTACGAATTACTTCTGGGACATTCCCTCCCTCCAATCAACCTCTGATCCATCTACTCCTTCCGGATCTTCAACTAGGTCATTTTTGAGTTCGACCTAAAGTGCCACGACCACGATCACAACCCCTACTTGGAACAGCCCAGCTGCTCACCAAATCCGAGAGGTTCAACTCGAACCGAACTCGAGTCGAGTACTCGAGTTCGGCCAAAATATCGAGCATGAGCTCGAGCTCGCACAGAGATCCCATCTTGGCGAGTCGAACTCGAACACAAAAGCAAGACTTGTGGTAAGCTCGAGCTCGAGATCGAGATCGAAAAAAAAATAAATGAGCCGAACTCGAGCAAGCACTACTCGCTTAAGTTCGGCTCGTGTATACCCCTAATAACGGGCCCAACCCTAGCACTTTTCATAACTTTTTTTACTTTCATCATAATGGGCACAACCTTCTTCTTTAACTTTCATCTTATGGGCCCAGCCCTCTTCTTTATCTCTTGAGTATTAGCCCATGTTCATGCTCACACATTAATGCACATGCTCATATCAATGCACTTACAAATCTCAACAATCATGTCTCAACAACTAAAATTAAATCAATTCTCATTCATCATAGGCTCAAAATCTCAAAGCAATAAAATAATCAATAATCATAGTATCTCTTTCATATCTTAAAACTTTTAAAATCTTAACAACAATATCAATCATATCTCATCAAATATTTCGTAAAGCATTGAAGTATCAAGTAATAATAAATCATTCTCAAAACAACATATGAATGGCTCGACCTTTCTATAGCTTTAAACAATCTTTAAAAGCATTAAAATTCTGTTTTTTCTCAACTTGTTTAGTATTTTTAAAACATCTAAAATCATTTATAAAATCATTCGAAAACATAAAACGTAATTCATCCTCAGTGAGTAAAGATTACTCACCTCAATCCTTTGATGCTTATTGAACACCAACATAACCTCTAAACCACAAGAAGCTGCAATATCATATTGCATGCAAATCTTAAACACAATCTATAACTCAAAATTTAATCAACAAGTGCTTATAACCTCATAAGCACTTGACCCATAATACCTAAGGCTTAATGAGATTCATAACATGATTTTATAAGTTATATGAGTTAATCCATGGCAATTTACAATGGATTAACATGCTACATTGTAACTTTGAGTAAAATCACAAAGCCAAACTTAGACACTTACCACAATGATATGAAGCCCGATCTATAGAACTTTAATCCAATGTTTAAACTTCACAAATACACCAATTCCTAAGACATTATAACATGATTAAGCAACATACAAGCTACATAGCTTAATCAAAAGGCAATAAACTCAATTTTGAGATTTTTACCTCAAATGATAGGTTAGAACGATGATCTAACATTGAGGAATACTTTGCCGGTGATAGATTACACTTAGGAAGCTTCAAATGATCAACATCTTAAGGTTTAGATCAAACCTTAGGAGAGAGGGGAGAGCTCAGGGTCGTTCCAACTCAGAAAATGTGAGAAATGAGCTGGAAAAACCTACCCAAGCTATTTATGCTCACCATACTGTTCAATGTCGTCCGGAGCACTACTGTCCGGACCACGCTGCGGACAGGCTACAGATGAGGCACACTGACTGAATCATAACATGCTTCGTCCGGACGCAGCAGTGGATGAGCTGCGGACGATTGTAGAAAAGGCATCGTCCGGACTCTACAGCGGATGATTTGCGGGCGGTTGCTATTGACTGAACAGTGGCATACACCGTTCGGGCACTACTGCGGACAGTTGCTACTGCTTGGATCGTAGCATACATCGTTTGGACCGCAGCAGACGAAACTGCAGACGATCCATACAGGGTGACGACTGTCCGAACGACAATACCCCTTGACTTTTAAGAAGATTTTTAATCCTTAATTAAAATTCTTAGGCGTAACATTACACATGGTTATTAATTCCTCTAAGTCATTTACATGAACAAGTAAATAAAATTCTTTATTCATATCTCGAATATAACACGGGTTGGATGACACAACACAGGATTCGGACGAGACACAGACTCTCGAACAAGTTTATATCCCTTCCTTATACATCCTACCCGATTCGCTTCGTGACATTACTCCGGGCAAAGACGCGAATCAAATTGAGGACTGTTTTGGTACATCGGTGCGCCACCCCCACATAGTTGGCAATGGTTCGGAGAACCAAGCAATACAAGGGAGACTATACATCCAAAAGGGTATGCTGACCCTGATAGGGAACCTATACGTCCAGAAGAGTGCGTAGAGCCTCAGACATAAGGACAATCAATACCCAATCCCTCGCACCATACCAGTACTTCCCTACAACCGCAGGTGTTACACTGTGGGCATGTCCGCACAATTGGTATGAAATAATAGTCAGATACTTTGTCAATCTTACATTAGTTTAATTCTAGTCAAGTATAACATTCCTTGTTTTTTATTGTAGACAGTCGGGATGTAATGAACGTTAGGACTGTTGGTTGTCCTAGCGAAATTTGGCAAATACCTGAGGGGGAAATGGTAGTGATCTCATCCAACAACGGGTTCTATCCAATGGGCACGAGCAGTGAGAAATTTAGGAGGATTATAGGGAAGCTCATCAGGAGTGGAAAGTTTGTAAACTTCACCACTTATAATTGGAAGAAGGTCCCAATACAAAAGAAGGACGAGATTTGGACCACGTTAATGCTATAGAACACTTTTTTGACATATCAATCACTCCTTGTGGTTTTTTAATCTTAAATTTTCATCTATAATATGAGATTCCAACTTGTGTGTAGAGAAAATTCTATGCAGAGCCTGGTCAGCCCCTCGAGGAAATTAAAAGGGTAGCATTCATGGATTTTGGAAAAGAAAGAAATAAAAGACTTTAAGTATGTCCTTAACTATTCTTTGGAGCTGAAGGATGGTGAAACTCTAGAGGATGTGCTTACCACGACGCCAAACCTTGATAAGTTCAATGCAGAAGACATTGAATGCTCTGTTGAAAGGTGGTTGACTGAAGAGGATAAGGTTTTTTTTCTCACTTTTGCCAAATTCAACATTTTTTTGGTGATGGTCTTTATCTATTTTTTTTTTAGGAATTAAGACCACACTAACAATACGACATTTATAAGAAAGGGCAAAGAAGAATAAGAAATGTCATGGCCTTTTCAAGTTTACGCACACATCAGGTCAAAGAGCTACGCCTAACTTGCAAAAGAGATGGTATGCGTGAGTTGTGTAATTAATAAATAAATTTCACACCTCATAATCTAGTGTGGTATTTGTTTTGTATATAATGTGAATGATCTTGTAGGAGGTGACGACAGGGTTTGCCCCAGGGAGAACTGAGCTTTTTATAATTACACATACAAAGAAGGATGGGACCGCCTATGAATGAAGTGGTTGGGGAAACTATGGTAAGTACAAGTTTTGTATTATTACGTGAATACGGTTATTATATCTTTATATACACAATTTGTTCAATTTATCATTTTTATGGTTTTGTGAAGATGAAGATGACAAAACTAATGTCGCAACAGTCATCCACACCTGGAGTATGTTCATAAGGGTCGATTTATTGGTTGTTGGACAATCCAAAGTCATTGGCGCCGAACATTTGGACCACGTCTGCGGACTAGGGCTAGGGCCGACACCAGGCAAATCCAAATTTTCTATGTTTGGGACATTTATCTCTAGTGCGCATACCTCCAGGGAATGAGAACTTACCCTCAAAGTGACTTTTTTGAAAGATAAAATTAATAAGTATGAGAAAGAGATGAATGACTTCCGGATGATGCTCCGAATGATTATGGATGGGAAACAACCATCCAAACACAGAATCTCCACGTGTTAGGCTAAGATCATTTGTTGGTAGTCATGATGGTCATGTTTTGTATTAGTTCTTTTCCTTAACTAGCCATTAAGTCAAAACGAAACAAAAAATAACACAATTTTTTTTTTAAAAAAAAAACAAGATAATTAATGAAGTGACATGTGTGGATAACAATTGCAAGGGAACCCCTAGTTGTGGAAGAGGATGACGCTGAGGCGGGAGAAGATGGTGCGGAAAGGGGATGTGCATGAGGTTGGTATAAACATTTTGAGTGGTTATACCTTTGTGGATGTAAGCATATATTTTGGTTTTTTATTATGACTTAAGTAAAACATGTTGGATATGTTTTGACTTATTTATGAACCATGTACAGCATTTTATTATTATGGTGCTCTTGAGTTTGCTTCTTATGACAAATGTACAAAAGGCTAGTATTAGAAAAGGCCCCTTCAAAAAAGAATGGTAACTGGATTAGAAATGCTAGCTGGTAGTTTGTTGAAATTGAAATTGTTGTTGGTTTTGTTGCATGTTAACCATTAGATTAGGCTAATGCAAGCTCTCTTTTCTTCTCTGTTGATAGTAAGGTATAGCAAATTGGTCATTTATGCATTTTATTCCATTGAATCATCTAGATTTTGCACACCATTATAGTTAGGTCCATGTAATATGTAAGGAACTAGTTACTATCTTGTCATGTACTTGTTCTTTTGATCAATTGAGTAATTACTTTGATCGTATGAACTATATTGTGAATTAACTGACCTCACTTTGTATCTAGACTCTTCCACTCTCTTATCTTCGCATCTCCAATGTAAAACTCAATAAATACCTCAAGATAAACAAAGGCAACATGGGATTTTTAAGAATACTCAATCTATCCTTACTACTAATCAACCATGTACAAAATCAAATAGCATGTTATTATTATGGTGCTATTGAGTTTGCTTTTTATGGCCGAAATGCACAAAAAGCTTTGAATTTAATATTATTTTCTGAATTACATTGCAGGTTATCAACTGCACAAGCTAGAGCTGGAGTGTAGATGGAAGCACACTGTTTAGTGGTTATACCGTTAGTGTTGTCAAAATGTGTGGGAGTTTGGGCATGACTAGTAAATTTGAGACATTTCACATACATTTCCGTTTCGAGGACAATCCAATTACACTTATTAATTGCATATGTTTTAAACTTTTAGGACTTTGTTGCTTATTTGGATGTACTGGTTATATTTATGTTGAACATGGAATTGAGTTGAACAATGTTTTGGTTTTGGTGTACCTACTAGATATTTCATTATTTTTACCCCACAGAAATATGGATATTTTTGTTTTGGTTTACATTCTTGCTTTGGTTTAGTTGTGAAGTGAATTTTGATTAATAGATTAATTTGGATGAAACTTCAAAATTTGCTAAGAACTGAAGTTCATCTGAGTTAACTCTCTTAAGAACAAGTTTAAATTTTGAAGAGCAAGGTTAAGCCTACACTCTTGGTTATTTCTAGTCATTGGTGAAAAGATCTAAATGTGTTCTTGGAAGTGCTATTCAGAGGAGTATGTATTCTTTGCTCATAAAATCAAGGAGTGGCTCTAATCTTCAAGTAAATAATTATGTTCTTGTTATTTTAATTTGTTAGAATTTGGTGACTTTTCACCCATCAAGTACGGTGTGGGCCCATGTATATTCCTTCCCATGTTTGGAGTTGAAGTCCCACACAGTTTGGGATTCTCAAAGACTACTACCCGACTAGAGGCTTCTATAAAAGGGCATATATTCAACCCTTGTTTAATAGATACTAAGCACCTAATATTCTGCTTCTTGGTGCCGCAAAGTAGAAGAAAAAGGAGTCTTCTTCTCCTTTTGTTTTTGACGCCGCACAAGAGAGAGATTTGAGGTGCCCAGTGAGAGTTTTCTTTCTTCTTGGCCTAGCACAACAAGAGAGAAAGAAACGAGACTTCACAGTGAGAGAAAGATAGAGACCAGCTGCCGTCTTGTCCCAACAAAAGAAGAGTTTGTTTTTCTGTCTTTTGTATTCTTCTTTTGAGAATAATCTCTATTGTGTGACAGTGAGATTTGGGTGTATTGGGGCTTAGGGTTCTGAGTGACTTTCTCTCTACTATATTTTTTGTACTCCATCTTTGATAGTGAATTTCTTCGTGATCGCCTCCGCCAGTGGACATACCTCACATTGAGGGAACCACTTAAATCTTGGTGTTATTTGTGTGTGATTATTTTACCATATTTACCGTAATTGTGATTCTATATTTTTGCACAACAAGTGGTATCAGAGCTAAGGTTCGAGATTCAGATTGACGGCAAATATAGTGGACACCAAGTATGAAGTAGAGAAGTTTCATGGCAAGAACAACTTCTCACTTTGGCAAAGAAGGATGAAGGATCTCTTCATTCAGCAAGGAGTCTACAAGGCATTATAAGGAGAGGCGAATAAACCTGAGAAGATGGACGATGATGATTGGGAAGAGATGGATGCGAAGGCTGCTAGTGCGATCCGTCTTAATTTGTCAGATGAAGTCATTCACAATGTGATTGATGAGGAAAAAGCAGAGGTAATTTGGCAGAAATTAGAGAGTCTATATATGGCGAAAAATTTGATGAACAAGCTATACGTGAAGAAGCAGCTATATGGTTTACAGATGGAGGAAAATACAGATTTACTAGAGCACCTCAACAAGTTCAACATGTTGAATACACAGTTGTTGAATTTTGGAGTGAAGATTGAAGAAGAAGATAAAGCGATACTTCTGTTGGCATCGCTTCCCTCTTCTTATGATCACCTAGTTACAACATTGTTGTATGGGAAAGAGACTCTAGCGTTTGAAGAGGTGACTGGATCTCTCTTGTCACATGAAACGCGGAGAAAACCTGTCAATGATCAGGCTGATGGGCTTGTGGCGAGGTTTGAGCCAAAATGTGGAAGAGATAAGTTTAAAGGGAAGAATGGCAGAGGTAAGCAGTTTCGATCTAAGTCACGATCGGCACAGGGTGAAGAATCTCGGTCAGATGCAAAAGATGTAGAGTGCTATTATTGTCATAAGAAAGGGCATTATAGAAGATTTTGCAGGCTGATGAAACAAGACCTGGAAGATAAGAAGAATCAGAAAGGTTCCGCAGATTCAGTCAATGTGGCCAATGACAAGTCCGATGACAGTGAAGTTAGTGTAGATTGTCTTTTAGCTTCCTCAGGTACAGATTCTCTCAGAGACTCTTGGATTTTGGATTCTGCTTGTTCATATCATATGTGTCCGAATAGGCTGTGGTTCGACACATTTAAATCCTGTAATACTGGTATTGTGCTAATGGATAATGATGCTAGGTGTAAGGCCATTGGAATAGGTACCATAAAAGTTAGGATGTTTGATGGGGTTGTAAGGGTACTCACTAATGTAAGATATGTTCCAGATCTTAAGAAAAATCTAATATCTTTAGGCACGTTGGATTCTTTAGGCTATAGTTACTCAGCCAAAGATGGAGTTATGAAAATTGCCAAAGGTGCTTTACTGGCAATGAAGGGTAAGAAAATTGGCAATTTGTATAAGTTACTAAGGAACACAGTTATAGGTGGAGCTGCAGCGTCCATTTCAGCAGAACTAGATAATGATAATACAATCTTGTGGCATATGCGGCTTGGCCATTTGGGCGAGCGTAGTATGTTTGAGCTTCACAAGCGGAATTTATTGAAAGGTGTGAAGTCATGTAAATTGGGTTTCTGCAAGTATTGTGTGTATGGGAAGCAACGAAGAGTCAGCTTTAAGGCGGGATCTCATACAAGCAAAGGTGTTCTCGAGTATGTTCACTTAGATGTTTGGGGACCAGTGGCGGTGTCTTCAAACGGAGGTGCATATTATTTTGTCAGTTTTATTGATGATTTTTCTAGAAAGGTCTGGGCTTATTTTATGAAGCACAAGTCAGAGGTTTTCACCATCTTCAAGCAGTGGAAAGCGCAGGTGGAAAATCAGACTGAAAGAAAAGTGAAGTATCTAAGATCCGATAATGGTTTAGAGTACAAAGACACTGCATTCTTGGAATTCTACAAAACAGAGGGCATTACTTGTCATTTCACGATTAAAGGGACTCCACAGCAGAACGGAGTTGTTGAAAGGATGAACAAAACGTTACTAGAAAAGGAGAAATGCATGAGGTTGAATGCAGGATTACCAAAGAGTTTCTGGGCTGAGGCAGTTAATTATGCATGCTTCATCACCAACCGATCTCCATCAGCAACAATTGATTTCAAGGTTCCAGAGGAAGTATGGTTAGGTAAACCGGTTGATTATTCTGTGTTGAGAATATTTGGTTGTCCTACATACGTTCATGTGCAAAGTGGAGAACGATCGAAATTAGATTCAAAGTCAAGAAAGTGTATTTGTCTTGATTTGGAATCTAGTGTTAAAGGCTATAGGCTATGGGATCCAATCTCAAAAAAGAGAATTGTTAGCAGAGATGTGGTGTTTGATGAGGCTTATATGCTAAGGAAGGGTGAGAATGAAGCATCAACTAACAGCCAGAAAGGGAAACAAGCTGTGGAGGTGGAGCTTGATGACCAGCGTTCACCCACAGATATTTGTGACGATGAAGAATCTTCAAGAGACTCACAACACCATGAAGAGCCTTATTCTTTAGCAAGAGGTAAAGAGAAACGTAATCGAAAAGCACCAGAGAGGTATGGATTTGAGGACATGGTTTATTTTGCCTTGACAGCTAGTTGTGGAGATCCATTGTCTGTTCAGGATGGTATACCGAAAGAGGTGGAGCCACTACATAAAGGTAAAACTTGGGAGTCGGTAGAATTGCTCAAGCGAAAGAAGGTTACAGGGTGCCAATGGGTCTACAAGAAGAAAGAGTCATCAGAGAAAGTTTTGAGGTCAAGAGGACTGGTAGAGAAGCATGGTGTTCTGTCTAAACCAGGTCCTATGCTCAAGTTCAAGAGATGCTTGGACTTGAGTGACACATGTGGATTGTGATTGCCCTTAGGGGCTGTGGCGGAGACATCCGAAGAAGATTCATACTGTTAGATGGGTTTCAAGTCAAGGTGGAGATTGTTAGAATTTGGTGACTTTTCACCCATCAAGTACGGTGTGGGCCCATGTATACTCCTTCCTATGTTTGGAGTTGAAGTCCCACACGGTTTGGGATTCTCAAGGACTACTACCCGACTAGAGGCTTCTATAAAAGG
>FXXK01000791.1:111616-124258 GCA_900184695.1 Betula pendula | reverse complement strand
ATACCCATCTCTTAATAAAAAATTTGGAACTCAATATATCTCATACATAAAAGGGGGCCTTTTTGCTTTTGATTTCTAAAACGTTCGGGTCGTTGTTAATGTGAACAAAAAATCTTTAACCGTGTGAAAAATTTGGAGAAAAGTTGGCAACTAGAAGAGCCCCTCAACCTTTTACTGTAGAGGTTATTAAAAGATAAAATTAATAATGCTCTTCACACTAACTTTACTATTTGGTCAACGTTAGACATGTGACATGCTAGGGGCCACTTGTTTCCAATAAAAGAAATGTTGACACTTTTATTTTCTCTTTTTATTTTTTTTATTGGAAAAGGATGTAGTGAGATTTGGGATGCATTAGGATTGGGTGTATAAAAGCTTTAGGTTTTGAGGTAGATTTGAGTATATTATTAGACTCTAAAATATTAATTTAGCCCATGGAGCGGGCTTCTGCTAGCCCGTTAATTTACCTTTTCTATTGATCAAAAGACCATACTGTTTGATCAAAAAATCATAGGGTTGACAAAACGGGTTGGTGTGTCGGGTTCGAGTCAACCTGCTTGACCTGCCAGCCCATTAAGAGTAAACCTGTACACAACCTTTTTAATAAACAGGTCACCTGAACACGACCCATTAAAATTTAATGGGTAACTCGACACGATCCGTCAACCTGTTTAATTTTCGGGTTGGATTTACTCGACTCGAATTAAGCAAATCAGCAGTATCAGCCACTGCCAGTGGCCCAATGCCCACATCTGGAACGATGGAGAGACGAGAGAGCCACAGAGAGAGCTACTAACTGGGTAATCCGTAAGCAAAACTTGTATTAAAATTTCACTGGGTAATTCGTAATCATCAGAAACTACAGAGTACAGATTTACAAATTTCTAACAAGAAATACCAAGATGAATCATATGATTACAATCCTTAGAAATAGTATACTAATCAGAAACTACATAAATACGGTATACCTCAAGCGGGCGTACCAAAGACTTAGAGAGTGACGGTCTCATGATTCTCGTGGGTGTAGCTCTTGAGAGGAATGGTGAAGGCCTGGGCCGAGGCCCAAATCGGCGATCTTGAGGATCCTTTGTCCTTGTCTACCAATAGATTCTAGGGCTTGAGATTGTGGTGGAGAACGCTGTGGGTGGAGGATCTGACGGCGGAGAAGACGTTGGTCTTTGGAGGATTTGACCGTGAGAGAGACAGACGGAGATCGAGAGAGAGAGAGCTGAGTGAGACTTGGCTAGTTGGTTACCTTTGCAGAGATGAAAGAGGGAGATCGAGAGAGAAAGAGAGCTGAGCTGAGGAGTTAGGGCCGGACTGCCGGAGGCTTAGATTTAGCCTCTGTAGTCTGCGTTGCTGCGGTCCTGCGAGAGAGAGAGAGCTTAGATATTTTTTTAGCCGTTTAGGTTAATTTTAGTTTTTTTTTTTTTTCTTTAAAAAAAATAAACGGGTTGACCTTTTTATGACCCGACCCGATTACCATAAACCCAAACCCACTAATTTTGTGTCGGGTTCGCGGGTCGTATAAAAAATTACCACCCCTTGCCTCTACTCTTGGAGTAGGAAATGACACATTCTAGCGGACTAATATGGTCACATATGAAATGATTGTCCCAAAAAATATTTACACTTGTTGGGCTTGACGAGTCAAAACCGATCTTTAGCTGAAAAAATTTAAAAAAAAAATCCTTCTAACCTTAACAAAGTAAAAGCTGAAAAATCATTTAACACCTCTAATTTGAAAAAAGAAAGAAAAACAACCCACAAAATCCCAAAATCTGGAAAAATACATATTACGCATGAGCCAATAAAAAATATTTGATTATTATTATAATATCTAGTTAGGTCTGAAAAAATGAGCTGGCTTCTCCACTTTTAGGTCTCTATATATAGGAACCAACACAATGAAGAAGTCAGAGCCGAGAGTCCTTGATTAAATACAAGTATGGGTTCTAAGTATGCTATTCTTATAGGGGTTTTACTCTTTCTTGCTTTCACGCTCCCTGCAGAAGGAAGATCAAGAGAACTGGGTGAAACTTTTAATGCTGGTGAACCCCTTTCCCTATTCATTAATTTGTTCTTTATTTGTTCTTACAATAGTTATGTCTTGGCATGGTTTTTTGTCTATATTGCACGCCACTCAAACTACAAAGAGCGGCTAAAAGTAAGAATAAAAACATTTTTTTTAACTTAAAATTGTTGTAAAGAATTCTATCCGTTCAAGTGCTACCTGATATATGCATCTGGAAATTAATCTTTAAATTCTTTGTACACCCAACTTTTCAAACCCTCTTGTTGTGCATCACCAACCGTAATGATCTACATGCTCAAATATTTCGACTTGGTTTCAGGAAAGACAACGAAGATTGTCTTCGCAGTATCAAAGTATCGATGGCACCGCCGAGGCCCAAACGAGGGTTTCCCAATTCCCGCAGCCCCCCCAGCCCCCCCAAGTGCCCCAAGCCCAGACACGAACCACAATTAATTCTATTCGTAGCCGGGTCACCTACTAATAACCCCAATTTCATGTGGTGTGGTTTAATACAAAAAAAAAACATTCTCAATGCATTTTGGGCTGTGGGACCATGTACGCCACATGAAATTGAGGGTGATGAGGGTGACAAATAGAATTACTCGGCAACAACTATTGAGCCAATATCTAATACGACGTTGGACAACAGACCACCTGATTCCGATAAAACGTCATAACAGACCACCTGATTCCGATAAAGATCACCTCTGTAGCAGCATCAGCTAGCAAGAAGATAGATATAGTTTTAAGTAAGCAGCAGTTCAAACTCAAGATGAAAATAGCCTACATTCAAATGATGAAGATACGATTAGATAACTATATATTGTATGTTTGTAACAACTTTTAATATGATGTACACGTTTTATATAAATACCAAAAATGAGAGTTTGATCGTGTTTTGGGTGGGTATGTTATTTGTCTCATGATAGGATTATTTGCATTAGAATTCTAGTAGTAGAGAATAAAAGGGATAGCATGTTATCCCTAAGTAGTACGTAGTGTGTTATTTCTAAATAGGTAGTATTAGGCTATTAGGATTATTAGAATTTCATTCTATATATGTCTACCAAGGAACGTAATGTATTAATAGTCTGTTGCTTGATGATTAAATTAATCAGAGAATTATATTAGCAAACTCGATTTATTGAATTATCTTACCATAACCTATAATTCTTGTTATGATTCCATCTCACGTACATGCGCACCTAACAGGGTATTCTTGGGATTTCATTGTTTAATGAGAGCAATCATGAAAAATGACATGAATCCAACTTTAAAATGGTTTGTATTAAAAAACGCACCTTAGTCCTATTGCGTGAAATCATGTTTTTCTTTAAATATGCATGCATGTTCACCATGTAAAATTAAGGGGCCAAATCTAAGGCTACAATATTCGACTAATATTTGTCATTTTTTTGTACAAATACTTTCAAAATTGCGCATCTATGTATATAAAATTTTTTGAATGCATTTAAAAAGAAAAAAAGAATTGTACCAATTTGCATTCTTGTGATTTTTCTCTAAGCAACATGTTGGAAATTGTGTGGAATAAAATTGTTTATTCAATATTTTTTTGAATAAGCATTAGGCATATACAACTGTTTACATCCTCTTATTGCTTTTAGACTATCATGTACATGTAATTTCCTCAACTTGTTTGAAAATTACTTTGGTCTTTTTTCTTTCTAATTCAATAAGGGAAAGGGTTACCAAGGGGGGATCTTTCCCACTCTTGATCCCGAAAGGAAGAAAGCAGTGCGAAGGATCCTAAAATTGAAATTAGGGTGGGCTCCCCAACAACAGTCCCAAATCGAAAATAACAGTGCAACAATATATACAAACGGTAAGAAATGGGACCAAATAAATGACCCGGTCCTCTCAAGGGCCGCATGAAGCGATTTCAAAGGCCTAAGAGATTGCAGAATAGGGCGAGCCTATCTGAACCCCCGCGAAACACCAACAACAACCACCGGACGGAGGTTGGAAGCGGGAAAAGCACTGTCAAAAGTCCGAGATCAGGACTGAATATAGAGAGAGGTACCAACCCTAAAATCAATACAAAGCCTCCGCTTCTAGATCTAAGCAGTAAAATTACAAGGAGGCATAAACCCAATAACAACAACAAACAGAAAAACAAAGGAACAAAACAGAAACAAAACAAACTCTCCGGCAACCAGCGGCTACGGCAGGGGAGAAGCAGCAAAGACGCACTGACCGGCGCGTGAGAACCACGCTCCGGCACGTGTGAACCACTCTCCCGGCGCGTGGAGGCAGAACGGGTCGCGGGCCGACGGCGGTTGGAAGCGGAAGGCCGCGAACAAGGGGGACAGGCGCGTTGGATGGACAGAACTGGCGGAGGGAGAGTAGATTGGGGTTTGAAAACCGATCTAAAACACCATGCCAGATCCGGGATGGAGCGGAGCCGCGGACGGCGAGCGCGAGTGAGCGGATGGACGCCCAGTGACGGTGAGCGGGCAGCAATAAGGGGGAGAAAAACACAGAGGAAAGGGAAGAAAGGGAAAACAGACGGAAACAAAGGCAAAAAAGGAGAAAAAAAGGGAACACCAACGGAAAAGGGAAGGGAGGAGGGAGGGATAAAGAGCCATCCCTCCTCCCTTATCAGCAGCACCAGAGGCGAAGGGAAACCTCACTGAGGAGGAGGAAAATCTCTACCTAGAGAGAAGGAGGAGCTTCTCTCTCTAAGAAAGAGAGAGAAGCGGTTTTCTGAGTGAAGAGGATACCACACAAGAAGATTGAAGTCACACGTTCTTCTAACTTGTAAGCCATTGTTCCAGGTCATAAATAGAATTGGACATTTTATCAAGACTATAAGGCATCAACCTAAGATAATTTATCTTGATCACAAAAGTAGAGACTTCGAGTTGATATGTTGATATTTAAACTTAAATTTTCTAATTATGCATCTAGAAATTAATCTTTAAATTCTTTGTACGACCAACTTTTCAAACCCTCTTGTTGTGCATCCACTACCAAAAAAAAAAAGAAAAAGAAAAAAAGACATTCAGTGTCATTTATATAATGACGCTTGGTACCCCTTAAACGACGTAAAAGTTTTTACGTCATTTATATAACATCATCTGCTAAACGACGTTAAACACGGGGTCAAGAATTTTAATTTGTGTTGGTTGCTACTGAATTGACACAAATTCATGTCGTTTAAGAGTAAACGACATAAAAACGTTTACGTCATATTGTTTAGCAAATGACATAACTTGATATACAGCATATCGTTTGTAACAATAAACGTCACAAAATTATATGACTGGAAAATTGTATTTTTCTAAATCTTTTTGTTTAGTTTTTTTTTAAATAAAAAATAAAAACCTGATAAACGCAATTCAATAATTGGATATACGCAATTCAATAACCTGATAAACATTCAACGTGATCGTATACACAAACTTCAATCATGATCACCAGCATAATCATACACACTGATAACATTCATAGTCATAATAAATTTAAATACGTCGTAATAGTCATAATGTTAAACACAATTCAAAATAAAATAAATTGTACCATTGTTTCATTAATAATTGTAACATAAATTAAAAAACAATTCAAACTTTCAACATTATTTTATTAGCACATGACTTCTCAATTCTCCTCTTCAACGACGTCACTTAACGAATAACTACAAATAAAAAACGAGAAGACAATATATGATTAAATTAAATAAGGGTTAACATAAATACGAAACCAAATACATGCATATAATATATATAAATGGACCTTAGAAAACATGGGATTATGTTAAATCCATTTGAAAGACAACCTTATATACACATGCATATAACATGCGAAATTAGATACAAACAGCCTCAAGCATCGATCACTACAAAAAAACGGGCAGTTTACAATGCTTGGAGGCCTATAAGTGTTGTAAAATTGTTTACAACGCTTGGTCAACGATGAAAATCCTTGTGTCGAGAAATACGTTGCTATGTAACAGCGCTTATATTTACGCGTTGTAAAATGTTTACATTGCTTACGTGTGTAAATAGGGGTGAGCACGGGTCGGATCGGGCCAGGTATTACGGATATTCGATACACGACCCGCAGTGCTCCGGTTTGTTAACAGTGAACTCGCAACCCGCATCTTTTTATTTAATTCGCTGGGTTGCGGGTCTGCGGAGCAAGGAGGGACGCGGGGCGGGGCGGGTAAATACCCGATCTAATTTGATCTATCAATCTCAAATCTGATTTGATCTTATATCTTATTTGATCGGTCAAATCTGATAGATTAGATCTGAACGATCAGATTAGATCTTATATAATCTGATATGATCGATCAGATATATAAGATCTAATCTAATTGATCATGGTTTGGGTGCAGGACTCCAGAGATTAGAGATGGTGACATGGGCACGGGAGTGCGGCGGTGTGGGCACGGGAGTGCGGCGGCGTGGGCGTAGAGTGCGGCCGTTATGGATTTTCTGCAGAAATAGGGATTTCGCACAGAAGAGAAGAGGAGAAGGAAGAAGAGAAGGAGAGAAGGAAGAAGGAAGAGAAGAAGAGAAGGAGAGAAGGAAAAGGGAAGAAAAGAGGAGAAGGGAGAGACATTGAGACACTGAAGAGAGAGTAGGTGCGGTAGGTTAGTAGCAAATGAACCCTTTAGGGTTTCCTAATTCTTGAAAAAAGGTATATATATATATATATATGCGGGTTGGGTCGAGTATTGTGGGTTGTGCGAAATTGAACCTGCTACCCAACCTAATCCGGACGAGTATCCAAAAACATAACCCACACCTGCGAAAAAACACTGAAAAATCGTAAATTGCGGGGTGGGGCAAGGGCTGGTTCTGCTCATCCCTATGTGTAAGCGTTGTAAACGATTTACATCGCTTACGTGTGTAAGCATTGTAAACAATTTACAACGCTTACATGGTTAAGCGATGTGATGTTTTTATATCGCTTATTTTTGTAAGTGATTAATGTTTTTACAACGCTTACAAATAAGCGTTGTAAATATTAACTCCTGATAAATTTTATTTTATTATTTTTTTTGAATGTTAAACCTTATAGACACAATTCAATAACATAACAGTCACGCATTACAAGAATTTTGGTCTTTAGCAATGCACTAAAAGTTTAAATGTTGTCACAAATGACCTTTAACAACGACAGTTCGTCGTTATTAAGTCAATATTGTTGCTTCATCATAAAATGTTATTTGTGACGACTTTTATGTTGTTGCTGATATTTTTTTATCAACAAGGTATATCGTCGTTGATAATTAATTATCATCGACGACTTATAAAGTCATCATGGATAATAAGTCATCCGCGACGACTTACATAGTCGTCGCGGATAACAAGTCATTTGCAATAACTTACACTCACATACATTAACCAAAGTTCCAAAACTATATAAAAAATGGTAAAAACAAATATGAACATTTGTCTATATAAAAAATAAGGGAAAATTCACATACCCCTCAAACTACCACCCATTGACAATGTCCCCTCCAAACTTTCAATTGTGACCAATATCCCATCCGAACTACCAAAGCAATTGACAATGTGGCCCCCAAGGCTAGCAAAAAGCAAAAAATGACCCCTACAGATTTTTCAATAAGACCAAATTTCCTATTTTTTATTTATTTTATTTTTTTAAAATTAATTTTTTTAAACGAAATCTTTATAATTCTTTTTAAAAAATATGAATTTGGCCAATTGGTTGGTGGGGTGTTTTTTTTTTTTTAAAAAATACTAACAAAATAAAATTGTTAGTATTTTTTTTTAGCCCTTATGATTTGGAAAAAAAAAATTATTTTT
The DNA here is from genome assembly GCA_900184695.1 of Betula pendula. Classification (NCBI taxonomy): domain Eukaryota; kingdom Viridiplantae; phylum Streptophyta; class Magnoliopsida; order Fagales; family Betulaceae; genus Betula; species Betula pendula. Next base: position 116,425 of record FXXK01000791.1, on the reverse strand, counting down.
ATTTTTAAGCGGAAATGTTATATTTTTTTTTTTATTTCTTGAATTTGTCAAATTGGTTTGTAGTGTTTTTAATTTCTTTTTTTTTTTTTTGTTTTAATTTTTAGCTTTAGTTTTTTCTAGCCCTTATAATTGATAGTGGTTTTTTTTTTAAAAAAAAAATAATAAATATTTTTTTCTTTGTAATAATTTTTGTTTTTTTTTTAAGAATTTTTCTTAATTTTATTTCACTAAGGGTATTTTCGTCCTTAGGGGGGGAGACATTGCAATATGTTTGGTAAGTTTGGGGGGGGACATTGTCACAATAAAATTTGGGAGGGACATTGTCAATTGAGTTGGGTAGTTTGAGGGGGTACTGTGGCTTTTCCCTAAAAATATAGTAGTTCAGATTTTTAATACATACAAGTTTAATATTTCAATGTAGGTTGCTAACTCAAAATGATCAAATCATTCTTCAAAGAGATCTAAAAAGTTAGGGTGACAAACGGGGCGGTTATAACCGTCTCATAACCGTTAACCGCTTATAACCGCATAACCGCTTTTGTAGGCAGTTATAGAAAACCGCTAACGCCAACCTTAATATATATTCTATTATATATTAAATAAATAATAATATATATAACAAAACGACATTGTTGTGCAATTTCTATTTGAATGTTTTGAATTTGTAATTTTGTTATTGTTAGTTAGTTATCAAGTTTGTTTTGTTTTGTTTTGTTTTTTTTTTAAAAAAAAAAAAAAATTTTTAATTTAGAGAAGCAAAGTGATTTTAATTTTTTTTTTTCTTTTAAGTCTCACGGAATGGGTTCTTCCTTTTTGGCCTATAAGAAGAGGCCTAAAATACAAAAACCGTCTAAACACAATTAAAATAGGCCTTAAAAGTGGTCCTATAAAGGTCCAAAACACGATAATGTAGGGCTCAAATGACTTACTATATAAAAGTGGTTATAATCGTTGCGGTATGGCTGCCTCAAATTACTATAAAGGCTTTCGGGTTATCAAATACACCACTACCGCCTAAGGCGGAGTGGTGTGTTATTAAAATAGGAAATGCATAAAGGCAGTTGCGTTGTGGTTATTAGGCAATAACTGGCTAACCGTAACTGCTTGTTAACCCTACTAAAAATTTATTTAAGAATACATTGTTCTTATGGCCGTTTGAAATTTTATAGCGCATAAGAGCAATGCGAATAATATGGGGACTCCATAGCCGCTATGTTCTTGTGTTAAAGCATGAAAACCTTCTCTTCTTGGCATCTTTTAGAACACTCATTCCCACGGTCAGATACCCGAAATATTCTAGAAGCTCTTGCCAGAAATCCTTTCATAGATTGTCTGAATAGCATTTATTATCAGACTAAAGCTGCAATTATAGTGGACTAAGCCACTCCTAAATTGCAGCATAGGAACTTGAGAGAGTAGACTCGCCAGATAAATATCCATGCACAAAGGATCAAAATTGTGATGGGTATGGCAGAAGATTATAAACATTATTTCAGTCTAATAAACGTCTATATATCATAAAAGGACACAGTTTGCCCAACGCTGAAAAAAAACATAGGCAGAAGACTGGAAAGATTCAGAAAACATATGTAATATATATCAAGTAACACATAATGGGTTATGAATCCTCACCTCAGATGATGATGAGAAGACATGCACTTTAAATTCACTGCCATTTCCAACCTCCAACGCATCTTCACAACAAAATGGTATAAAAGCAAAATAGTCGCGCGTAAACTTTACGGATCAGCACAATCAAAGAAATCAGAAATGACCCACAAAAAGGAAACAAGAAGAGAATGAAATCTGATTTCTGATCAGAAGTAAAGCTACTCTTTCCCATGACTTTTAAGAGAGAAAAAAACAGAGAGACTACAGCTATGGATCGGTGAGGAAGAGATATAAGAGAAGGGGCTGAGATAATTAGAACATTGTCTAGTGCTACTTCGAGTATTATAACGTTGTCTTATCAAACCTATGAGCAAAAATAGGTAGAAAGCAAAGAGGAAGAACAGAGGAGCTGCAGTCCTCTTTTCAAAGAGGAGCATGTCCTCTTCTTCAGAAAGGGGTCTAAACTCGTATTAACCCATGCGGTGTTTCTGAATGCAAAGAATGATATTCCCCATAATCATGAATGAGCAGCTTTATCTGCATTTACATTGTGTATAAACTTTTCCGAATACAAATTTCATAAAAACTGAATAATACAGGCAAATGAAAACAAAAGAAAACCATGGGAATCTAAGACACATTCATCAATAACACCACAAAAATCTAGAGTGAAACAAATTAGGGAGCAATTTCAAGTCTGGGTTCAAAGCAAAAAACCAGTAAAGAGCTGAAGTGGAAACCTCTTTGTCACAGGGCACTTTTGTGACCATTTCCATTGCTTCTGGTTCATATCATAGATAAGAAGTGCTGGAGCTCCATAGCTCTGGATGTATATGAGATCATCAGTACCAATGCTAGCAAAAACATCATTGAATTCCCCAAATCCTTGGAAAAATTTATGAGGCATACGTGCAATCTCTTGCCACTCCCTCCCATTTAGAACCCAGATGCCAATCCCCTTAATTATGTCAGTCCTATCTTGTTTCCCAATTCCTCCAACCATCACCAGCTTCCCCTTTAGGTTCATTAGACGGCCACATGTAAGAGGGCAGGGTACTGGAATAAAACTCCTTTTCAACAAACCTTGGGAAGAACGGCTGGAGAGATTATTTTTTCAAATTAATTTTTTAATTTGTTAGTGTGCTCTACTACTGTTTCTTTCCAGTCTTGATGTTTAGGGATTGAATTACCATTTATTCTCCGTGTAATCATCTCCAATAGATACTAGCATTGATCTAATTAGACGAGGATGGTAAAGTGCCAACTACGACTTTAATTTCTTCAAAATTAACAAATATAAAATTTAGGATTGTTTCAATCTGCTAATTTAGAACTTTAAATATTAAAATGAACACAGAGATACAAATTACATATAAAAGCCCACTGAATGATCTAGTCAACAAGCAAAATTAGCAAACTCAAACTTAAATTCAAAATAAATTCAAACTTGAATTCATGTGGCAGATCCTAAGTAACTCGGATAAGGCACTGATTATAGAAAAATTTCCCTGGAAGGGCATTATTACAAAAGACCATAAATCCCTGTAAAATTCAATCAGAAAAATTTCTAGATTATCACATTAATCAGGAAACACGAAAAAAAAAAAGAAAAGGTACAGTAGCTCGGACTTGGATCAGACCCTGAATTCTAAACCTAAAAGCTCATTGCCTGTCGCTTCCCACATTTTCTCAGCAACCAAACAAATTAAATACGTACAAAAGCAACAATTGCAAAGTAATGGTCACTTTTACAGCAAAACTATCAACTCTATCACTCTTCGGTGGTAATGAACATCGGCCCTATCCTCTACCGCAACCTAAACACGACAGGAAAAACAGAGCCCTAGCTGGTTTGCTAAGACACTCATAACCAAAACCATAAACAAACCAAACTTTTGAAACGTGAAAGTGAGAAATTCTCAAACAACAACTATCGTCAAGACCAAAAACCTAATATAACAACAAAAGGACAGATTGCAACACATTACCGGTCCAAGTCACCGAATTATGCCACGAGTTTCCACACGCCAAAAACACACATTTTCTATGATTAAAAACCAAAACTTGCATAATATGGTAAATTTTTCAATAGAAATTACCAACGAGATGTTTCAGCCAACCAACTTTGTTGCCAGCCCACTGCGTTCCCCCTGCCAAAACGTAACTCGTCTCTCTCTGTTCATGATGACGGATGAAGAGAATAACAACGCTTATGGTTGGGCACAAGCGCAGGTTGAAGGCAGATTCCAAGCACGTTGGATTCAGGAGAAGAATCACAGCAAGGAGGAGAGAGATGAGAGGAGAAGAGAGAGAGAGGCGATAGGCGCGGGAGGGAGGGAGGAGGAGTAAGAAGAGGCACATAAGTGGCGGCATGGGCCGCACTTAAATAGGTTTACAACGGCTTTTATGGTTTAAACGAGTGTAAGTTTACACGCTTGAAACTTTATAGCGATTTAAAACTTTTTAAATCAACGCTTAAAGTAATAAACGATGCTTAAAAAATATTACATCCTCCCAAAAAAAAAAAAAACACGATGTTCAAAACTTTAATGACATTAACGGTGATCTAAATTTTACATCGTTAATTAATACACAATGTTAAACACATGTTTAAACATCATTTAAAATTCTAAGCATTGTAAATTTTTTATCCATCATTTCACCCAAGGATGACAATTTTACAGTCTTTTAGCTAACGATGATAAATTTACATCACTTTGAATTAAGCATTGTCAAAAATGATTAATTTAACAACATTTCAATATAACATGTACAATAATTGCTGGATTTTTTGTCGTAGAGCAAATGATCTTATTCAAAAGCAGAAGCACACTTGGATGTTGGCTAAGGGTGGTCCGAGGGGGGGGGGGTCGGAGGGTCAAGGATGCTCCCCCCACCCCAAAATTTTCTATATTCTGGTAAAATTTTATTTATGCCAGGCCCTCTCGTCACTCCAGCAACTTCATCATGAGGTAATGTTGCCTACCCTCTATCGTACTTTTATTTGTTATGTCTTGTTTAAGGCGTTGTATGTAGTTAGGTTAAAATAACCATATAGATTGTAGAGTTGCAGAACGACGAAGGTTCGAAGACGGTAGTAAGCATTGTTTTCTTTGTCTTCAAAACCACATCGTTTCACTCAACCAGGCATTGATGCCTTTTTGTTGTTTTTCTTTAATTAAAACACTCCCTATACTT
>FXXK01000791.1:37716-66633 GCA_900184695.1 Betula pendula | reverse complement strand
CACATACCACCCAATTGACCAAATTAATTTTTTTAAAAAATTATTGTTATTATTTTTGAATTTATAAGGGTTTTTTTTTGTCTTATTAAAAAATTTGTAAGGTTATTTTTGTCTTTTTGCAGACCTTGGAAGATATTGATCATAATTATTTTGTAGTTTAAGAGGACATTATCACAATTAAAAGTTTGGAAAGACATTGTTAATTTGGTGATAATTTGAAAGGAATACGTAGACTTTTTCTATTTTGTTTTGTTTACAAGTTTAAATAAGTTTTCTGTGGCAAAAGATATGCATCTCCTATTCATTGCTTATATGATTCTTTTTCATATATGGCAGTTATTGTGAATGGTTTGGCCTGCAAGGATCCGAAGCTGGTTCAAGCCGACGACTTCTTCTTCAGTGGACTTGAGATAGCAGGCAACACATCAAACCCATTTGGATCAAAGGTGACGCCGGTGACTGCAGCCCAACTACTAGGGCTAAACACTCTTGGCATTTCCTTCGCCCGCATTGATTATGAACCCTGGGGTTTTAACCCTCCCCACACGCATCCTCGTGCATCCGAAATTTTAGCAGTGTTGGAAGGTAGCCTCCAAGTTGGTTTTGTCTCGTCCAATCCGGAAAACCGTCACATCACAAAGGTTCTACAAAAAGGGTGATGTGTTCGTTTTTCCCATTGGACTCATACACTACCAAAGGAATATTGGAAATACAAATGTTGTTGCCATTGCAGCTCTGAGCAGTCAGAACCTGGTGTCATCACAATTGCGAATGCGGTGTTTGGGTCTAAACCACAAATTGCAAGTGACATTCTCGTGAAGGCTTTCCAAGTTAATAAGGACGTTGTCGATTACATCAAAACTAAGTTCTAGGCAAGCAATATTGAAGTACAACGTACTCGAAGAAGAATGAATTAATCCCCGAACCTGTTTCTTGAAGTTAAGCCTATGTATGTTTGTATTTTTTTTTGTTTTTTGTTTTTCTAATTTTTAGATATGTATGTTCATTTATTTGTCACAATTAACGGTGTGAGGGTTTCCGTATTGTGTTACGCATCAAATTGTTTTTATCCTAATGTCTATTTTTAAATTGTCTGGCAAGGGTCTCATAATGGTACTTGAATAAAGTTAAATATTTGCCTGAAAAACAATTTATTATGCCTAGCTAGTAAAGCATGGTGTCTTTCCTATCGGAATTACCAATTTATCTGAGCACTAGTACTGACGCAGGACAAAAAAATAACAACAGAAAATAAATATAAATTTAGATTGTAAATTTTGCTGTAGTTAACAAATATGAGTGAATTTTTGGACAATAAATCTAGTGGTGAGCCATCAAATTCACTGATCAATAATGCGCTATATATTTGTAGAGCATAGACACAGTGAAGATAACGATAGAGATTCTTGCCAAAAAAAAAAGCAAAGAAAGATAAAGATAGAGATAAAAGAAAAACTAATTAAAGAACAGTTGCTACGTAACACTACTTCCAGTAGCCCGCTTTGCTCTAGCGAACGATTCCTTCCAGTAGTTGAATTCTCATAAGCAAAAAAATCCCTTCCAGCAACTTCCATTTGCTTTGCTTCACAAACGTGATAGACTTCGCAAACATAAATTAATGTTAGGGCTGTTAGAGATATTATACTATGGAATTCGATTTAAGAGATTTGATTGTATATTTTTTTATAAATGGTAATTTGATTGTAATCAAATTTGATAGTAATTACTATTTATCTATCCCAATTCTCTTATTTATTTGGATATAAAAAATTATCTTTTTCTTAATATTGCAGAGTCTTTGTAAAGTGCAAAAGTCGAAAGTAAGAAAAAAAATTGAAACGAGACCAACGTCTAAAGAGGGCGAAGTTATATATATATATATATATTATATATATTATTATATATATATATTATAATATTATATATATATATATATATATATATTAAAAAAATGCTTTAGATATAAAATGGAGAATGATATTGGATTTTACAGTTTTCAACTGAGCTTAGCTGGCAGTGGGCGTGGTAGTGGCAGTTATCCCTTAGCTGGCAATGGCATTATCACACGTGAATGAGCTTGATCCTCAAGTTGTTGTAATATTGTTATTTTAGTTAGTAGATCAGATTAGTTACAAGTCTGTTAAGCTAAATTCATCTTGTATAAATACTTTTACTTGTAATACTTTTTATTTTAATGCAATACAGAAAATTCTTCCGCAATTCTTCTTCATACTCTGTTTTCTGAAATGGTATCAGAGCAATAAACTCTGTTCTTCGTTGTTCTTAGTTCTTCAACCTTCTTCTTCCTTCCAGATTCTTTCTTGAATCTTCTTATCCATTCATGGATACTATTTCATCAAATATTGCATCATCTGGTGCAGATTTCTCAAATCCTTACTATCTCCATCATGGAGATAGTCCAGGAAGTTTACTGGTTTCGCAGCCTCTGGTTGGAAACAATTATCATACTTGGAAAAGATCCATGTCAATGGCACTTTCTGCCAAAAACAAGTTAGGATTCATTGATGGATCACTTCCAAAACCAGAAGAGTCAGATGCAGATTTTCTTGCATGGAATCGCTGCAATAACATGGTATTATCCTGGATTCTCAACTCTGTTTCTCAAGAAATAGCTTCTAGCATTATCTATATTGATTCTGCTGAAGAGATGTGGAATGATATTAAAGAGCGATTTTCTCAACAAAATGGTCCACGGATTTTTCAGTTGCAAAAATCCATATCTGCTCTTTCTCAAGATAATCATTCGGTAAGCTCTTATTACACATCTCTAAAGGGGCTTTGGGACGAATTGAACAATTATCGTCCTTTTCCTTTATGTTCTTGTGGTGCTTCACGAACCATTCTTGAGTACCAGCACCGAGAGTATGTGTTTCAATTCCTGATGGGATTGAATGACTCTTTTGCACACATAGGAGGTCAGATCCTACTTATGGATCCATTACCACAAATTAACAAGATATTTTCAATGGTTCTGCAAGAGGAACGTCATAGAGAGATTTCCTCATCATTTTTTGCACCTATGAACCACAATCCTGCAGCAATAGTGACAAAGTACAATCAACCATCTAATCAGATGCGTTCTCAGAGTTCTAAGTCACAGTATAGTCGCAAAGAGCGTCCTACTTGTTCTCACTGTGGCCTCCTTGGTCATACTGTTGAGAAGTGCTACAAGTTGCACGGTTATCCCCCAGGATATAAATTCACCAAAGGAAAAAATGCTCCATCAGCAAATCAAGTTTCTGATCTGCCACAATTACCGATTACATCAGAACAATGTCAGCAGCTTCTAGCTCTACTGCGATCCAAAACCTCTGATGAATTCTCATCTGCTTCATCTGCCATTAATGATAATTAAGATCATTTACTCACTGAGATGGCAGGTAACACTCAAAATCAACAATATTGTTTTCAATCCACAGTTCTAGGAGATAAACATTCAATTTTTTCTTCTATCTCTTTGTTTCAAATAGCAGTTAAAAATGCTGCTAAGTATCCGTGGATCATTGACACGGGTGCTACAGATCATATGGTCTGTTCTATTTCATTTTTGACTACTATCACTTCTTCTGTTTCTAAACAAGTTAGATTACCTAATGGTAACCATGCTGAAGTCACACATGTTGGTACTGTCACAGTTTCTGCAAATCTGATTCTCACAAATGTTCTGTGTGTACCATCATTTTCATTCAATTTAATTTCAGCAAGCAAACTGATTAAGAATCTCAACTGCTGTTTGATTTTTTTTGCTGAATTTTGCTTCATTCAGCAACTGTCCAGCTGGAGGACGATTGGAATGGGTAGAGAGAGAGCTGGCTTATATCATTTACTGCATAACTTGGAAAATCTCAATGGTTTGCCATCTTCAAGTTCAGCATCTCTTGTTTCTTCAATAAAATCATTGTCATCTGTTTTCAATTCAGTTTCTGTTTTCAATTCTGTTTCTGTAAAAATTCCAGCACATGTTTGGCATTGTAGATTGGGTCATCTATCTGACTCACGTTTTCAATTGCTTAACCATGTAATCCCTGGTTGTAATTCCTTTTCTAATAAAGATTGTTCAATCTGTCCTTTGGCAAAGCAACATAGAGTTCCTTTTTCTAATAGTACTACACATTCTACTCATATCTTTGAGCTCATTCATTGTGATATATGGGGGCTTTTTTCTTCCCCTTCATCAAATGGTTCAAAGTTTTTTCTTACCATTGTAGATGATCACAATAGGTTTACTTGGGTATATTTGATGCATAGTAAATCTCAAACCCGTATCTTCATTCAATCTTTCATTCATTTGGTAGAAACTCAATTTAATGTCAAAGTCAAGTGTCTTCGATCTGATAATGGCAGTGAATTCAATATGGTTGATTTTTTTTCTTCTAAAGGCATTATACATCAACACACATGCATTGAAACTCCACAACAGAATGCTATAGCTGAACGCAAACATCAACATTTGTTGAATGTTGCTCGTGCTCTTAGGTTTCAATCTCACTTACCATTATATTTTTGGGGTGAATGCATCTTAACAGCAGCCTACCTTATCAATCGCACTCCTACTCCTATACTTGGTAACAAAACTCCTTATGAATGTTTACATTCTACTCTTCCTCAATACTCTCATTTAAGAGTTTTTGGATGTCTTTGTTATGCTTCAACCATTACTCGAAATCGTTCTAAGTTTGATCCTCGTGCTAGAAGTTGTGTTTTTCTTGGATATCCTTATGGTGTTAAAGGATACAAGTTATATGATTTCTCTCATAATGTTTTCTTTGTTTCCCGTGATGTTATATTTCATGAGAACATTTTCCCTTTTGCTCCTAAATCTGTTTATCCTACATTACCTATTCAAAATCAGAATGCTCCTTGTGTTCAACAACCATCCATAAATCATTCTATGTCTTCTTCATTTTCTGACACCACTCAAAATGTCATTCCTCTTTTGATTCCAAATTCAAAACATTCTGATTTTCCCTCACAATCACATCCTGTCTCTCATTCTATTCCATCCACAGTTACACATACATCCATTAATTCATCTCATAATCTTCGAAGATCAACCAGGTCTCGGTCTCAACCAAGTTATTTGCAGGACTATCATTGTCATTTAGCTACTGCATCTTTTCCATTCCATTCTTCATCCAAGCTGTTGGCAGATTCCTCTTCTTCAGGTATTCCCTTTAGCTTGTCCTCTTATAATCATATGATAACTTGTCATCTGTACAAAAATCTTTTAGTCTTTCTGTTTCATCCCATTTTGAGCCACGGTTTTATCACCAAGCTGTCAAAATTCCCCATTGGTGTGATGCTATGCAAGCTGAGATTGATGCTTTAGAAGTAAACAATACTTGGGTACTGACAGATTTACCACCAAACAAACATGCTATTGGCTGCAAATGGGTTTACAAAGTGAAGCTCAAAGCTGATGGCTCAATAGAAAGGTATAAAGCCCGTTTGGTGGCAAAGGAATATACACAAAGTGAAGGGCTTGACTATCATGAAACATTCTCCCCTGTGGCTAAATTGACGACTGTAAGATGTTTAATTGCTATTGCTGCAGCCAAAAATTGGCATTTGCATCAACTAGATGTAAACAATGCTTTCCTTCATGGTGAGTTAGATGAGGAAGTTTTCATGGAGCTCCCTTTCGGTTTTGCTGCTAAAGGAGGGTCTAAGGTTTGTCGTTTAACCAAATCTCTTTATGGATTAAAGCAGGCCTCAAGGCAGTGGTTTTCTAAGTTTTCAAATACTTTGATTAGCCTTGGTTTCACCCAATCCAAGTGTGATTATAGTCTGTTTACCAGGATGATTGGTTCTTCCTTTATAGCATTACTTGTCTATGTCGATGATATTGTTCTAGCAAGTAATGATTCAGATGCTATCTCCAGTTTTACTCATCTTCTTAATCAGCAATTTAAACTCAAAGACCTTGGTCCATTGAAGTATTTTTTGGGGTTAGAAATTGCTAGAAAGTCTATTGGAATTTCTATTTGTCAAAGGAAGTATGCACTAATAAATTCCAGACGGTTTTGAGGTTTCTCAAAACCGTCTGTAATTTAAGATTAAAAAATTAAATCCCATTGGAGTTTAACATTAAAAAATAAATTCCAAGTAGTTTTGAGGAACCATCTGAAATTTATTTTTTAATATTAAATTCCAGACAATTTCCAAAAACCGTCTGGAAATTTTTTTAAAAAAATAAAAAAATAAAAATAAAAAAACTTCCCTCTAAACATGCGCAGTGTTCAAAAACTGGAACATCACGCCTCCCTCTTCTTGCTCCCTCAACTCTCACTATCTCTCTCTCTTCGATCTTCCTCTTCGATCCATCTCTTCATCTTTCTCCACCGAAGTACCTGATCCATCTCTTCTTCATCTATCCACCGGCGCCGGCCGTCTCCCTTCTCACATTCTCCACCGGTAAGTCTCACTCATCTCTCACTTTGTCTCTCTTTCTCTCTAGCTCGAGCTCACTCTCTCTGATCTCTCTGATCTCTCTATCTCATTCTCCCAGATTATTAGGAATTTTTCTCTGCATTTGTCCACCGGCCAGCTACAGCCACCATCATTGTAGGTATGATTTTGCTTTCTTTTTTTCTTTTTTGTTAATTTACTGTTTGTGTTTGTTTGCCGAGAAAGTGTAGGAAATTACCTATATATGTTTGATGAAATATTAAGATTTGTGAGCTTTTTTATTAGGTCCGAATTTAGGGTTTATGTTTGAAATTTTTTTATTAGGTTCAAATTGGTTGCTAGTCCCTATTCAGGTCTTTGTCTGAATTTTATGCGATTGAAGGATTCCTTCCACCTTTTTTTTTTTTTGGGTCTTACGGGGGAAGGAGGAGAAAGGGATTGTAGGGCTTTAATGCATGTCTTAATTGGAATGTGAATGCAAAACCTAAATAGGAAAACCCACTACGGATTTCTTCATAGAAGCATAGTTTTTTTTTTTTTTAATTTGTACTTGATAATTAAGATAATGAATGTCACCTCCTAATTAGAGAAAGAGTGAACAAGAATAAAATTTTGATGACCTATTGCTGCAAACTAGTGAATGCTAGCTTATGCTATTCCCGTTACATTAATCACATCCTATGCACTGAATCATATGTATATATACTTGATTTGTTAAACATTTTGGTAATGCTATATTTACAAACTAATTCTCATAAATCATTGATAAACTATATGATGTAATAGAAATGATTAAGTCATGAAGATGGGATTCCTTTTCAAACGCCAACCTGATAGGCAGCGCGACGAACGCCGAGGAGACAGAAGGGAACCATCCCCGCCCCAGCACCCAACCAATGAGCAGCGGAACGAAATTTAACAATCATGGGAGGCATCATAGAAGCCGAGAGCTCCAACTCATCAAGGCGTTCCCACATCCGGAAAGCCCACACAAGTGAAGTCCTATTGTTAGAGCGCCCAGACAAGATTACCAAGATGACCGCCGAACCCATCACATTCACCAAGGACGATAATATCGGGGTCCATTGGCCCCACGATGACCCATTGATAATAAAAGTCTTAATCTCCAACTATTTCACACAATGGGTGTTGATTGACAACGGAAGTTCAATGGACATTCTGTATATGCTCGTGTTTGAGCAAATGAAGATCCACAGAAACGAGCTCCAATCTGTCCACGCACTGCTCTGTGGCTTCATTGGGGATGCAATCCACTCGGTCGACAGTATCACACTTCCCCTCATGGTAGGAGATGCTCCACGACAAGCCACGGTGATGGTCAATTTTCTTGTGGTAGACTGCCCCTCGGCGTACAATGTCATCCTAGGAAGAACAACCATGAATAACCTACACACTACAACATCCACTCGATGCTTGAAAATGAAATTCCCCACGAAGTACGGGATCGGTATCGCCAAAGGCGATCAACTTGCTGCGCGGAAGTGTTACGACATCTCGGTCAAAGATGGAGCGAGAACAAAGCAAACCCTGATGGTTGAAGAAGTTGACATACGTGACGAGAAACATTTGCAGCAAGCCGAGCCTGGAGAACCAATCCTCGAGCAACCGCTTTCACCAAGCAATCCGGATCGAAAAATACGCCTAGGAGGATTGGCACCAAAGAACATTTGAAAACCAATCCTCGCGTTATTAAGGGAAAACGAAAAAGTCTTTGAATGGTTGCACGAGGACATGCCATGAATCAACTCTAACATCATTTCCCACAAGCTCAGCATCACCCGAAAAATGCGACCAGTCAAGCAGCGAAGCAGAAGCTTCGCCCTTGAACGCAACACAACAATTGCCGAAGAGGTCCAAAAACTACTCGACGCGGGATTCATTCATGAGGTACATTGTGACGACCCGATTCACAATTACACTGTAGCTATATTTTTTTTTTTTTTGAAAACATACAGTAACCATGAACCGGATCTATCGCCATAGGGTGATAGAAACACCTGTCATACATGTATCTCACAACGTATCATGAGATAAACATCTATTACATCAGAGTCACATATCACATTATATATAAACTGAGCGGAAGCATTTATAATCAAAGGAGTAATTAATACACATAGAGCTGACAACATAATTTTAATGATTAAAAGTTTACACTGTGACATATACAAAAAGAATGGCTATACAAACGTGTCACATGCGACACAAACCATATACAAAAGAATGATTGTGAACACATCACAACCATATACAAAAGAATAGACTAAGTAAGAGTCTATACAAAATATACATGTCCCATGACGTCAGTCGTAATAGCCGAGGTAGTAGGCTACGGGATCATCGTCTAAGCTCTCAGTACCTGCATCAGCATCTATATAACCATAGAGGTCGTCCATGATAATATAGGCGGAAAGGAAAATGAATGAGTCAACAGTCTCAATGAATAAGAATCCACTGAGTTTTCGTAATGAACCGAAGTGTTAGTTACATGAGTTTACAATAACAGCTACTACAAATATGGCATTTTATTTTGAAACATAAAGCAGCTGATGAAGTAAACACATGTGGTCATAAAACATCTGAAATAGTATAATAGCTGGGTACATACATGTACGTTCCAGTCTCCCGCCTGTACTAGCACACATACGCACTCAACCATGTTATAAATATATCATATAACTTGGCTACACTCATATACAAGTATTCCCTTTCTTCAAGGGTGATAACACAAGCATATAAACATGTCATACAGAGGTTCTTGCCCGTAGCGAACTCGTAAGCATACTAATATGTCTATAAGGAAGATCCATAAATCATCATATGCAACTAGTCGTAAGAATATACATATGGGCTTGCCCATACAACCTCATATGCATACTAATACGTCTATGATAAAGACCAATAAATCATCATATAATATGTCTCATAAAACAATCATAAAATCATTATGCTCTTATGCCATGTCTCTGGTGCACACAGATTTTTACAACCCTTGTGGTGTGGGTTTACATACACTCTTTATGCTCTTCATACATATGCTCTGAAATATCATGCAAACTCTTACTCTATGTTCATATCATCTTATAAATCTTTGCCATATTTCATTTTCTCAAATATCAATAGCAAATCAAATATCATAAACTCAACATATCATTATACATATATCTATATCCGCCATAATCATAAATCACAATAAAACATCAACAATCACTCTTCAAATCATCATAAATTCTCAAGAAGATAGTCGAAAGCACAAATCACATATTATCACAAGATATCATCGGTTCGACTTTTAAACCATTATATTGTTTCTTCAAAAATCTCATAAAAAATATTTATTTTTGTTTAGCAAGTACTACATCTGCTAAACATTGAAAACAAAGCATGAAAATACTTTAAGGTGTGTATCACTCTCAGTAAGAATAAATACTTACCTATTCCGCTTGTTGATTTCTAATTCCCGAATGCTCTAGCAATGCCCGCTGCATAATACATTGCTACAACATCAATAACTCAACACATTTTAACCCACACTCAACTACCCAATAGCTAGGATACTTGAATATACAAGTATCAATGTGGCCATAAGCAACCCATAGAATTCTAGGGTTCCCAATAGCCTAAGAATCATCTATATAACTAACCCGTAGTGAATTACTAGGGTTAGACATCATAAAACCCCAAAAATCCCCAAAATGGCAACTATAGAAAAATCTAGGGTTTTGAACATTTACCTCAAAGCTTGAAGAATCCGAAGTTGTGCACCACGAAACTTCAACCCGATGAGTGTAGAGTAAAACCCAACAAGAATCCTAAGGAAACAACCATTCATAAGCCATACATTCAAGAATATGGCTTAAGTATTGAGAAGTTAGGATTTTGAAAATTTTACCTCAAATTGATCGGTGGAAGTAGGTTTCCAGAACGCTAGAATCTTGATTCCGGGGTTAGAAATGTATTTGGAGGCTCTCTAAGATCATTACCAAGGGTTTGGGTATAAACCCTATGAGAGAGAAGAGAGAAAATGGTGGAGAAAAGAAGAAAAATCGGAAAAATGGGCTGAAAAACGCGTTTCAGCTTATTTATAAGTGAGTGAACAGTGTTCCATCCGGACCAACTGCGGACGAGCTGCGGACGCCACTTTCTGAGTGAAAATAAAACTCGGGTCCGTCCGGACGAGCTGCAGATGAGCTGCGAACGGAGGTTACTGCATGCTGAATTTGACCCCCAAAACGTTGGAATTGGAAAATTTTCATGAAATACAAAGTTGTAGGTTTTTGTCTTAGCTTTCCAATGACATAAAGTTTACCTCAATCGTAGTTTTGAGTCAAAATTTATGAGCATTTTAGTCTGATGGGGTCAAAACCAAAACTATGAATTCAAGTGAAAACTACCGAAATACTTTCTTAAAGCTTATTTTCTTTGCATTTGTCTATCCTTCTTGCCTTTAACTAGCTTTTTACCCATGACTTTTAATATGATCTTTAGTCCTTAATTAACATCCTTGGGCGTTACATACATTACCTAGAATGGCTATCCAACGTTGTCTTGGTCAAAAAGTTGAACAGAAAGTGGTGGATGTGCGTCGACTTCACCGATCTCCAACAAAGCTTATGCAAAAGATAGTTCCCCCCCCCCCCCGGCGGCAGGTTGACCTCCTCGTAGACTCAACGCAAGGCACAAAATACTAAGTTTCATGATGCTTTCTCCGAGTAGATTAGAGTTCTGATGGACGAAGCCAACCAAGAGAAAACTTCTTTCATTACTAATCGAGGCCTATATTGCTATAAGGTCATGCCGTTTGGTCTGAAAAATGCGGGAGCAACATACTAGCATTTAGTTAACTCCATGTTTAAAGATCAAATCAGAAAGAACATCGAGGTCTATGTCAACAACATGTTGGTCAAGAGCAAAAAAGTCGAGGATCACCTTGAAGGACTCAAGCAAACTTTTGAGGTGCTGAAGAAATACGGAATGAAGCTCAATCCAACAAAATGCACCTTCGGCGTTTCCTTGAGTAAATTCTTAGGGTTCATGGTTTCAGAGAGGGGTATCAAGGCCAACCCGGAGAAAATCCTAGCTATCATTGAAATGCAACCACCGCGCATAGCCAAAGAAATGTAAAAGTTAGCGGGCAAGCTGGCAGCAATTAATCGTTTCATCTCACGTTCCACCGATCGGTGCGCCCCATTCTTCAAACACTTCGGAAGGCCTTCAAGTGGATTGAAGAGTGTGCAGCTGCTTTTGTAGGGTTAAAGACATACTTAAGCACCTTGCCGGTTCTCAACCAGTCTTTTCCCGAAGAGCCACTATATGTCTACTTGACAATTTCCTCGACTGCAGTCAATTCTGCGCTAATTGTTGAACGCACCAAGGCTCAACAACTAGTATACTACACCAACAGTAAACTCTAGGGTGCGGAATTGAAATACCCAAGCATCGAGAAGCTAGCATTCTCCCTAGTCACTTCTGCGCGTAAACTTTGCCCCTATTTTCAAGCACACGCGATAAAGGTCCTCACGGAACATCCTCTAAAGCAAGCCCTCCAGAAGCCCAATACATCAGGAAGATTAGTACGTTGGTTCGTCGATTTGAGCGAATTCGACATCGAATACCGCCCAGGTCCTCATGCATGCTCACAAGGAAAGTCTTAAGAGCAGGGTATTATTGGCCAACTATGAAGTAAGATTCGGCCGAATTGGTCAAGAAGTGCCACCCATGCCAAGAATACGCCAACATCTCTCACCAGTCTCCACAAGAGCTCACCCCAATTTTCATACCGTGACTGTTCGCACAATGGGGGGTTGATATAGTTGGGCCCCTCCCCAAGGGAAAAGGTGGGGTAAAGTTCACCATCGTCGCCGTGGATTACTTCACTAAGTGGGTCGAAGCTCAAGCACTGGTCTCCATCACAGAAAAAGCAATCGAAAATTTCCTTTGGTGCTTGGTGGTATGCCGATTTGGTGTGCCCCGCGTCATCATAACTGACAACGGAAAGCAATTCGACTGTGACGCATTCAAAAAATGATGCGCATAATGGAAAATCAAAAACCACTACTCCTCCCCGGCCCTCCCTCAAGCCTACAAACAAGTTGAGTTCACCAATAAGACCATCTTCAAAATGATCGAGAAGAAGCTCGATACCCACATATGTAAGCTTATGTGAAAATCAATTTCTATGATAACCTTTTATCTCATATTATAACAAATACAAATTGGCCTAGTATTGTATTCGTATTCATTTCCTCAGTCAGTACCCATTTTCAAGTGGAAATGGATCCTCTTCATTTCTTTTGAAATGGAGAGGAGCCGGTCCAACAAAAATCAGGGGCATTTTTGTAATTAAAAATTTGGAATTACAAAAATGCCCTTGATTTTGCTAGACTGGTTCATCTCCATTTCTTTTGAAATGGAGAGGATCCTTTTACTTTAAAGTTGGTATTAGTGTTTCCATTCTGCATTCTTTCATGTGGGTTAACTGTCTTTCCCGGTTGGGACAAAAGTAAGGGATCAATTGCGAGCAACTAGGAAAAGGTAAGATATCTGTAATTGATTGCAGTAATACCTTTGTTACTTTTCTTTTTCAATACAGGGTTCATGTAATTCAGAAATGTAGAAAAAAAAGTGTTTTTATAGTTGTGGACCTGTGGTTGGTCAAATGACAAGAATCAGAACATCTAATTGTTCTGGAACTTGGAATAAAATTAACGGGACAGCCGTACAAGTATGCTCAAGCTTAGAGAGTGTCATGTGTGTGTATCCACATATAAGAAAGAAAAAGAGAAGAACAGAGAAATGAAAAAACTTCCAATAATAAAGCATTTGAAGTTTCGCTGCAATTAGTTCATGTTGCAGCTACATGTTTGTTTATTTGAGTATAAGTTGGGTATGAAGCAATGAAATAACTTGAGCTAAAAAGTGAAGTAGAGGTTTAGTCTTGTGGCTGCTACCATGAGCTTTTGTCTAATGCTTCTTGATCATGTTTGTAGGGTTAATTTGATACTAAAAAGAAAACTTAGATTGCCTAACAACGAGTCTTAAGAAACTAAATGCTAAAATACTCTTAACCCCCTCAAACATACATTCTATTTGAACTTAGGCTACTAAACTTTAAAAACTGATACTCCATTCCTCCAACTACCTCTTTGCTATTAGTTACACCATACGTTAGCATCTGACATTAAAATGGATGAACAATGGCATAACCATAAGCACTTGCAGCTCTATATAGTGATATAGACGGATCAATGCTGCCACCGGATCCCCTGTGTCACACAATTAGTTCTAGACTATCATCTACTTGACCACCTCACCCATCCTTGTATCTTTCATTGTGAAAACAATAGTCCACTGCTAATGCACGATAACCTATCATTTTGTTTTGCCAACATATAACGAAGCTGGAAGATCATAGCAATCTTATTACATTGTCGTCTAGGAGAAGAACTAAGGTAGCCTAGTTGCAACATTTGGGATAATTCCTCATAAGCGAATTATAAATGGATAATCACCAACTAGATAAATAAGGATTAAGGAATAATTCAAGCTACGATATAATTTTTGGACTTTTAGGTACTATGATTCGACACATGGTAGCTAGTGTAGTAGGTAACTTATAAGACAGTTTCTGAAAGGGTAGTTCTCTATTGGAGAAGTTCATGAAATTAAATAGCTATGGATGACCCTTTCTGCAACTATGGTTTTCATAAGTTTTTCAACCAACATTTTGGTTCTATTCACCTATGGTATTCATAAGTTTCTGAATGGGTAGTTCTATTTAAGTTTTGCAACTGTTGAAATTTCCAATTTAAGTGGTTTGCTATTTACCTCCATCTTTATAATGATTTATATGATTATAGTTCATCACAATTTACAGAAACCTTTGTGATATGCACATTCGAAATTTTGGTATACTTTTCCAAATTTTATTCTTTACTCTAATATTTTCTTGATTTCCAATTCAATTTTTGTGTGAAAGTGAAATAAAGCACATTAGTATGTAAGGGTTCGGGGTGAAAGGGCCTATGACTTTGCAAGACACTTGCAGAAATAGGAGATAATTAGTATTGTGCAACTTGGGAACCAAGACATGAGCAAGTACTCCTTTTGAAGTTTTGGGAGTGAGTAGAAAATTTTGCACAATAAAAATTTTACATATTACTTTGAGCGATGAAAGGAAATTAGTCTTCACTTAAAGGATCTTGTCACATCACTAAAGCAATAAATGTCCAACCCCACTATAGAAGAATTGCTTAGACGATATGTCGAAGAAGACTTATTGATATGCAGAACATAGAAAATATGTTTGTGTGTCATAAAAGCTGCTATTATTTTTTTCACGTGTATCAATTTCAAAATTTAATTTTAAAAGTGGGGAATGTGAGCTATTCTTTCCAAGTTAAACCTCTTTATATAGATGAAGCCTTGATGTCCTTGATAGCTATGATTTCTATAAAGTGTAAAATATTTCCTATCTTTTTCGCAGGATGTTTTATTGATCTAGGCCCAAGCCTCTTCTATTGAATATCCAATAAATGTAAGTCAAATCATGCTTGGTGGTAGTAGTTCAAATGACTTGAAAAAGGGTATTATCATGTACTGCTTGTACCACAATTATTGGGTAGTTTGATAGTTGGAAGGTTTTTAATGGGTAGTAATTAGAACTTCTATGGTTAATTTTTGATCCTACAACGTCTGCAATCATTTTTTGTTTAAGCATTATATTATAGTTAAGGGAGAGAATTTGCTCGCTATTTTTTGTTTCTTCTATGGAATCCTTGCTTTTTGGTGTAGAAGTACGGTAGAAGCTGTTGTAGTCAACTAGAACGTGTATGAGTGTGCTTGTCATGCTCATTGTATACGGGTCAAAGAATGTATCTGGCTGGACAGTTAAATGGATCAGCAATTTTCCATGTGTCTGAGTAATTATGCTCACTCACAATTGTTTTCATATTCTTTGTTGAGCAAGAGCAAACTTTTTGATAATAATAACCACACAATTGGCCCCCTTATTAGTGGATATTATAGTGGTAAACTTTTTTTATAATAGTGAATTCTTTTTTAATTGCAAGTTAGTTCATAGTAAGTTTTGGAAGTTTTGGTGGTGAGGCTCTCAGGCCACGCCCTTGGGCATGACTCAACCTGAAGAAGACAATTTATTTGGATAGTTATGTTTCTTTACTATCAAATTGTGATGATAAAGCACATCAAAGGTTTAAGTTGTGTCAAATCTCTTCCAGGGAAGGAAGGGATTTACTTACATTTAGAGTTGACCCCTAGCCTGTATTTCATTTGTTTGTGAATTGATATTATATATGTACTCTTTGGAATGAATGAGATTGTAATACCGATACATTTCTTTCAGTACTCATGGATTCTATTAGTTTTTGTGTTCTGCAAAATTAATGTATATGCGTTGAGTCCTGTTTAGGATGTCATGTTGGTCACCCAACTCCAACGTGTTACCAATGCCTAATAACACTTTTATTTCACTTCCTTAACTTTATAATGAAATAGGTGAATCTGATTCTAGTAATAAGTATTATAGAGGAAAAAAAAACCCTTAATTTTCAGAGTATTGCTATTTCATAGGTGGCTATATGACTATCCTATAATTGAGTTGGCGAGGTAGTGAAAATCAACCATTGATATTTTTTATTTACAAGTTTTGAATTAAGGATTGATTTATATTGTCACATCATGGAGTTCTATGGTAGTCATATAATAATTATAAAGCAAGCTTACTCCAATTTTAAAGGTTTTTTCTGTCTGATTGGGTATTGCACCTATAGTGAAGATTTGAGGTTTAAGGCCATGAGAGACCTCCATCGACAAAGGTAAGAGCATAGTTCGTGTGGAAGCCAAATCCAAAACTCAACTATAGTCCATGCATTTTACTCTTAAACTACATCTGGACATGACTTTAGTGAAATCAAGATCTTGCTGAGTGGGGGTGAGCATTCCTCTCAATAGTTCACTAGTCACGATAGGTATTCTTTTCAGAGATAGATTCTTATCTCCATCAAGGAGATGAAATTGAAGTTTCAATTGTTTGTGTGAATATTAATTAGTGTGAGTGTCCATTAGCAAGTAGAGATTTTACTAGGGATGCCTTGATATGATGTCATTATTTTTGTAAAAAAGACATTTCTATAGTTAGAGCAGGAATATATGGAGATTTTTTTTTTAAAAAAAAATATATATTTTTGATTTGTGTTTTGGTTTTCTAAAAATCGTGAAATGTAATTGGATGAAATTGTATTATGACTACACAAGCAAGAAAATTTGACTGAGGCTTTTCTTGACTACATGGAATCTTGAATATTGCAAAGGAAATTCTCGTCGAAGTTCTGTCCTTCTCTAAATCAATAAATTTTATGGAATGGTCCAACTTAACATTCTTGGCATGAGTTTATTCTAGGAAAAATAAGTGCTCAGGTTGCCACATGTAATGATACATCTATAACGATCGAGCACCAAAATTTGTGTCTCAAAATAAAAAAAAAAAATAGTGATTTGTTCCCGTCAACACTTTGAGACTATCTTAGAATACCGATTAGTGGCTACTTATAGGTCACTACAATCATTAACTATACTAGTTATAAGTGTTACTATATTATCTAAAATAACAAAGCAATGTCTAAAAAAAAAAAAACTCTTTAAGGGAGTCTCAATACTATTATAATGTTTCAAAAGCACAAACATGAAAGAGCTATAAACAAACTTGATGTTTTCATATAATCAGCTTCCTTTAGTATCTTGTAGAAACTTTAATTTGATCTTGTTGAGTTTGATTAAAATACTTTTTGCATTAATCCTTTGCTCATGTAACTCAGCACAACACTGCAAAACCAATCCCATAATGGACGACAAGCAATTCTCCATAGATGCATAATCTCTTTCGGTTCTCAACAAATAGGCATCAACAACTTTAGTTACTGAAAGGGGAAAAGATTCCTCTACCCAACGCTTCAAGCTCATTTCTCCAGCAAACATGGCATCTGTAGGTTTCTTTCTTGTGAAAGTTTCCATCAGCAAAATACCATAACTATACACATCACCTTTTATAGAAACATTCCTTCTGACCTATACTCTATTTGCAACATAACAACTAATCATGAGAATATAATTATGTATTGCACAATAGTGAATGAAATAATTTGAAAGATATAAAGTGTTGAAATCAATATTCTACCAAAAAGCTATAGTTATTTGTGTATGCATGAGTAGAATAATATAAATGCAAGTTCTAGTTGTAGGCTAAAAACATCACCTGGTGCCATATACCCAATAGTAGCGAGGGTCATGGTTCACGTCATAGAATCCCCATCACCTAACAATTTGGCAATGCCAAAATCAGTAACATGTGCAACCATATCTTCATCTCATAAGATATTGTTGGGCTTCAAATCACAATGAACAATAGACGTTGAAAAACCATAATGAATGTAATCCAGTGCTGATGCAACATCAATCATTATATTAAGTCTTTGTAAGATACTCAAGCAGCGGTCTTGAGAATATACCCACTTCTCTAGGTTCCCATTAGGCATGTATTCCAATACAAAAGCTTTGAAGTCCATGTTACTACATGTGGTGATGATTTTGACAAGATTTCGATGACAAATATTGCGTAGTACCTCACACTCTGTATCAAAACTCTTGAATGCCCCTTCTACTACCAAGTTGAAAACTTTTATTGCAACAATCATTCCATCAGAGAGTGTCCCTTGGTATACTGATCCAAAACTCCCTTTACCCAGTAAGTTGTTTGCACTGAACCCTTCTGTTGCTTGTAACAGTTTTTGCTGGGAAATTCTTCTCCATGTCGCTATTGGTAATGAGTTTGCCTCCACTGGAAGTTTCACATTCCTTTTTCGGTGTCTAATCCATACTAAAACAAGAGCAACTACGAGCATTGTTAACCCAATCATTGGTAATACATACTTTAGTATATCTGTTGTTGCGGTCTCTTTTGGTCGAGAAACACCTTCTTTACATGGAGGAACTTGCAGTTGGGGAGCACCACAAAGTCCGTCATTTGACTTAAATGATGCTGCAGAGAAGTTTACAAATGGTCTTCCTACATGAATTTTTCCTCGTAGCCTATTGAAAGAGACATTTAGATATTTGAGGAATGAAAGTTCTTCTAAGGATTGGGGAATCTCTCCGGATAAATTGTTACTGAAAAGATCCAAGAATTCCAAGCTTACCAATTCATCAACAGATTCAGGAATTGAGCCTTCTAATCGATTGTCCGCCAATGATAGATAGCCATGTCTTTGAGGCCACCAATTGTTGTTGGGATATCACCAGATAATAGATTTCTTGATAACTCTAATACTCTCAAGACCTTCAAATTTCCAATCTTTAATGAGAGAGCCATTTAGAGAATTTGATGATAAGTCGACCTTTAAAATATATGTAAGGCTCTACAAACTCAAGGGAATCGTAGAAGTTAATTCGTTGAAGGCTAAGTAAAGAGCTCTTAGAGATTTACACATGCAGGAATAGGTCCAGAAAGCTTATTACCACTTAAAGACAACTCAAACAAGCTCTTTAAATGACAAAGATCAGATGGGATGGAACCTTTTAGTTTATTATTTTGAAGATGAAGAGCTTGAAGCTTGTGCAATCTTCTCACTGTAGCCGGAATAGGTCCAACCAATTCATTGGTCTCTAAGGACAACGTCATCAATGCTTAAATTGCCTATATCTCTAGGAATGCTACCCTTAATCTGCTATTATCTATGAAATTTTTTTGAAGAGAAGTAGAGAGATTTCCAATGGAATTGGGAAAGATGCCATTCAATGGATTATCTGACAATCCCAAAATAGTTAGATATGCCAAATTTGACAAAGAAGCAAAAAGGTCGAACTCTGAAGTGGAAGATTCAATGGTCAAATTATTTCCTGTTAAGCGAAGAAACTGGAGGAGCCTTAAATTAAAAAGTGCTTTAGGAATTAAGCCTGAGAATGAGTTGTGGCCCAAATCCAGTGTAGTGAGTTGTGAAGAATTGGAGATAGAGCTAGGTATTGTTCCACTCAATTTGTTTTCTTCAAGAATAAGTTGCATAAGATTTGGAAGGAAAAGGCCAACATTTGATGGAAGATGGCTTGAGAGGTTATTATAATGCATAGCAATTACTTGAATTGTTGAGATATTAAAGATCTCAAATGGAATTGGACGAGTAAAGTTGTTGAAACCGACATCGAAGAAGTTAAGGTTTTTTAGATTACCGATTTCACTTGGTATTGCACCTAGCACAATATGAACAATCATGAATTATTATTCAAAAGATAAAATCATGTGCTTTAAATGAACATATGTCTAATAAAGCAATCAAAACTTCAAATTAAGAGCTAATTAATAAATAGGCCACTCCATCCACTATGCTCGTTTCATAAGGCTAGTTGGCCACTTTATCGATTGAGCTTCTATTTTTAGTTGAGCTATGTAGACAATCTTGTTAAGTTGTTATTAATGTGAGCCACATTGGTAAAGTATAAAGATAAAGAGTAGTTAATATTCTTACATGAACCTAAGCACATTAACTTAAGCTTTTTGGCTAAAAATTGTGTCCAAATATGTATATTAAATTACACTTGTTTGACTCATTTGGTGTTTCTCTCCCTACAATGGATGTGATATTTTGCAAGTCTTAGATTAAATCTACAATTAAGAGACCTACCAAAAAAAAAAAAATTGCAACTAAGAAGAGTACAAGAAAAAGAAAAAAAAAATGTACAAGAGGACAAGACAACTTTTTTAAGGTCACTCTTTTTTTCTTAAACTAATTAAATACAGATTTGGTTCATGTGTTTAATTGAGTCATGCAAAATGCATGACAAAAGAATGGTGGGCGCATTTGTTGTTGTCTAAAGAAGGCTTTAAAGAGGCAATACCCAATTGGCTTGACTTGGCTATATATAGGGCTGCAAATGAACAAAGTCACTTGTGAATTCGTTGGGACTCGGCTCGGTTAAGTTCGAATTGATTATTAAATTGGTTGTTCGTAAACACGAACTTAGACTCGATTATTAAACGATTCGTACTCATAATTCGACTCGGCTAGTATTCGTAAACAAGCTTATATAAAACTCGATTCTTTTTCCGCTGACTCAATATATATTATATAAATATATATATTATATATAATATTATATATATATATATTATATAGTATATACTATATATATATATATATATTACTTGAGTAACAATAGTCAAGTTTTTGGCAATACAGGTCGATCTAGTTCTTATTGGACAATCCTCAACCAAATTTACCAAAAATACAAGCTTTCCTTCTAAATGGTTAACTAAATTTTCACTCATGCGGCCACACAAACCCCAAGGCTTTCCTTCCTAGTTCCAAAGCTGCTCACACTTTCGTAAGCGTCTGATTCCTGCAGGGCCAGCTTCACCCACGTTGAACGCGACCAACTTCCCTATGCGTCTAATCCCTTCCATCTGAGCCGTTAAATTCCTCATAATGCCTTCCAGCTATTTCCCAATACCTCTTAATGCTTTCCACGCGTCACCCATTAATTTTCTAGTACATTGGACTTTCAATCTTAACCTTCCAATGTTTATCTGTCGTCCTTAAACTTAATAAAAAAATAGTAATGTTTCATTTTTAATATTTTTTTTGTTAAATTTTATTTAATTTTGTATACGTAACTTTTTTTTTTTAAGAGTTTGTTGACGTATTTATCTTATCTTTGTTCACATATTCAAAATTAAATGAAATTAAACAAAAAAAACTTAAAAATGTAACATTATTCTAAAAAAATTCCCTAAAACTTCATAGTCAGTTAGGCTTCTTTTGTTTACTATTTTCTATGTTTCTATTCATCTGTTCCCCTAAAACTCTTCATTTACCATTACTAACAGAAAATACATAACTCCGCCTACTTCTCCTATATTCTACCGGTGGTGAGCATTGTCTTACATTTTTTTTTTAAGAAATAGTTATTCCTTTAATTTAAGAAATAGTAATTTTTTCATAATTATAAGAATAATTATTCTAAGACTAATTCATTTTACTTTATTTCATTGTTAATAAAAATTATTTTTTTTTTAAATAAAATAATTATTTCGCATACTAAATATAACCTTAGGGTTGCCAAAGACTCCCAACAATCCACCTAAGTCAGCTCGTGATGTCCTACAATATTGATCCATAGATTACTATCCACTCAAATTTTTCATTTTCCCAAAGTTGCTTACATTCTTTTGTTTTCTTGAATGTTGTGCATAATTATTTTGTACTTTCAATTGAAAGATAACTTATCCAAATGCAATAAAAAGGCGTATATCCAAGTAAATGATGTCATTCATATAATTAATCAATCAAAACATAACTAAACATACCTCTAAAGTCGTTGTTGCCGAAGTATAAATTCGTGAGCACAGTTAAATTTTCAATTTTTGGCGATATACTTCCAATAAAACTATTATCCCATAAACTTAAATATTGTAGTTGTTTACACATGAATAAAGTGGATGGGATAGTACCTATAAACAACTATCATTAAGAAACAAATATTGAAATTTTCTAAGTGACTAAAGACTTACAGAATATTAAACATACCTCTAAAGTTATTGTTGTAAAGGTTTAAATCAATGAGCAAAATTAAGTTTCCAATTTTCGAAGGTACACTTCCTGTGAATCTATTAACTGCTAACGATAAAATTTGTAGTTATTTGAAATTGAACAAAGTGGATAGGATAGTACCTATAAAATAGTTACCATTTAGAAACAAAAATTAAAGTTTTTTTTTATCCACGAAAGACTAAAAAACACTAAACAAACCTTTAAATTCGTTAAAGCCAAGGAATAATTTGATAAGCATGGTTAAGTTTCCAATTGTTGGAGGTATTGTTCCTGTGAAATTATTAGTCAGCAATGACAAATATTGCAGTTGTTTACACTTGAACAAAGTAGATGTAAGTGGGCATAAAACTGATTGAAAGCCACAACAAGAATTTGTAAGTTGGGAAGATGATTACACATATCTTCTGGGAGTCTACTAGACAACTTATTAGAGTGAAGATTTATGACTTGCAATGAAGATATGTTGAAGATAATGAAGGGCATAGACCCTGAAAGCATGTTTCTTGAGAGATAAATTTCTCGCAAGGTGGAGATGTTGAAGATGGAGGAAGGTATAGAGCCCAAAAGCTTGTTATATTCGAGATTTATTACTTTCAAGGAAGATATGTTAGATAGAGATGGTCAAATACCTCCTGTGAAACTGTTACCGTTTAAAGATAGGTTTTGAAGTTTGGATAATAGCTCCATCCATGATGGAATTTTTTCGCTGAAGTTATTGAATCCAAAGGACAAGTGTTGCTATCGGTAAAGATGAGACAACTCATTGGATAGAGAGCCATAAAAATTGCTGTTTTCAATACTTAAACTAATAAAGAAATGAAAGATTTCTCACATGTGGAGGAATGGTGCTTATGATGTCCATCTAAGAAATGTTCAATGCAATGACTCGATGATGGCTGAAACCACAAGTGATACCAAACCAATTACAAACAAAGGTGTCAGTAGACCAATTGTTTGTCAAAACATTTTGAGGGTCGTAAGAAATTTGAGCCTTTAAAACAAGTAAAGCAGATTGATTAGTGGTAATATTGGGAACAGTAGCAAAAGCTAGGCTTACCATGTAAGATTGTACCATAAAAAGTACCGCCCAAAGGGAAGATAGGATACAAGTTCTCTCCATGAGTAGTGGTATGTTGGTCGAGGTAATGGCGATGTGTGTGAGTTCAAGTGAGACTGAAATATAAAGAGATTGCAGCATAGAAATTGATAGGAAAAAAATATGGGGTTTTGGGGAAACGAGGGTGGTGTGGCTTGCGTGTTGACGACGTCATTGACTTTTAGAGAAAAGGGGGAAAAAAAGAAAAAGAACAAAAAATAATCATTGAAAATTAGTGAGTTGTCATCATACCTATGCCTTGGATTTGTGGTTATCCTTACTTACCCCTTTTTTGTTTATTTTTTATTCTTATTCTTATTCTTATTCTTATTATTTTAAAGCAATACAGAGGGAGATGGGGAAGGAAAGAGTTATCCTTACTTACCTGAATATCCGTTTTCTTGACCTCAAAAAATTCAGTCCAAAGAAAAATGTTGCTTGGGCCTAAACTAATGAAGACGGAGGGAATACGTAAACATTTTTTTTTTCCTTTTCTGATCGCATGGCAACAACTATTTAAAAAGGGAAGTAAAAAATTCATGAACCAAAAAATTAAAAATAAAAGTTTTATTCGATATGTTATCATTAAAAGTGTTAAGTTTTATTTTTTGGTTAGCAACAACGTTGAATGAAAGATATATTAAATAAGTTAGAAAAAAAAAAAGAAGATATATTAAATACAAATTTTTCATGACCTACCTATTATAATTGCTTTCTCTTTAAATTTCTCTTTTCAATTTTTCTAATGATGACATTGAACCCACAACCTAACGTTTTAAATTACCACCAAATCAAGTTATGTGAATTCAAACAAATTGTAAATTCTTATATTACGTCAATTTAAGTCATTTTTTTATAACGGAATGAAAAATGTTATCTAAGAAAAATGTAATATGTTATTAATAAAAGTTGAATATATTTTTATCAAGTTCTGTATAATATGTCATAGAAAAGTGTTAAGTAAAAAATTGTGTTTTAATTTACTAAACAAGATGCGTCTTTTTAAAAGAGAAGAAAAAGCATTTTTGAAAGATTTTTTTTTTTGTTGTCTGAATAACATGTCATCATTTTAATAGATAATGTTTTTTAATTCATTCGATAAAAAAAAAAAAAAGCATGAATTTACATTATCTAAGAATCTAAAATTTCTCTAAAATTCTAGTTGATCTTGATCCGTTTTTTCATCGATCCTCTCTTTGTAGTAAATTACTGTGCTTAAGAATTCCGTGTGCCAGAGGGTAGAAATAGGCATGATCGATGGTGATATTCCTTGTGCAACCATGTCTTCATCTATCTATATATACACATTAATTTATGTGCTTAAGAATAATGATGTGCCATAATCCTTGTGGCATAATGTTCATTCCATCTTTAATTGTAGTAAATGGGTGCCTATACAATTTAACTATCGAACCATGCATGTAACGTGTCATTTACCTTAAATTTGTACTAGATATTTCAAAGAGACAGTAAACAAAACATTTTGTCGGTAAGAATACGTTTGACATTACGATTTCGTAGATAAAAAAAAATAATTTTAAATCAAATTACAAAAAATGGATCGTTTGAGATTGCGTTTTTAAAATATTATGATATGAAAACGTAGGTTTTTTACATTTTTAAATTACAGGTAAGAGGGTACTTTTTTGAAAATGAACAATCTTAAAGGTAAAACTATGATTTTGCAAACGCTTAACTGCATTTTCAAATCGCATATTTTAAAATCTCTATTTTTAAAATTACATATCCAAACGTGTTCTCAGTAACTTCTGAGTGTTGTGTTCCACATTGAGAAATCATAAAAGAAAATAGTAGTTAATATACCTAAGTAGACTCAAGCCCATTAGCTTAGGCTTTTGGGCTAGAGTTGTGTCTAAATATCTATATTAATGCAATCTTGATAAAAACTTCTAACTGTTTATCTCCCTAACAATTGGTATCAGAGACATGGTTTATTTCTTGGAATGAGTGTTTGAATGCATTTGGTTTGGAGGTTTATTTCTTAGGATAAGTGTCTGGATGCGTTTGGTTTGGAGTTACGTTCCATGGCTGCTCTGGAGCAACTGTTGTACACGTCATACTTTTGGAAATGTAAAAGGACCCACAAGCAAGGGGTGCGGGTATACTCACAAGTGTGGGAGAGATTGTTGTGAGTAACTTGTGAGTGTTGTGTCCCACATTAAGAAATTATAAAGAAAAATAGTAGTTAATATACCTAAGTAGACCCAATCCCATTAACTTAGGCTTTGGGGCTAGAATGGTGTCTAAATATATATATATTAATACACTTTTGATAAAAACTCATGACCGTTTATATCCCTAACAAAACAGACCTTAAGCATTTGGCAAAATCGCGATTTAGCTTTTAAAATCGCAGTTTAACCTTTAAAATTCTGTGTTTTCAAAAAAGCACATCTTTACCTGTGATTAGAAAACGTAAATTTTCTGCTTTTTTCAAATCGCAATTTTTTAAGACAATAATTTTCAAACGATTTACTTTTTACGATTTGATTTAAAATTGCACGTATTATCTACAGAATTGCAATCTCAAACCCAATATAAATCAATGACATTTGATTTGAAATTATATATAATATAATTATTAAATACAAGTTACACATTTATTCTCCTCCTTTTCTCTCGTACGATGAAAAATAAATTACACGTAATATAACTAATTAAGCCGAGTTGTTTTCTCTGAAGACTTTACTTGGCTTAAGAAGGCCGTGCACAATGGTGTAGAATAGTCATGATCGATGAAGATATTCCACTGCAATGTCAATGGTGATGTCCAATCTAAGAAAATTATTAGGAAAATTGGTATTAAAGCACTTTTCCAAATTGGAAAATTGGTGTTAAAGCACTTTTCCAAACTCCTATTAAAGCACCAAGTAGCTAGTACTGATGAGTTTGAGAAGATTATCCTGACATGTGCAAACAAGTCTTCATCGGTGTAGAAATAAGGCATATATGATGGAGATATTCAAATGCAATGTCATTCGTAATGTTCAATGTTTCAAGTTGTACGTTTAGTATATCTAAAATTGATTAAACACATAGGCTCACTAAAATTGATTATCTAAAGCTAGAGATAATTAAAGTCTTCTATAGTAAATGCTTTAATTTAGAGTTGATTAGCTTTGGAAGTGATATTATTACTTTTTGAAGAGTTTTGCACTTTGTTACTAAAATTCCTATGTTAATTTTGTTTACTGCTTTCTTGATTTTGGTATTAATATATATTTAGGGTGGTTCGATTGAAAGTTGATAATTTTATTAATCTGAATTATTATTAATATTGAGATATTTACTGTTGTTACCCCTTGGAGTCTAAATTCTAAACAAACATTTATCAATCCAAAGAAAACTGTACGTTAAATTATTGGCGAAGGAAATATGGAAACAAAACTTTTATCTTTTCGCGTTTACCAATGATGACATTGAACGGACCATATTCAAACAATGATGAACTTGCTCCACTGGGTGTCCATGATGGAGATATTCCTTGTCTTCGTCATTTCTGTGTAGAAATAGATATTGCAATGAGTATTATTAATAAAATCGTTTCTCTTTTATTAAACGTTCACGATAGAAAAAAAGTCTCTCCCTAGGCTTTTCCTTCTGAGGAAAACTAGACGTGAGGGTCCCTTTCAATCTGTCTTTTAGCGAAGGACAGTAGTACGTGTACGATCTTCTGTGTCTAACTTCAGACATGGCGGAAGACATTGATGTGTTGTGTGGCCGCCTGACTCTCTCGGAAGGAGAGAAAGAGGGTATCTTGATATCTGACAGTGAGATAGCGGATGGAAAAGAGAAAGGCATTCGGTGTCTTGTGGGCAGATTTGGTGTAGACAAACGAATTAATAAGGAGGCTTTTCGATCTATGATGGTACGGCTTTGGAAACCTCAGGGAACCATTCGATTCCAAGAAGTTCAAGCTTCTCTATGGTTATTAGAATTCACGGATGCTGATGACAAACTCAAAAAGAAGAAATGTTATGTAATCTGTTTGGCTGCATAACGTCGGACCAAAGCCATTACTGGTGAAATTCTCAACTGCCCATTGTAGGGAGTGCACATCGTCCTTCAAGTATGAAGCAAAGTGGAATACGGATGCAGCTTGTGGCGATTTAATCCAAATCAGTATGGGTTGAACCAGATATGAGTCTTACTCTATGCAGGGTGTTCAGATGAAGTTGCAGAGTGCCAACAGGCTTTAACTGCTTGTACTTCTAAATATGGGCATGCTCGGTTGGTTTTAAAGGCGAAAACTCAGAGACTCACTTCTCTTCAACGCATGATGATCCAAGAGATGGGGAGGAATCCGGTGCCTGCAATCTGAGATTGATCACCTGCTTGGAGATGGAAGATATCAATGAAACAGAGGAGCAAGAGAAACTGGTATCGGAGGGATCGTAACACCCATTATTTTCACCCTGGGCAAATTACAGAAAAAGATCAATCATATCTCGACCATTCAAGAATACAACGCGTGGAATCGACTAAGCCAGATGATGTCAACTGCTTTCATCCAGTACTACCAGGATCTTTTTTCCTCTCAGACCCTTCTGGGGGAGATAGCCTTGTGTCTGTCCTCTTGTGTCACGATGATATGAATGATCTTCTTACCAGGAATTTACGCAGAGGAATGAATACAGCACTCCAACAAATGCATCCTTCAAATCCCCAGGTCCAGACGTTTTGCTGCTTCTTTTACCAAAGCACTGGACTGACGGTCGGCCTGCATTCGTGTGCTGTTCTAGTCTTCCTCACTCTGGCTGTAGAAGGTCTCTCAATGTATATTCCTCGCTCTTATTCACAAGTCTCAACCCTCCATAGGTGACTGATTTCGGCCAATAAGCCTCTGTAACGTCTGTACAACTCATCACAAAGTCTGGCAAATCGTTTGAAGCGATCTCCCACTTTATCTCTCAGCATCAAATGCTTTCATCCCGGTCGTACTGATAAGATAATGTTTGGTGGCCTATCGAAGCTCTACACACGATGGCGTCTAAATTAAAAGGAAGAAAGGTTCATGGCCATTAAGCTCGACATGAGCAAGGCATATGCGGGTGGAATGACTATCTTGAAGCGATCTGATCGCGCAAACTAGGGTTTGCTGAACGGTGGATCTCTCTGATCATGGCGTGTGTACGGTCGTTTCGTATTCGGTGCTAATAAATGGCTGCCCTATGGTTCCATTACCCTACACGGGTCTTCGGCAAGGCGACCCACTATTCCGTACCTTTTCCTATTATGGTAGGGACTTTAGCTCCCTAATCTCAGTCAGCGGTTACGATCATCGAATCACGGGTCTCCCAATTCTAGGGGAGGTTTCAGCTAGCCATCTCTTTTTTGCTGACGATAGTTTACTCTTTTGTCGGCCACTTTCTCGGGAATGGTGTCAGATTCAGCCTCTTTTTGGAAGTCTATGAGAAGGCGTCTGAACACTATTAATAGAAGCAAAACCTTTATTTTTTTCAGCAAGAAACAGAGGCGGGAATTTCGGAACACATCCTTTCGATTGCTGATTTCTTCTATTCGTAGCTATGGAAATATTTGGGATTACCAGCTATGGTTGGACGGAATAAAGACGGGTTTTGCTGGTATTTGGGCCGGGTCCGAGCCAAGCTTCATGGGTGGAAGGAGAAATTCCTACCCACTCGGGAAAGGAGAATCCTCAAAGCGGTGATTCAGGCTACCCCTACCTAATAGCATGAGCGTCTCCAACTCCCAAAGACCTTTGTAAGAACT
>FXXK01000791.1:20346-37691 GCA_900184695.1 Betula pendula | reverse complement strand
AGAGGTTCTTAAGGGCGTCCTTGGAGCTTTGATCGTAATATTTTTTGTCCTGATGATTTCGACGGGATTGTCCCCTTCACAGATTACTTTCTCGTCGTCTCCTTTCTGGGTTCAGGTGCATGACCTGCCTCTTGTTTGTTTGACGAAGGGGATAGGATCCAAATTGGAGCGTCATTGGGGAAGTTCTTGAAGTGGTGGTTCCTGGAGATGAGTGGGATGGGTCGTAGCCTTCGTATCCGTTATGCTGATCTCACAAAACCCTTGGGGAGCGTGGCGTGCGCTTATTCTGGGAGGTGAAATCAGTGTGGCTGCCTTTAGTTACGAAAAACTTCCCCTTTTTGCTTTGCTTGTGGCGTATTGTACATGGGTCTCAGGGGATGCCCTCAGTCGGGGGTCTCTTCATCGTTTCCAAGGATAAGCCTCAGTGGGGGCTGGTTGAGAGCGGAACACTCTAGTCTCCGTAACGGGGGCGCACTGGTTCTCATTCTGGCCTTAGTCAATCTTGAGGGCAAATGCCACCCAGTCCTCCTCTACAGGCGGGACAGACGACGAAACCACCAGCGTCCAAGCAGGGGACGTCTGCCGATTCCTGCCTCGCCCCCAATCGTTGTAACGGGCTTGTCCGTTTCCGGTTTACGCTTCCCTACGCCAATAACGCCCGAATCTTTATGGCAATCTCCGGTGGATCCTCCAGAAGTTATGAATACTTATTCTAGGGATTCAACGGATCCTAAGGCGCCAGTTACGGGAACTCTCCATTGCTTCCCCCTCATGTTTTCATGGCAGGCGGGACTTCAGTCTCACTGACACGTCCTCGTAACGGCTCCAAAATCTCTATTTCAGAGAGGAGGCCCAGACTCTCTTCCCATACAAGGACTGTTTGGTTGGCCCCCTCATGTTGGGCCTACAGCTTATACTCACAGTCATGTGGGCTCCACCCAATCTGATTATCTCTTTGGCTTAAGTAATCCCTTGCAACCCATGACAGCCCTTTGGAGCACCTAGCGTTTTCTGCTGGTTACCACAGGAGAAGGGAGGTGCCACGAAAACTGAGTTGGAACGCAGAGGCTCGCGCAGTGGAAGGGAGTGTGACGACTGATCAGCCTGGAGCAATTGTTTCAGGTAAACGTAGCCCCTCTCCACTCTGTTGATACTGTATCTGCGGGAGGTCTGGAGAAAAAAGGCGGTGGAATGTATGCAACGGGGAGTTCTTCCCTCTGTTCAGGCGGTGGCTGTGGAACAGCCCCGCCAGCCATTATGAGTCTGTTTAACTGGGGACGCCGGCTTGGGAACCCCCGGACAGTTCGTGACCTCGCCAAATGTTGAGGAGAAGCAGCCCGGCTCTTGTTTCTTATGGAGACAAAATTCGTCAACACAGGATGCAGTACGTTCGTCAAAAGTTGGGATTCGGAAGGTATGTTTGTTGTGGAATCCCATAGAGAATTAGTGGTGGATTAGCCCTTTGTGGAAAGGGGACTCATGATGTTGTAATCAGAATTTCTCCTTACGGCATATCAATGCCATTGTCTCTCTGGGGGACCTTCCAATTCTTGGAATTTACAGGATTCTATGGCCATCCTGACCGAGCTCAGCGGCTGACTCTTTGGAAATTACTTGATTTTTTACGACGTTTTTAGCCCTCAGCATGCTCTGTGCAGGAGATTTCAATGAAATTGTGGACTCTCTGAGAAAGGTCGGGGGTGCCTCACGCAGTCCTGCTCAAAATGGCACTTTTTGGTCCACTTTGAGGGTTGCAACCTAGCTGATCTTGGCTGTAGGGTTCGAAATACACTTGGACTAGATGTCACGACGCTGCCCAATTACTAAAGAACGTCTGGATCGTGCAGTAGCTAATCCAGAATGGTGCGCTTTATTCCAGGAAGTTGATGTACGTGTTTGGCGCAATAACGTCGGACCACAAGCCTATACTGTGAAATTCTCAACTGCCCCATGGTAGGCGAGTGCAACATCGGTCCTTCAAGTATGAAGCAAAGTGGAATACGGGATGCAGCTTGTGGCGATTTAACCAATCAGTATGGGCTGAACCAGATATGAGTCTTAATCTATGGCAGGGTGTTCAGATGATAGTTCAGAGATGCCAACAGGCTTTAACTGCTTGGGAGTACTTCTAAATATGGGCATGCTCGCGGTTGGTTTTAAAGGCGAAAACTCAGAGACTCACTTCTCTTCAACGCATGATGATCCAAGAGATTGGAAGGAGATCCGGTGCCTGCAATCTGAGATTGATCACCTCTTGAGATGGAAGATATCAAGTGGAAACAGAGGAGCAAGAGAAACTGTATCGGAGGGATCGTAACACCCATTATTTCACCCTGGGGCAAATTACATCTCTCTCCTTTTTAAATGTCCTCATGAGTAAGTTTTATTGGGGTTTTAAGGACAATCCTTCTTCCTTGGTTTGGATGAGCTGGGCCAATATGGGGCGTTCAAAGGGCCATGGAGGTTTAGGGTTTCGGGATATTGAAAATTTCAATTTAGCTATGCTGGCTAAACAAGGTTGGCGTTTACGCCAAGCTCCAGATTCTTTAATGGCTCGTGTATTCAAAGCTAAATACTATCCGGAGTCTTCTTTTTTGGAAGCTAGATTGGGCACTCATCCTTCTTTTGCGTGGAGGAGCTTGTTTAATTCTCGTATGCTTTTACAAGATGGTCTGGTTTGGCGGGTTGGGAATGGGGATTCTATCAAAATTTGGGAGGATAAATGGATCAAGTGCCCTCCATTTTTTAAAATCCAATCGCCAGTCCGAATTCTCCCTAATGATGCACGGGTCTCTGCTCTTATAAACCCTGTAACTAGGTGGTGGGATTCGGGGATCATCCAGAGCATTTTCAGCGACGTAGAAGCAGCTCTCATTCGCAGTCTTCCAATCAGCCCAGGGGGTGGTCCTGATAAACTGATTTGGAGCGGCACTTCTAGTGGGGTTTTTAGTGTTCGTAGTGCATACCATTTAGCAACAGAACGGGCCTCACGTGAAATCGGAGAAAGTTCTGATGCAGTTCGCACTCGTTTTTTCTGGAAGCATCTATGGAAGCTGCGTATTCCAGGGGTGGTTAAAAACTTTATTTGGCGTGCATCTCACAACCTGTTACCCACGAAAGCAAACTTGCACAAGAAGAAAATAGTCTCTGATCCTCTTTGCCCTCTATGCGGCATCCACCCAGAATCAACCGAGCATATCCTCTGGGAGTGTGCTTCTTCCACCGCCATCTGGATGGATTGCCCAAGAACAATCCAAAAGCTTTCAATCGTCGCTACTGGTGCGTTGAATTTATTTTTGCAATTACATGCTATTTTGGAAGAGGAAGATCTGGGGTTGGTTTTTTTGTATAGCCCACAAAATCTGGTTGGGACGGAACACTGCCGTATTTGGGGGTAAACTCTCCTCCCCTG
Organism: Betula pendula; assembly: GCA_900184695.1. Lineage (NCBI taxonomy): Eukaryota > Viridiplantae > Streptophyta > Magnoliopsida > Fagales > Betulaceae > Betula > Betula pendula. The sequence goes on along the minus strand of FXXK01000791.1, from coordinate 34,279 downwards.
CTCATATTATTCAATCTTCGGTAGATGCTTTGGAGGCTTTTCAACAGGCACAAGTTCTTAGCACCAGAAGTATGGACAACTCTGCTCGTCCAGTGAGACCAAAATGGCAACGTCCCCCAGTGGGGGTTTCTAAAATTAACTGGGATGCCTCCATTGACAAAGGGCGTGGAAAAATGGGAGTGGGTGTGGTTGTCCGGAATGCGGAGGGACTTGTGGTGGCGTCTTTTTGCTCTACTATTCCGTCTATAACGGATCCCCCTACAGCTGAAGCTATCGCTGCTTGGAAAGCAGCTGAACTGTGCATTTCCTTGGGTCTCCAACGTGTGATAATGGAGGGTGATGCACTGGCCATAGTGCAGGGGTTGCGGCAGAAATCCCCATCTTGGTGTCAGTATGGGTTATTATTGGACGATACACGCTCTTTGCTGAATAGTCTGTCTTTTTGGACGGTTACTCATGTTCGCCGGGAAGCAAATTGTATTGCTCATGGGCTGGCTCAATTTGCTCTTCACCAATCTTCTGATTGTATTTGGTATAATAGTTGTCCTGAGTCTATTCGGAGTCTTGTACTTGCTGAGCAAGCATCATCTATTTGTTAATGAAATTTGAGACTTTCACTTCAAAAAACGTTCACGATAGTGCGTACGCACCCTTTGTTAGACTTTTCCACCAAATTCATGAAGATTAACAATTGAGTAAAACCAATCGGAAGTGTCCGAGGATAATTAGATCGTTAGAACAAAAATGTGGACAATTATTCAACTACATTTATTCAATTATTAGATCGTACGTTTAGATAAGTAGCCAACAAAAATGTGGACAATTATTCTACTACATTTATTCAATTAAAATGATGGAGCGTCATTTTACATTGTTTGGCACCAATTATTTAACTACACAATTATTGTACTAGATTGTCCGTACAAATGGTTTGTGGCAAATCCTAACGTATTTCCGGTTTCCTCAACTCGAAATAAAACCTCCATTTAACACGTACAACGCCCCACACCAGCTTCAAGCCTTCAACTTCAAACCCATAGTCTAGGTAGAACACCAAAATACATGATGGAAGAAGGAGAAGCCAGTTGCGTGGTCGAGATCCAGATGGGCGACTTGGGCCTCCAAGTCGAGATGCAAACGAAGATCTCTGAGATTAACAAATCGTTAAGTGACAAACCCGCCGCCAACGGTAATAATTCTTGCATCTTCCGGCTTCCTCCGAAGTTCAAAGATATTAAAGGTTTGATACACAAGCCCCAGGTGGTCTCCATTGGACCCTACCACTGCGGCGAGGAATCCGGCCTTGTGGACATGGAGGAGCTCAAGTGGCAGTGCCTCGCTTACTCAATCAAGAAAAGCAAGAAAGAGGTGGGGCAGTACTTGGAAAGCATACGTGAACTTGAAAAGAATGCCAGAGATTGTTATTCCGACAAAATGATCAACGATCTCAATTCCGATAAGTTCCTCAAAATGATGGTGCTTGATGGTTGTTTTATAATACAATTCCTTCTATTCTCTTTGCCATCTGAAAGAAGAGAGGAAAAAGGCGTGCAATGCCACCCTCTCAGCCGGATGGAGAGGGTAATATTTCCGAAGATCTACTCGGACCTGCTCCTGCTTGAGAATCAGATCCCGTATTTAGTTCTCAAACAGTTATTTAAAATTTCCATGAAGTCTTCGGCGGATACAAATGATCAGGACTTGTCCATTATTGCTGTAGAAGTCTTTTCAGCGATACTAGGAACTCGATATCACAAACACAAGTTTCACAGACACAAGTCTCAGCACGCGCCCAAATACTTGCATTTGCTAGATCTTGTTCGCTCAATATTTATCCCACCCGGTCGTAAGGATCGTGAAGAATCCCAACAAGAGAACTACTGGTGCGGACACTTGCTGCCGGATCTGTTTCGGTTAATTTTTAGCCGACAAGAATGGCCACTAGAGTATCGGTACAGACCATGCGATACGATCCCCCGCATCTCGAAACTCCGTCGTCCTGGGATCAAGGTCAATCCACGTAAAAAGGACAGCTTCTTGGTAGTTGACTTCCAGCACGGTGTGATTGAGATGCCCACTATACTTCTCAATGATTTGATGTGCTCTTTCTTGGTGAACTGCGTAGCATTCGAGCAATGCTGCAACAACAGTTCCAAGAACTTTTCGGTTTATGCCCTTTTTTTGGACTGCCTTGTCAACACTACCGGCGACGTCGAATATCTTTGTGACCACCGAGTCATTGAAAATTACATTGAGAACCAAGCTGCTAACTTCATCAACAATTTGGGTAAGGGCTTGACCTTTGATTGGGATTACGTTGAGTTCTTTGTGTTGTGCAGGAGTGTCAACAAGTATTATAGAAGTAGTTTATATCGGCAGTGGACGAGCTTTAAGGGGTGAATATTTTTGACAACCATGGTTGTGGATTTCGGATTGTTGCCCTTGTGCTCTTAGTGCTTACGTTTTTGCAGACCTACTACACCATGAAGACTTACTACACTAAACCCGAGTAGTGCTACACGTCACATCTCAATGTACAGGGTCAGACCACGTGCATCACCAAGACATGGGTTGATTAACTACCGCATTGCTTTTTCATCGCATTAGAGTTTTATTTAATTATTTTTGAAGTCTTATTTAAAGTTGTAATAGAACACTCTTTTCAAAATTCATTGGAAGTCCTTGTTAGAGTCGTAATAGGAGTTCTCTTACCAACTCCTAGTAATAGTCGGTTTTGCTTTACTTTTGAATAAGTGGTAGTGCTATATAGGATGTACGTGTAAACAAGGATTTATGAAATCTTTTAGTTTTATAAACTCTTGCCCAGAGATGAAGAACTTCTCTATAAGCTTTGGTGAAGACTCCATTTGCTGGTGTGGCGTGTGTTGTGCTCTTATCGTTTGTTCCCCTTACGGTGCTACGTCTCAATGTGAAGATGTTCTATAACGCTACGTACACATCATTCCAGACAGATTGTAGCACTATTCCACTAAACCCTCCCCTCAATTTGCCTCCTGCACAATAAACACTGTTTGGTGACAGTTTTAAGAGACTCGTATGGAATTTTTAAGAGTGTGCTCTTATAGTTTTACTGTGTTTCTTTTGAGTTCTTGTAGTGAACCGATTTTGCACGGGTACGTTCTGCTTTGAAGAAATTCTGGGCCTAACTCATCCATAAAACCGGCTTGATAGGAGAGGATTGCTCACTATTATAAACATGCTCAAGATCTTGTCACCAGGCGATGTGGACTATTCCTCAACACCCTCCCTCACGTGCAGGCCAGTATTTTTTCTGTCTTGTCACGGGTAGAGTAGTGCGAGCCCATTCGTCCTTGTGGTAGGCTTGATACCATTGAAAGAAATTTCGGCCTAACTCATCCCATAAAACCGGCTTGGCCTGCACGTGAGGGAGGGTGTTGAGGAATAGTCCCACACATCGCCTGTGGACAAGAACTTGGGCATGTTTATAGAGAGTGGCAATCTCTCCTATCAAGCGGTTTTTGGATGAGTTAGGCCAGCACGATTTCTTCACTGCTCTGCTAGGCAAAAGTTAAGTGAAAAAGGATTCTGTAAAATGCTTGTTTCTGGATGCGATTTTTAATTTTTTTATTTTTTTTATTTTATATATGGTCTTATTATTTCAAAATACAATGAAAGCCAAAAAAAAAAAAAAAAAAATTTCCTTTTATTAGAATATTAATTAAATAATTAAATTTATCATTTCTTATAAACTTAAGCTAATTTTTTCAACACGTAAAATTTTTAACATTTTTGTTATCAGCCAGCCTATCCAGCAAAAATAATAAGTACCAAATCTACAAATTGCCAATCCACTACAATCAGATTACCTAAATTTTATAAAAATTCGGCAGCCTAAGTGAAAGGGTTATGGAACTCACTGGTAATGGGTAGGTAGGCTCAACACCCTATACTGTTTGGAGCAGGCTGCTTAAATTTTTATAAAATTTGAACAACTTAATTATGGTGGATCCTCATCCATATAATGATACAAATGGTCCATGACCAATTCTATTCTACAGAGTTGCTTTGCACATGCATATTCACTATTTTTTTTTTTTTGGAAAACTTTACTTACCCTATGATGTTTTAATATTTTTGTAATTATGCTCTTAAAGTTTAAAAACTTTATAATGTTACAGTGTCACTCATCTGTTAGGATTTAACTGAACGCCTAAATTTTCACAATATCCCTACTTTTTTTTTTTTTTTTGAAAAAAAAGCATGAGTATTTGCTGAACCATGGTTAGGCGACTGACCCACGCCTTGAAAGAACGATAGGTATCCGAAATCTTGGGTTCAAGATTGTTTTTCTTACAATCTCTTTCAATGGTTTCGGGCACACAAGGAAATCTTGTGTTGGTGTTGCTTTACGCCATTGATGGTGAAGTTTTTATTAGCTGATGTTTTGTTTGTATGTTTGACAAAGGTCGTGGTACGGTGGCTAGAGATATGTGGCTTAGAAGAAATTATGTAAGGACTACAAACACATTCCAAAAAAGTTATATCTATTTTCTTTGAAGAGTTCCTTTTGTTATTTTTTTAGAGTTCGATCTTTCTAACTTTGTTTTTCCCTCAAGGGTCTTCAAAGTTTGGTTTCAAATGTTTCGTCATTTTTTAATTCTCCTACCATGGAAAATTGCTTTGCTCTATATATATATATGAGAAAGGGTTTGTTTGGTTCATACAGAAATTTGTAATTAACGCACTATTCCTACGGCATTCCAGCTTTTACAGATCTTATTTATGGTTATTTAAAAAGAAATGAACAGATGCTGTTTTCTATTCAAGAACCATGATTTGCGGTCTCCCATCCCTCCCGTACGTAGTCCCGTGGCATATTTAGTTGTTTTTTTTTTTATTTAAAGTGAAATTCCATTATTTCAATTAATAAGAAGATGACTCTTGCTCAACAAGTACAAGACTTTGAATAAAATCAAGACAAGTGCTATATCATACACTGTCTAAAGAATATTGTAATGCACCTTTAGCCAATCTATGAGCTACTTTGTTCGCTTCCCTACGGACATGGTGAACTTTCTAGAACTGAATGTTACCCAGTTTTACACGAGTGTCTTCTATCAGTTGACCATACTGGGTCCATGAGGGAGCTTCCTTCCGGAGAGCTTGCACAATAACCAGGGCATCACCTTCCAAAATGAACGTTGACATCGTAGAGCACAACAAAAGTCAACAACCTTCCAAGCCCCTATCGCCTCAGCAATGGAGGGGTCGGTGATAAAAGAGACCGTAGACCACATGGTCGCCACTACCAATCCCCTCTCATCCCGTGCAATCACACCTATACCAATTTTCTTGGATTCCTTAGCAATAGCCGCATCTCAGTTAAACTTGAGCACCCCCACCGGAGGTCGCTGCCATCCTTGTGTCACTGACCTGCCTTGGTTCCCCCCCGCCTATAACGGATCATGTTGGGCATGATGATAAGCTTCCAAAAAAGTTTCAACATTGTGAACCATAGAAGTAGGGGGACGAATGGGCCTCCAAAAACCACGACATTCCTGTGAAGCCAAATACGATGAGCCAGACACGATGCTAGCAAAATATCCTTCTCATCCAGCTTGGACAAAAAAGATAAAAACAGCTTCATACCATCGTCTTCTCCCAGAGTAATTTTTTTGGATTTTCCTTTAGCACTCCGTCTATACTGCTAACAATGAGGAACACTCCCACAGTATATGCCCGGTAGATTCAGGAAAAAGACCGCACATAGGGCCAAAGCGAGTCTGAGACTATTTTCTTCTGGAAAAGGTTTGCTTTTGTCGGTAAAAGATTATGGCATACTCGCCAAAGAAAGTTCTGACATTACCAGGGACATTTAACTTCCAAAGTTGCCTCCACACATCAGAGCTAGCAGAGGCCGAAGAACTTTGACCTTGTTCTCGAAGTATACGATCCCGTTCCAGATGATATGCGCTGCGGACCGTGAACACCTCGCTAGAAGTGCCTTTCCAAATAAGCTTGTCTGAGTGTCCCCTCGGGCTTAGTGCTAAACCACAAATGCATAAAGCTTCAACGGGGTTAAAAATGCTATAGATGAGCCGAGAATTCCACCACCTGGTTTCGGGGTCAATGAGTGCTGCAACATGAGCTTCAGGCGCCAGCAAACAGACAGGAGATTGAATTTTAAAAGTTGTTGGAGTTGGGGTCCATTTATCTTCCCATATTCTGATGAATTTCCCATTATCAACACGCCAAATTAAAGCCCTCTTTGAGGAGAGCCCGATAATTACAAATGCTTCTTCAAGCAAAAGAGGGCCTATGCCCCAAACTTGCTTCTAGAAAGGTAGACTGGGGGAAATATTTTTCCTGGAGGATACGTGCCACAAGTGAATCTGGGGAGGGTAAGAAGCCGCCATCCTTGTTTCGCTAGCATGGCCAAATTGAAGCTTTCAAGATCCCTGAACCCGAGTCCACCCTATTGTTTGGATCTCCCCATCCTTCCCCACCGCATCCAAATCATAGGGGATTCAGATCCTTTATGACCCCAATAGAATTTGCTCATTAGAGTATTCAGCTCATTACATAAAGTCTTGGGGAGTTGGAAGATGCTCATATTGTAAGTGGGTATAGCCTGAACCACAGCTTTTAGGAGAATTTCCCTACCAGCTTGGGATAAGAAATTCCCTCGCCACCCATTTAGTTTGGCCCGAACTCGCCCTGTTATACTATCAAAGGTACGTCTTTTGTTTCAACCCACCATAGCCAGTAAACCTAGGTTCCTTTCAAAACTATGACATGAAGAGGTACCAATAATGGAAAAGATGTGTGCTCGGAATTCACGCCTGGTGTTCTTACTGAAATAAATGCCAATCTTGCCCCTATTAACAGTTTGACCCGAAGCCAACTCATATGCTGCCAATAAATCCTGAATATTGCACCACTCCATAAAGGTTGCACGACAAAACAAAAGACTATCATCTGCAAAAAACAAATGACTTAACTTGGTTCCTCCCCTAGAAATAGGAAGTCTCATGATTTTACCCGCACTTTTTGCTTGCTGGATGAGAGAACTAAGTCCTTTAGCACAAAGAAGGAAAAGGTACAGAGAATGAGGATCACCCTAACGAAGTCCACACATAGGTCGGATGAGCCCTTGAGGGGATCCGTTGATCGAGACAGAATAGGTGACAGTCTTTACACACGCCATAGTCAAGGAGATCCACCTATCTGCAAACCCCAATTTTCGCATAATACTTTTCGAAAAATTCCATTCCACTCGATCATAGGCCTTGCTCATATCAAGCTTGAGCGCCACAAAGCCCTTACGACCTTTCAAGTGAGAAGACATTGTGTGAAGAGCCTGATAGGCCACCAAGACATTATTTGTGATGGAGTGACCAAGAATGAAAGCACTCTGAGTATGGGAAATGATGCTAGGGAGGATCTGCTTCAATTGATTAGCTAGCATCTTTGCAATCAATTTATACAATACATTTCATAAGCTTATAGGGCGGAAATCAATCACAGAGGACGGATTAGATACCTTGGGTATAACTGCAATATATGTAGAGTTGAGGCCCTCTTCCATTCAGCCAGTGGTGAGAAAACTGAGGACTGCTGACCGCACATCCTTCCCTATCAGTGCCCAGTGTTGTTGATAGAAGCTAGCGGCATAGCCATCCAAACCCAGGGACTTCAAGGGCTGAATCTGCCGAAGAGCTTAATCGATCTCAGCACAAGTGAAATCCTGGAGCAACTAGAAATTCATAGCCTCGGAGACTCTGGTAGGCACCATTTCTGAAATCCCCTCAATCCCCACTGGAGTGGTAGTGGAGAAAAGACCTTGAAAGTAATGAACAAAAACCCTACAGAGATCATCCGACTGTGTCCATTCTTGCCCAAGCTCATCTTTATAGTATTGATTTTCCGGCGGTGAGTAGCCTAAGAATGAAAATAATGAGTATTTCTATCACCTCCACGAAACCAGTTCCATTTAGCCCGTTGACGCCATTGCATGTCTTCCATTTCCAAAAGATGATCGATATCGTTCTACAAGGACTTAATAGTTGCCCAGTCGTTCGGGTTCTCATGAATCTAGAGGAGTGTCAAATGACGGTTTTTGGCTTTGAGGGTTGTTGCTATATTCCCGTACTTGGATTTATTCCAATTTGTAAGTGCAACTTAGCATTGCTGGAGCTTAGCTTAGACAGACTGTAACATTGTTGCTCCAGGCGCGAGACCCTCCCATGCCAACTACATGATCCAACATTCAGAGTCCGAATTCCACTTGGCTTCAAACTTGAAGGTCTTTTTCTTCACCCACCTGCTAGTCGTAGGAGAGAACAGATCAAAAGAAGCTTGTGATCCGATGTGCGTGCTGCTAGGACTGAGACTACTACATGATGGAATAGGGCACACCACTCGGAAGTAGCCAAAGCACGATCAAGACATTCTTTTGTAAAATGAGCCAAATCCTGAGAATTATTCCAAGTAAACTGTGATCCCCTGTAGCCAAGATCATTAAGAGAACAGTTGTCCAAAACAGAACGGAATTGCTCCATTTGTGCCTCACTATGTGGAGCCCCACCAACTTTCTCATATTGATCCACTATCTCGGTGAAGTCACCAACACAAAGCCAAGGTTGGGGTCGGAATGTTTGTAAGAGTTCTAATAGCTGCCATGAATCTTCTCTAAGAGCTCTATCAGGATTTCTATAAAAATCGGTGAATTTCCACGAACGTACATCCTCCAAGAGGAAGTGATCACATTAATATGCCGGAGGGAGAAATTTTGCCACATCATAGGCATCCCGCCATAGGAATGCTAGCCCTCCACTTGTGCCAATAGGATTGACAACAAACATACTATCGAATCCCAATTTAATGCGAATTCTTTGCATTCGGTAGTCACGGATCTTTGTCTCCATTAGAAACAAGAACCGGGGTTTATTTTCCTCTACCAACAGGCAAAGGTCACGAATTGTCCAAGGGTTTTCAAGCCATCGGCAGTTCCAGCTTATGAGACTCATGGCTGTCGGCGGGGCTGTTCAACAGCCACCGCCGATACTAGAAGAAGGGAACCCCCTTCATTTGCACACAACTTGCCTTTTTGTTCAAGACCACCAGAACGATCACCCTTGTCATGTGGCGGCATACTCCGTTTGCCAATCCCATGAAATCTTGGAGTAACCTCAGTTACACCCCCCCTCTATTCTCTGGCCCTACATTTCCAATTTGCTTTACGAGACCCACTGGGTAATGGGCTTGCTACATCAGAAAAGGCCCTTTGTTGGGTATTGGTGCCATGCAATGCCGAATGAGGAGAGATGGTTTCAAATTGGAAGGCAGGCCAATGTGGGAAGGGCCCTAGTTGGTTGAACTGTGGGCGTGGGCTGACTATGACCATCCTTAGTTTGAGGGACAGTACCCGTTACAAAAGTGCACCCATCTTGCCGCGTTCTCACTCCTGTCTTAACAGCTCCAGAAGTAATCGAAGGAAGATTTGACATATTGGAGTTATTTCCCTTAACTACACCCGGAGATCCCACCAAATCCGCTTGATCACCCATTCCTCCTATTGAAAATAAAGGAGCTGCTGACGTTACGTTCTCAGTAAATTCCTGGAAAATGGGAGCTGTTACGAGCGTTTCAGGACTTTGGCAGGATTCCCAATTATGAGAAAGGAAAGATTTCGGATGCCCATTCTCCATCCCCGACGGTGGCGGTCGTTGATCACCGGCATAGGACTCTGTCGAAACATGAGGACGTCGTCGATCACTGGAGGAGGACTCTGTCGATCACCAGAGGAGGACTTCGTCGAAACAGGAGGTGCCCTCTCCCTGCTTCCCTTCCGAATCTGAGATTGAGAGTTCGTGACCACATCAGCCCGTAACCAAGGTCCCCATTGGTTTTCGTTGGAGGAATCTGGATTATTAGCCCAAGGAATAGGACATCCCCGGAGACCATGGGAGATACGGCCACAACGAAAGCAAAACAGAGGTAACTTCTCGAATTTGAAAGATGCCCAAACCGACTTACCCCCGACATGGATGGCTCGACCACCTTCGAGGGGTTGAGTGATATCCAACATAACCCGTATTCGGAGGGAATGGCTCCAGCCCACCCTATCCCCGGCTATGTCCACCGCCAGAACTTTCCCCATAGATGCTTCGATGTTCTGCCCCACCCCCCTCACCATACAAAACAGAGACAAGTCATGCACTTGTATCCAAAAGGGAGAATGGTAAAAGACAATCTGAGATGGGGGTGTGCTACCATCAAATTCATTCAGGACAAACAGATGGCGGTTGAAAAGCCAAGGCCTGCCCCGAAGAACCTTAGCCCTATCATCAGCATCAGAGAATTCCAAGATCCAAAGCAAGTCTTAAAATTCTTTGAGACGAATGGATCCCACAGGTTTCCATAATCACAACATCATAGCCCGAAAAGCCTCCTTATTGATCTTCTTATCAGAACAGATTATGCCCACTAGACAAAGCTTTTCCTTTTACGTCCGCAAGTTCACCGTCAGAGATATGGATTCCCTCCTTCTCTCCTTCAGAAAGAGTGAGACGACCACATAGCACATCGAGATCAGCCATCAGACCCCCCATTAGATGAAACCTCAAAGAGGGGACAAAAGAAACTCCACACTCACGGAGAAAGTTTCAGACCCCCGCATATTTAGTTGTTATTTTAACATTTATACTGGAGTAATGATATATGTTATTTTGTGTCTATTTAAAATTAATGTGATTTTTAAAATTACTATTAGATTAAAAGTCAATAATAATTTATCACATATTCAATGGTGATTTTAAAAGGCACATTAAGTTACGTTTGATCGCAGAATGACTATTCTTTGGAATAACCTTTTATTAAAAATAGAAGAAGTGAAATAGATTAGCATTGTAATAGTTATTCTCATGACTATGAGGAAATGACTATTCCTTAAATTGAGGGTTCCAGGGAATAGTCATTCCCTCATGAATATGAAGATTGCTATTTCAAATATTAAAATATATGTATAATATAACACTAATGCTATTTTATTCTATTCTTAATAAAAGTTATTCAAAAGAATAGTCATTCCAAACGTACCGTTATATATATATATCAACTCTCATGTTTACATTGTGTTCACCAAAAGTGATGTGGCTTTAAAATTATTATTGGATTTATGATAAATTATTATTGACTTTTGATCCAATTATAATTTTAAAAGCCACATCAATTTTGGTTGACATAAGGTAGACATAAGGGTGACTTGTATCATTACTCTTACTCATATATATATAGAGAGAGTAATGATACATGTTAACTCTCATGTCTGCCTTGTATCTATAAAATTTAATGATAATTTTAAAAGTCATATCAATTTTAGTAAACATAACAAAAACATGGCCGCACCTTCAAGTTTGATGAATCCAAGGTATACTGTACCAAGCAAAACTCAAAATCATATAAAAAATGAGACAATGGGCCACACCTTCTAGGTGACTTAATGGGTTTATCATTGTTTGGAAGGATTGCTCTATGCCCATTCATTGTTCAGCTGAACGACGATAGGCCCTGAAGATCTCATTTATACGTGTTGGCCCAAAAGAGCCATAGGGCCCAATCAAAATTCAAAAACAAAACCAGCCTAACGGCATCGACTTTGAATCAAGGGCAATATTTTTTTAGCAGAGTTAAACTAGGTAAAAAATTTTCTCCAATGGTTTTATAAAATTGTTATGTACTTATTAACATATGTCAAACACATGTTTTTTTTTAATAATATGTAAGAAGTACATATCTTTTTAATGGTATTAAAGAAAACATATATTTTTCGATCACATGGTCAACTCGCTCTTTCTCTCCCGAGAGCTCCCTGTTATTCATCTGAATACATGAAGACCTAGTCTTCCCTTCCGATCTCTGACCATCCTATTTCTCTTTGACCTCCATGTTTCCTTTACTTGCTGTTAATGGCAGGTCCTATTCCAGATTTAGAAAATATTATCACCCAAACAATAGATCTAGCTCTCGTCAACTTGCTGGAAGTGGAGAATTCTGAAGTGGCTGGATTCATCTGTCGCTTGGCCCTCATCTTCCTCTAAGGGTTGAGATTGATACTAGTAAACCTCTTGTTCCTGGGTTTAATTTTAAAGGAGTTGATCGGCCTCCCATTTGGGTTCATTTTAAGTATGAGCAAAGAAAACCCTCGGTGCCCCAAAGAAAATAGGGAATAACTCATAAAAGATTGAAATTTGATTATGATGTAGGACGAAATTTATCTATATTTTTGGTAAATTTCAAAATAAAGAGAATAATAAATAATTTATTGGGAAAGCGCGGTTTAAGAAGATTTTTGTTCAGATTTAGAAAGTGGAAATATGGAAAGAAAGATTTTATCATGATTACTGCTGATTGTCAACTATATTTAGTTGACAAAATCAATTTATTGATTTTCTATTTTAGGTTAGAATTTTATCGTTTATTTTATTTTTTCATCTTTAGTTTATTTTTATTGCTTTTAAGATTTTAAGATTTTGTAATTGTTTTCCTTACTAGGATTAGGTTTACTTTCTCTATTAAGATTTGTAATTATTATTCTTTCCTTACTAAGGACTAGGTATTTGTTCTACTAGGACTATGATTGCTTTCTATACTAGGATTCGAATTACTTTCTCTTCAAGTTTTCTACTAGTATAAATATGTGAGTCTATATTGTAAACAATCACACAATTGAATATTTATCAATTAAAGAATTTCTCTCAAACACTCTGCGAAATTTGTTATTTTTAAGCCTACGACTTATGGTTTTATTTACCAAGTCTTCTGCTACGTCATATTAAGATTAGTTACTAGTAATAATAAATAAGCCCACAAGTCAGGCTTATATAGGTTAAACAGATTGACTTTTTTCCAAAAGCACTGAAAAGTATAATTATTACACAAAAATCAAAGTGCATAATAAAATAAAGATTCTGTGAAAAATATGGCAAATCTCGTAAAAAATGATGGAAAAACCTTCAAACAGGACCATCCTTAAAAAGTGGTTTTACAGCCACCAATAAAATGCTGACACCTCAATAAAAAGCATAAAATTTCACCAAATACTCTACACATACCTACACCGGATGAGCACCCTCAAAACCACCGGATCCACTACCTCCGCCGCACGCCGTCCCCGAAGCCACCGCGATTGGGGCAGACCGCAGCCACACCCAGCGCATCACCGGCAGCCTTCACCCAGCGCATTACCAGGCCCGCGAGGTGAGCTGCGCGCCACCGGCCTGGTGAGGCTGCGCGGTTTTCACCGCGTGCCAGACCGGCCAGATCTGGCCTGCGCGGCCACCGGTCTGGCTGCTGGGCACGCGGCCTCACGGAAGCCGCGCGGGTGAAGCCGCGTGCGCAGACCGGCCAGATCTGGCGCGGCCCTGGTCTGGGCGTCTGGCCACGCGGCTTCACCGCGCGGCCTCCTGGTGAGGCGTTGGTCACGCGCCTCACTAGTCCGCTACCGCGCGGCCAGACCGGCCAGATCTAGCCGCGCCTGGTCTCTCCGTCTGGGCCCCGCTTCACCGCGCGGCCTGGTGAGGCCGCTGTCACGCGGCTCACTAGGCCGCTGCCCGCGCCAGACAGGCCAGACTGGCCGCGCGCCTGGTGCCCCTGGGTGAGGCTGCCGGTGATGCCGCTGGGTGGGCTGCGGTCTGCGCCAATCGCGGTGGCTTCGGGGACGGCGTGCGGCGGAGGTTGGTGATCCGGTGTTTAAGGGTGCTGATCCGGTGTGGCATGTGTAGAGTGAAAAATGGTGAAATTATGCTTTTGCTGAATTGTCAATTTTTATTGGTGGCTGTAAAACCCACCTTTTACAGCAGGTCCGGATCGTAGGGCTCTCAAAAATGATACTAAAACAAGGAAATAAATTTTCTAAAATGGTAAAAAAAAAATACTAAAGATCTCTCTC
>FXXK01000790.1:124941-221734 GCA_900184695.1 Betula pendula | reverse complement strand
AAAAGAGAGAGATAGGAGGAAATTCCAGTTCACATGATCATAAGCCTTCTCTAAGTCCAATTTACAAATGGAGACCCGACTTGCCCAATCTGAGCCTACTATCCAAGCATTCATTGGCGATAAAGAATAGGGTCTAGAATCTGTCTACCTTGCATGAAGGCACTCTGTGACTTGGAGATAACTTTATCCATAACCATCCTCATTCTGTTTGCCAAAATCTTCGCAATCAATTTGTAGATCCCCCACCAAGACTGATTGGGCGAAAATCTTTAAGGTCGTTGCACCTGGGTTTTCGGAATAAGAGTGATAAACGAAGTATTGAAACTTAACTCAAACTTGCCTCTAGCATGGAATTCGTTGAGACTTTCATGAATATCAACCTCAGCACTTCCCAGCAAGCTTGAAAAAAAGCCATAGAGAAACCATCCGGGCCAGGCGCCTTATGCCTACCATAGACTTCACAACTTTTCTAACTCCTCCTCAGTAAACTCCCTCTCCAACCACTCCGCCTCATCCTCCAAAATAGAATCAAAGGAGAGACCATCCACCCTCGGCTCTCAGGCTACATTGTTCTGAATATAACTTTTGATAGAATAGAGCCAATGTGATTGCTGATCTCCGCCTGGTTGGAAGAAAGCCTACCATCTATCAAGAGCGATTCAATGGCATTGTTCCTTCTATTTGAGTTGGCAACTTGGTGAAAAAACTTTGTGCACTTATCCCCCTCTTTCAACCACAACATTCTAGATTTTTGTCTCCAGCTCACCTCCTCCATAAGAGTAACACTTTCAAGCTCACGAACCACTTCTACCTTCTTGGCTAACTCCTCCACTCCTAAGGATCTCATAATGAAAGATCACGAGTAGTAGGAAAGTTTTCCCTAAAATTCAATTTAAAGAAAAAGATGAATTATGCATTTATCTCTGAGATGAGACAATCATATAGTGGGAGGGCTCGCTAAGCAAGCAAACCCTCCACTTCCCCCCCCCTTTTGCCCCCGAACACCTTTTTCAATTTTTTATATGATCCAAATTAAATAAAAGAAAATTATTAATCGTTCTTTTTGGGAAAATGGCACTTATCCATCCTAAACTATAGAGATATTTGACAAAATCCAACCCTAATTTCAGAGTGAAAGGTAATCCATTTCAATTAATGTTAAAAATGACACTTTAGTGATCATATGCTTGCCATGCGACTGAAACTTTTACCAAAAAGACGTATGACCCTCCACCTGTCAACTACTAATATTTTCCCCTCCCTTTTGCAAGCACAAAGGCACCCCAACTTAATGTGGCCTCCTAATGGACGAAAATCACTTATGATGCACTCCTAAGTTGCATACTTTCCCTTTTCATTAAAAAAAATTGGAAACAAGTAAATTATTTACCCACTTTCTCCCTGCAGACACCCTCTCTCTCTCTCAATCAACCAGAAAGAAGAAACAAGATTCCTACATGACATTCTCCTAAACAAATACCAAGCAACATAAAATTCCCGATCCTAGCTGCAATCGAAGAATCCCAAGATTGAACACCTCATATGGTCATGTTATCAAACACCTTATGAGCATCCCTTAAATCGCATTCACATACCTATCAATCTACGAAGTCCCAATATACATGTCAAAGGGTTGAAGGAAGATAGTATATTAAACTGTTAGCAAATGGCAACTTGATCCTCTTACCAAGAATACTAGATGAGGGATCCAACTCAATTCTTAAACTCTGTCCATGAACACCTTTTCAAATCTAACCACTCAATAAGTTCATGCAAGACTCCAGCACAGACGAGAATGAAAAGTTAACACTGTTAAGGCCTAAGGAGTGCATTCAAAAATAAATCCCAATGACCAAGTGGTCCACCACCCCATCTCCTTTGCCATTAGCTCTATGAGATCTCCAACTAGATCCTCATCAATGCCGTGGACAACAAGAGACAATACCCGAAGATGCCCATGCCTAGTTGCTAAAAACATGTATCTTCTATCTAGAATTTTGCAGATATGGTCCTCCTAGGATTATCATATACCAATCAACACTAAACATTTACCATGCTTCCTTTAAAAATGAAAACAAAAATGAACTATCTTTTTTGTAGATTAAGCAAGTATTACCAGAAATACAATCAAAATTTCAAAGCATACCCTAGCTTAGCAAGTTCTTGAAGAAGCAAACCATTGCCAGTCCCAATATCAAGCACATTCCACGTAGACAAATATTTATCACCCTGCTCAACCAGCTCAGACTTGATATCATCAACATGATTCGGCAAGCGGCCTTGAGAAATGTCAATACACAAGCTTTTGGTCCAAGAAGCAACTACTTCCATGACGTCAGCTCCAAACCTACAAAAACAAAGGACAACAACTAAATACATGAAGTCCACTGTGCGAAAAAAGAGGATGAAATATTCTCTCAGCCTTCCACTATTCCTTTTTCTGCGTTGGGGGGGGGGGGGGGTGCACCTAGTACTTGTACGTGAACCTCTACTCAATGCTTGAAGTGTATCCAATGGGTTCCAGTTCACACTCAAGGTGTTACTCTTAAAAATCTTTTAAATTGTGTATAGCTTGACATGATTCGGCAACATTAACCATTCAGTAATTATTCCTGCCAATTTAGAGCAAAATTTAAGATTTAACCCATAAAACATGACTATCTTGTTATTAACATCAGACTTTTGACCATGTGGAATTGGCTAGGTTATGCTCAAATAAGTTTCCATATAGTCTCTTTTCCCTAAGGGCTCTACCTTCCTAGGGAGGTAACAACCCTTACTTTCTAAAATTTCTTATCATTTGTACATAGTGCTGAGAATTTGCACTACTGGTAAACAACGTGTAATGGAGTAAAACCCTTTCTTCAATTTATTCAGGCCTTTACTCATCAAATAAATATAACATATCATGTACCATAGCAATGGTGTTCGCTACTTTATTTTCATCTATAGAAACTAAGGCAATTTGAGTCCTTTTTTTCTTTGTTTTCATTTATAAAAATTAGAAAATAGAACCCTAGTTAGAAATTTTTAGGTTTTTTTTATTTTTTATTTTTTATTTATTTGATAAGTAAGTTTTTAGTTTTTGTTTCATAAAGAACCGTTATGGAAGTATTGTCATATAATGCTATGCCCACAAGTCACAAAAAACACTGGATGATAATAGGAGGATTACATTTCCAAATCAACACTTACCAAACTTCACCGGCATGGCCATGTTCGCGAAAATTTGTCAACTCATCTGCATATGCAGAATCCCAATAACTCTGAAGGCCAAGCATCGATTGCACAGCTTCTTCAGCATCTGCTTCCTCCTTGTCAGAACTGCACACACAACACGTGAGTTAAAAATCAATACGCATGCACAAGCACATGCAATATAAGATATTAATGATTAATAAAAAAGCAGTCACAATTCAGCACTTTCCCAAACAAATCACCTACTCCTAAAACCTCTGGGAACCAGCACCAAGAGTTCAAAGTACATCAGCAACTCTTTAAGTTGTAGATAATTCACATCTAATATGTTCCTTGGACTCACATACAATCAATCAGTCTCGATAATTGAAGAATTCGCCAGAACCACACATCAAATAAACTACCCCCACAGAATCTCATGTTCCACCGCATAGTCTTGCATCTTCTTTTTTTTCACATATTCAGAAACATCATTGATCAATTCTAGAAACTCCATATCACATCTTACAAATCTAAACTACAAACAGTTTCAGATTTTTTTTTTCTTAATATTAGTCAATAAGTCTCCGCACTATCAACAATGCAAAAACCTAATACTTAAATTCGCGATTAGTGATATTTTCCGTGACTTTCCTACGAATTTTCTCGCGAAACAAACGGAATGCTATAGATAATAGATGTTGTAGAGAAAAGAGACCTGTAATCGGAGGGTGCGCGGAAATTGGCAGCTGAGAGAGCGTCGGCGGCGTCGGTCTGGCGCTGGTCATCGTCGAGAGTGCTGCCGTAGTCGCTCTTGATGGACCAGGAGTCGGCCGCCACCGAGCGCTCGTCGTCGGAGACCAGATCGCTCACTGCGCCTCGACTTTGCTGCGACGAGGGCTCCGAGTCCTCCGGCGGCAATCGGATTCCAGCCATTCCACTTCTCTACACAAACAGAGAGACTGCGATTGGGAGGAGGCAACGGAGAGAAGGTGATGAAACGTGGGTGGGACTCTTGCTCACTCGCTGTTTTTGAACTTTTGGGTTTGGTTCTCGGATTTGGATCCTGTCAACCGGTCCACCTCTCCATGCCCCCCCCCATAAATAAATTATTAAATTTTACTCTAAATATATCACAAAAATCAATTTTATATGTAAGAGATGGCATGCAACCAATTAAGGTACACTCACCTTACGAGTCATGTTATAGTTGTTACCTTCTAACTCTCACTTTGCAATTTCTCTTGATAACTTAGGTAGTTTTTTTTTTTTTCTGAATTAGGATAAGAGTCGTGATTAGCGTCAGCCCAGGCTGATGCTACAGTGCATCAGCCTGGGCTGCTTTTAGTATAAAAAAAAAATTATATATACTATATATATTATTTTTTCTGAAATGGGGTCCACCCATTTCAGAAAAAGTGCCCCAAACTATGCACTGTAGCATCAAGTCCTAGGCTGTGGCTTCATCTTTACCTTAGGATAAATTTGGCTTCTCTAACGGTGGGATCGACAAGGGTCAAAGGGGCCTTTGTAGGCCCAAAGCATATGAAGTGGCCCCCTTTTTTTTTTATTTTTTAAATCAAATGGTGGAAAGGGTTAGATAGGGGGACATGAAGTGGCCTTTAATTGTTTTTCCAACAGACTAATAGCATTGATCCCATAGCTATTTCCCTAATAACCATATCAAAATTAAGCTTGTCAAATTTGTTGTTTAGGGGATCTATTCAGGAGAATTATTGCTCAAGGGAAGCTATGTACATTTAATAGATCTTGAGAGTATCCAAAAATTGTTGGCATTGTACTGCCTTTATTCCTCGGGATCCATTTATTGTTCTATGGTTATAATTGAAAGAAAAAAAAAAAGAGTGTAGATGTCGGGTTTTTCTACAGTGGCCTCAGGCCGCCTTCCAGGGAGGAGCTCCGCCTGCAAAATGGAAAGAAGCCATTAGAGTGGCCCACTGGCCTTGCCAGTGGGGCCCCCTCCGATGGTGGAAGTCAGATGGGAGAGGTGAAGGAGAGGAGAAAGGGAGAGAGAGATAGATTGTGTGTGGGAGATAATACCTTACCGTATATATATAAAACCCACAGCCCTTTAGTATTCTATAACACCCACAGCCCTTTTAGTATTCTATAACACCCACAGCCCTTTAGTATTCTATAACACCCACAGCCCTTGGTAATTCTATAACCCCACAGGCCCTTTGGTATTTCTTTTGGGCTGTGGGCCTGGCCGACATGGGCCTTAGGTAATTCCTGAGCCCCTACAGGAAGTCCCCCAATTCCCTTGGATGATTAGTAAATCTATCCAATGGAGAATTTTATGTGTGTGCCTGGGGGCCCGTAGATGGGCCTTGTTTGGAGTTTTTGTCTGGGCCTATAACAGGAGTCTCCCTTGCTTGGAGTTTTTGTCCTGGGCCCTACAGGAGTCCCCCAATTCCCTTGGGATGATTTTAATAAATCTATCCATGGGAATTTTATAAGTGTGTTTGGCTTGGGCCGTGGATGAGCCTTTTTTCTTGGAGTTTCTGTCTTAGGTCCTACAGGAGTCCCCAATTCCCTTGGAATGATTAAGAAATCTATCCATGGGAATTTGAAATTGTTTTGTGCTGTTCACATGGAGAGGCGTGTGAGTGACTTGCTTCATTCGATCCTGGTGGGTCGAGATGCGTGGCATTGGCGACCGGCAATAGAGATGGGATCCAGCGGGTCGGGATTATATGAAACACGTCAAATAAGCCGGACCGACCGCTAATAGAGATGGTGTCCCTGGGCGCAACACACCGGCAATAAAGCTGACGACCGCTAATAGAGATGGTGTTCCTGGCGCAACAACCCGGCAATAAAGCGGACGACCGCTAATAGAGGATGGTGTCCCTGGCGCAACAACCGGCAAATGAAGGTGAACGACCGTTAATAGAGATGGTTGATCCTGGTGCAACAACCGGCAATAAAGGTGACGACCGCTAATAGAGATGGTGTTCCTGGCAACAACAACCGGCAATAGAGAGATGCGACCGTTAATAGAGATGGTGATCCTGGCGCTGTGGTCTTAATATGACTTGGTTGTGAGGTCTTATACGATTATGGCGATGGAGTCCATATGTAGTGCTCGGAACAAATTACCGAGTACCGATCCTCTGAGCGAATTACCGAGGATCGGCGTAGGAAGCAAGGTCTTAAAGATGCCTCAGAGGGAGAGGGCTTATACGGCCCGTGGCGATGGAGTCCATGTTGTTGCGCTCGGAGTGAATTACCGAGTCGATCCTCGGAGCGAATTACCGAGGATCAGGCCTAGGAGCAAGGTCTTAAGATGCCTCAGAGGGAGAGGACTTATACGGCCGTGGCGATGGAGTTCATGTATGGCGCTCGGAGTGAATTACCGAGTCGATCCTCGGAGCGAATTACTGAGGAATCGGGCGTAGGAGCAAGGTCTTAAGATGCCTCAGAGGGAGAGGGCTTATACGGCCGTGGCGATGGAGTCCATTGTATGGCGCTCGGAGTGAATTACCGAGTCGATCCTCGGAGCGAATTACCGAGGATCGGGCGTAGGAGCAAGGTCTTAAGATGCCTCAGAGGGAGAGGGCTTATACGGCCGTGGCGATGGAGTCCATGTGTGGCGCTCGAGTGAATTACCGAGTCGATCCTCGGAGCGAATTACCGAGGATCCGGCCTAGGAGCAAAGTCTTAAGATGGCTCAGAGGGAGAGGGCTTAATACGGCCGTGGCGATTGGAGTCCATGTTGTGGCGCTCGGAGTGAATTTACCGAGTCGATCCTCGTAGCGAATTACCGAGGATCGGGCCTAGGAGCAAGGTCTTAAGATGCCTCAGAGGGAGAGGGCTTATACGGCCGTGGCGATGGAGTCCATGTATGGCGCTCGGAGTGAATTACCGAGTCGATCCTCGGAGCGAATTACCGAGGATCGGGCGTAGGAGCAAGGTCTTAAGATGCCTCAGAGGGAGAGGGCTTATACGGCCGTGGCGATGGGAGTCCATGTGTGGCGCTCGGAGTGAATTACACGAGTCGATCCTCGGAGCGAATTACCGAGGATCGGGCCTAGGAGCAAGGTCTTAAGATGCCTCAGAGGGAGAGGGCTTATACCGCCTTGATGTCGTAACAGTCTGGGAGCAAGGTCTTTAAGATGCCTCGAAGGGGGAGGGCTTTATTACTTGCCCTTTTGAGGGGTTCCGTAACGGCTGTCGGTAGTATAGGAGGTGCCTGTATGGACTTGGAGGTGACCTTCAAATGATGGAGTTGTCCAATGACATTTGTACATGCCCTCTGGGATGTGGAGTTGTCCTTCGAGATTGGTGGATGCCTGCAAAAACATATACTTTTGCAATTTTGTCGAGGATGATTTATATAAACTGTTACCTCGGCGTCAGTGACAGACAAATAAAGGGCGTCAGAGATTCTTGCCACTTCAAGAAACTTCAGGAGTATGTAAATATAAGGAAGGGTATTTGCGAACATAGATGCAAACTCAAAATAAGGTAAGAGAGATGGCGATCATTAAGACCAATCTAGTAATACTTGTACCAGCTAAAGTGCGGATCTAAAGACTTGTAAATAATAATCAACAACACAACATTCCGAAAAGTGTGTAGACATGTAAGATTTTTCATGGAGATGCCTAGTTCAATGCACATGCCTTCATGACGTTCTTTAAAATAAAGAATAAAAAATCCACTACCCCTTAGTGTTGTGCTGGAGACAATTAAGTATTGAATAAAACTTATTTAAAAATTAATAAGAGGTGCCTTACAATTTTTGGAGTTCTTTGAATTTTGGAGAAGCCCTCGGCTTTTGGAGAAAGCTCTCGGAATTTGGAAAAGCCCTCGGCCCTTGGAAAAAACCCTCAGAATTTGAAGAAGCCCTCGGAATTTGGTGGAGCCCTCGGAATTTTGGTGAAGCCCTCGGAATTTGGTGGAGCCCTCGGATTTTTTTTTTTTTTTTTTTTTTTTTTTGGGTGCCCTCGGAATTTTGGTGGAGCCCTCGGAATTGTTGGAAAAGCCCTCGGCCTCGGCTCTTGCCGAAAGCCTTCGGAATTAATTGTTGAGGAAGCCTTCGGCCTCGGCCCTTGGAGAAAAGCCCTCGGAATTGTTGGAAAAGCCCTCGGCCTCGGCCCTCGGAGAAAACCTTCGGAATTAATTTTTGGAGAAGCCCGCGGCCTCGGCCCTTGGAGCAAAGCCCTCGGAATTGTTGGGAAAAGCCCTCGGCTCGCGCCTTGGAAAAACCCTTCGGAATTAATTTTTTGGAAATGCCCTCGGCCTCGGCTCTTGGAGAAAAGCCCTCGGAATTGTTGGAAAAGCCCTCGGCCTCGGCCCTTGGAGAAAGCCTTCAGAATGAATTTTTGGGGAAGCCCTCGGAAGTTGGAGACCCAACTTTACTGCGTAGTATTTCTGTGTCAAAAGATGTTTGCTGTGCAAGAGAAAAGGCCCACGGCGCAATGTAGGGAAAGAGGCCACGGCTCCCAAATTTGAGAAATATCCCTCGGCTTCGCTGTAAGAGAAATATCCCACGGCTCCAAAATATTTTTTTGCTGTGTAAGAAATATCCCATGACACACGGCTGATGTTGGAGAAATAGCCCACGGCTCCAAAAAATTTTGGAGCCCATGTCGTCGCCTGTAAGTCTGGCGAAACACGGGTAGATAGGCGAGGTCCTCGGACTCTCCCCAAGCCCTAATCAAATCCATTGCTCTCTTCCTTTTCCCCGGATTCGTCTCCTGATTATCGATCATCTTCACTCTTCAGCATCTCATCCAACACCTTCTCCGATGCGACCTCCGAGAACACCTTTTCGCAGTTCATGGCGCAAGCCTCCAGCAAGTCCAGGCTCAGCTTCTGGCTCCTCGCCGCGCTCTTCCCCTCGCCGGAGATCTTCTTGATCGCCCTCACGATCTCCGTCCCGCTTAGCTCCTCGCCGTTGATCATCTTGCATATCCGCAGGTTCGTCCCCCCAGTTGGGCTCCTCCATCGTCGCCAACGTGGCCTCGTTCACCATCTTCGATTCCGGCGTTGGGCTCTGGAGGATCTCCTTCACTTTGCCGGTCGCCATTCTGCCCATTTGAGCCCCTCCTATCTTCAAACGCTTGCCAAATTGAGCTAGCTTCAAATTGTCCATTGTCCCTGTTTAGCTGCCGAGAAAATCAAAGCAAATGAACCAGAACTCAAATCAAAATCAAATTAATTATTCTGTACTGCCAACACGGAATCTGGCCTCTGTGATGATGAGGTTGGGAGCAAAGGTGAAGTGCTTGGTGGCGAGGGCCTGAGAGATGCAGAGGCTTTTGAATCCTGCCGACGACGACCACGCAGTCCACGGAGTCGGAATGTCCGCCTGCGGCCTCAGAGGAGGGAGAAGAAAGGAAGGACTCCTTGGCGATCGAGCATCGGATGTGGGTGCCTCTGTGAGCAAATGGGTGGAAGATAGAAGAGGAGGGTGTGTTGGGGGGAGGGTGCGCAAAAATGGGGGGAGGTCCGTCAGGGTGCCGATGGAGAGAGGGCTAGCTTCAAATTGTCCATTGTCCCTGTTTAGCTGCCGAGAAAATCAAAGCAAATGAACCAGAAAAATTAACAATTCGCCATAATAGATCTGTGCAGATCTGCTATGGGAGAGTGCAGATCTGCTTTCGGAGAGTGCAAATCTGCTGTTGATGATTAGAGATTTCTCGTGAGTGGGCCTAGATCTCTCCAGATCTGGTCTGGGAGAGTGATTATATGCTGTTGCAGAAGCAAAAATCCGGTGAAAGAGATGAGGTACAGATCTGGTTGATGATATCTGGAGGCCAGGATGAGGCGGTGTGTCGTGCCGATTGTTGGTGTGCAGGCAGAGGCCCTTCCGACTGGTTGCCGGCGTGAAGCCTTTTTGTTCGTTGGAATCCGAAATCCATGGTGGAAGGAAGTCGGATTCCCACAGACGGCGCCAACTGTAGATGTCGGTTTTCTACAGTGGCCTCAGGCCGCCTTCCAGGGAGGAGCTCCGCCTGCAAAATGGAAAGAAGCCATTAGAGTGGCCCACTGGCGCTTGCCAGTGGGCCCCTCCGATGGTGAAGTCAGATGGAGAGGTGAGGAGAGGAGAAGGGAGAGAGAGATAGATGTGTGTGAGATAATACCTTACCGTATATATATAACACCCACAGCCCTTTAGTATTCTATAACACCCACAGCCCTTTAGTATTCTATAACACCCACAGCCCTTTGGTATTCTATAACACCCACAGCCCTTTAGTATTCTATAACACCCACNAGGCTGTGCTTCATCTTTACCCTTAGGATAAATTTGGCTTCTCTAACGGTGGGATCGACAAGGGTCAAGGGGCCTTTGTAGGCCCAAAGCATATGAAGTGGCCCCCTTTTTTTTTTATTTTTAATCAAATGTGGAAAGGGTTAGATAGGGGGACATGAAGTGGCCCTTTAATTGTTCCAACAGACTATAGCATTGATCCAATAGCTATTTCTAATAACCATATCAAAATTAAGCTTGTCAAATTTGTTGTTAGGAAGATCTATTCAGGAGATTATTGCTCAAGGGAAGCTATGTACATTATAGATCTTGAGAGTATCCAAAAATTGTTGGCATTGTACTGCTTTATTTCTCGGGATCCATTTATTGTCTATGGTTATAATTGAAAGAAAAAAAAAAAAGAGTGTAGATGTCGGTTTTCTACAGTGGCCTCAGGCCGCCTTCCAGGGAGGAGCTCCGCCTGCAAAATGGAAAGAAGCCATTAGAGTGGCCCACTGGCGCTTGCCAGTGGGCCCCTCCGATGGTGAAGTCAGATGGAGAGGTGAGGAGAGGAGAAGGGAGAGAGAGATAGATGTGTGTGAGATAATACCTTACCGTATATATATAACACCCACAGCCCTTTAGTATTCTATAACACCCACAGCCCTTTAGTATTCTATAACACCCACAGCCCTTTAGTATTCTATAACACCCACAGCCCTTTGGTATTCTATAACACCCACAGCCCTTTGGTATTCTTTTGGGCTGTGGGCTGGCGACATGGGCCTTAGGTAATTCCTGAGCCCTACAGGAGTCCCCCAATTCCCTTGGATGATTAGTAAATCTATCCATGAGAATTTTATGTGTGTGCCTGGGCCCGTAGATGGGCCTTGTTTGGAGTTTTTGTCTGGGCCCTACAGGAGTCCCCTTGCTTGGAGTTTTTGTCTGGGCCCTACAGGAGTCCCCCAATTCCCTTGGATGATTTAATAAATCTATCCATGGGAATTTTATAAGTGTGTGTGCTTGGGCCCGTGGATGAGCCTTTCTTGGAGTTTCTGTCTAGGTCCTACAGGAGTCCCCCAATTCCCTTGGATGATTAAGAAATCTATCCATGGGAATTTGAAATTGTTTGTGCTGTCAACATGGAGAGGCGTGTGAGTGACTTGCTNCCTTAGGTAATTCCTGAGCCCTACAGGAGTCCCCCAATTCCCTTGGATGATTAGTAAATCTATCCATGGGAATTTTATATGTGTGTGCCTGGGCCCGTAGATGGGCCTTGTTTGGAGTTTTTGTCTGGGCCCTACAAAGAGAAAGATAATTTATTTCAAGTTATGATATTTTGTAGGTTTTAGTATTTTGCAAGAGATTTATTTTGGAGTTCTATATTTATTAAAAATTTTGTTTTTTATTATTTGAACAAAAATATTAATAAACAACTTAAAACACAAACCATTCATACAAATACAAAAATAATTTTTACATTTATGTCACATTAAAACATTTTCAGTTTAACTAAAAAAAGCTTTTTTAATTTTCGTAAAATGGTTTACCTTTTTTAAAATCGTAAACCATTTTTTAAATTTGAGCTTCTCTTTCTCAAATTGATGAACTACTATCGAAAGCTACCAGACCGACGCTGAAGTAGCTACTGTTTAATTCAATCAAATTACTAGAAAAAAAAACATTGAAATCTTTGATGTAGCCTGAATGAAAATTGAGGCTTAAAGCAAAAGGTTAAAATAAAGCATTTTTAATTTTAAAATATTAATATAATAAATTTTATATTAAATGTTACAAAATTGATTTTAAAATCGTTCTTCTAGCTTTTATGAATGTAAAATTACTAATCAAAATTTTATGTTCAAATTTCGTTAAATAATTATTCTTAATAGATAATATAGTTAATTTATTTTATTTTTCTTGTAAGATATTCGATTGTAACTATGATTTAATTAATTGTGTACTAAGCGATCGGAACTCATAATGGCCTACTAAAATCAACAACATATGATGGTAAGTACAAAATATAAAATATTAAAAAAAAAATAATGCTATTTATTAGACTATTATACAATTGGATAATGTATAGCAATGAAAATTAGTGCTATTAGATTAACACTTATAGAAAAAAAACCAATGGCTAATTATTATTATTTTTTTCTAAACCCTCATAGCAAGTGAAATGACCTCCTCCATTTTGTTTTTCTCATAAGGCCTCTCACCTTTTTTTTTTCTAAACAAACTTTATTATAAAGAGCCATTTTTTTGGAGCCATTTATAAATTAAGGAGCCTTTAAACGGAGATCTCATCCACCTTACCATTGAGCCGGCCCAGCTTTTCTCGAAGGTGGTTTAGAATTTTCATTAGCATGCTTAAGCCATGAGAGTGAGTTTTGTTGGGCACGCATACCAGCTGGAATTTCTCACTGATCAAGGCATGCCCTACTTAGACGTTTTGGTTCTCTCCATCATGATATATGCCTTTTTTTTCTTTTCTTTTCTTTTTTTTTGGGTTTGCCGATCTTGATATTGGTTTGCCACAATTACGAAAGGTTACGCTGTAATAGAAGCTAGATTAAGGCCTTTCTTTTTGATAGAAGCCAGTGGTTAGTGATATGCTCCTTTATCATTTTCTCAGCAAAGTCACTGTTTCATCCCCTAATGCTGATGCCACTGAACTATGAAAGTTTTGAATATGAAAAAATAGGACATGGATAAAAGAAAAGTTCTTATCATTGATAAGTATTGTTTACAGAATTCAAATAGCGACTCACCAGATACACAAATTACTCCATGAGATAAACATAATACAAGTACAAAACCTTTACAACTAACTGTTGTACTCACACCGAATATATCCAATCAAATTTCACAGAGACTATTTGAAATCTGCATCCTTATCTTGATTACCGGATGCGATTCACATGAGCAAAAGGCTCGGGTTTTGCTTTGGGAGTAGGTTTTGCAACTTCCGGGACCCCAAAGACATTCCAGAATCTCAATGTTTCATCCCCTGCTGCTGATGCCACTGTGCAACCATCTGGGCTCTGGAAAAAAGTATAGGATGCAAACTATTAGCTATGAACAAGAACAAAAATTATGGTCAAGAAAATTAGCTAGTAGATTAAACTCTTTAAGTAAAATAGAATACCTGAGCCATATGAAGAACCCTAGAGGTATGGCCATTGAGCTCTGCCATCTTCACCATTGATGGGTATTTCCAAAGAGTGAGCTGATTCTGAGTAAAACCATGAGAGCTGAGCAGCTCTCTCTCATTCTTGCTCCAAAGCAAAGCACAAACCTGAGAGCCAGTGTCGACTGAGTTCAAGCA
Organism: Betula pendula; assembly: GCA_900184695.1. Classification (NCBI taxonomy): domain Eukaryota; kingdom Viridiplantae; phylum Streptophyta; class Magnoliopsida; order Fagales; family Betulaceae; genus Betula; species Betula pendula. The sequence continues at coordinate 208,001 of FXXK01000790.1, read as the reverse complement.
CGCACCAGTGTGAGTGTTCCAGAACTTTATGCACCTATCACCTCCACCTCCACCAGAAGCTAGCAAATTGCTCTGAAAAGGACACCAAGCAAGGGCTTTCACTGCAGATGTATGGTCCTCAAGCCTGTGAAGCCACTGCGTTGCTGAATTTGAAGATGCTGTTGATCTGTCCCAGATGTGGAGGAGATTATCATTACCTCCACTTGCCAATTGCTGGCCTGAGGGCGACCATTTTAGCCCACAAACCTCTTGGTTGTGGCCTCTGTAGGTTTCAACAATGTGTGCTCTGACTCTTACATCATTATCAATAATCAGACCGTCCATTCCTCCGGTTGTAAGGATATGATTGTTCCATGCCAGAGTCCCCACTCGCATTCTGTGACCACCTCTCAAGGTTCTTAGCTGCAAAAACAACAATACAATAATTATAAGCATTAGCAAAAATTTATATCAGAAAATAGATAAAGAATGTGAAAGGACAATGAAAAATTGGGACCTGTCGATTAGCTGTTGAATCCCATAACTGTACTTCAGAATTGTTCAAGCCAATAGCAATGTGCTGGCCATTAGGAGCCCAGCTAACACTTGTAACGGGGCCATCTTCCTCATCAATACTGACAAGTTCAGAAGTAGAACCACTTGAAGCATCCCACAGATAAACTGAATTTCCAAGGGCAATTGCAAGAACGTTGCTGCTTCCCCAATCCAGTAAATTCAGGTAATAATCATCCACAAGGTCAGGAGCATCTAATGTCCTCTCAGAAGTCTGCATATAATCAAACCAAATTAATTAGACCATAACAGCTTTCAAAAGACAGCACAAGAACTATAGGAATGAATAAATCAACAAAGCTTATTAAACCAGAAAGGTAGCATGAATTTAACCAATCAAAAAGTGTGTTCACAAATAACGGTCATTCTCAAAAGATTTGACATATCCTATATGCTGATAATCCCCCTACTCTTTATGATGTTTGCCCCCATAAATTCAAATGGTAACATTATGAAAGCCAAAAACCTGCAATCTTTACAAGAAAATGGGTCACTTCAATAGACATATTTGCATTGCTGGTACTATAATTAATACCACAATGTGGATATTGCAGTAACAAACAAAAGGTGTATATGATCAAACAGCATTTGGAATATGGCACAAACTTTCCAATTTTCATAGTGCCAAAAGACTCCTTTTTTTTTTCTTTTTTTTTTTCCAATTCCTCAACCAACCAAAATTTCAGCTATTCAATTCAAAGGTCCTCCCTAATAATCCACAGTTCACAATAATCTGCCTAACTAGATGCTAAATTTACTAAAGTCCATAGACCATGGTCCATAATTTCTATGAGACAGAATCCATGAAAGACTAAAATCATATACGCACCTGAGGAATATGTCGCCGGGGCTTCGTTGGCTTATCACTGTGGAGAGAAGAGGAGAATTCACGTGGAATCAACTCCACCGGGGCAGGCGGCTTGTTCTTGAAGGCAAGAATTCGGGTCCGGTTCATGTTGAAGGCCTCAGCCAGCCGCTTCCTGTACGCCTCTCTTGCTGGTGAGCTTGCAGGTGGGTTCTCCGTGCCTTTCCTCCCATCTGTCAGCATGTAATGTGCGAAATCGAAGTCCATTGCTGACCGGTTTGGAATGAATCTATCCAACTGCTTATAAGGAAGAAATTATATTAGACAATTGCAACAACAGTTATTCTCCACAAAATTTTTACTTGAGGTTTCAAGTGCAAAACACCCAATAACATTTGGCAGTCAATTAAATAACAAATCCTTAATTTCAATAGATATGTATTTTAATCCCAACATAAACAAACCCTAAGTTAAGGAACCAAATTGATTGAACAAAAAGAACAACATAGTGCTGATTGGAGAAGTGAAAAGAAAAACTTCTCGTTCAAAATTCAAATTTAGTAAAAAAGATACAATCGAAATCCATATAAAGCACCTATTTCAGATGAAAGATTTTGAAAATAAACACTCTCGATAAGTTAAATGAAAAGGAAATTGAATTAAAAAAAAATTCAAAACCCTATTTCACAACTAAAATTGAAGAAGACCCAATTCAAAGTTCAATCATGAACGAAAAAAAAAAAAACCATAATCTCAAAACCCTATTTAAAGTAAAGAATTAAAGGAAATGATAAAAACTATTTGAAAAGCAAGAACAAAGATGTACGCAAAATAAAGGCCAGAGTTGCGAAAATTACGTTTTCTCGAGCATTCTTTCTCTGCATATATTGTTCTTGAAGCGGGCACCGAGACTGCGCCTTCAAGTTAAAAGAAGAATTCCAAGATCCTGCATCCATTACACTAAAACCACCAAAAGAATAGATATACACAAAGCAATAGATAGAGAGAAAGAGATAAGAGCTAAACCCTGCTGCCTGCAAAAAAATTATCAAACAAAGAAATAACAAACGAAGAAACAAAGACTGGAATAGAAATATTTAGATTAAAGAAACAAAATATAATTATATATAGATAGAGAGAGAGGTGTAATGCTGTCGTCGATCTTTGAGCGCTTGAATAGAGAATACAAGAGAGAGAAACTGAGAGAGATTAGGGTTGAGAAATGAGACGAACAAGAGGATTTATATAATACACGGTCGCAACGGCGAGAGCCGTTGAAATAAGTTGACGGAAATATCCTTCAGTTGTAATTGTGTTCACCAAAATGTCCTTTTTTTTTTTTTGAAGAAAAATATTTCAAATTACTCGATTTTACTTATTAGCCCTTAATTTTTTAAATTAGTAAATTTAATACCTGAATTTACAGAAATGTAAAATCTAAGATTCTGGTGCATTTTTTTAAAAAATTATATTATGTCATTTCCATTAAAAGCCCCTCATCAAAAATGAGCCGAGGTGTTTTTGTAGTACCGTTAATTAGAATGAAACTTTTCACGTTAACCTAGGAATCTTCGAACCATACTCTGTCACTCATCGAATGAATTCGGCTCGAAAGGCATTTCTTACTAAAATAATTTTATAACGGGATAAATTGATAGGTTGTTAGATTTTAAGGGAGTTTAGACTTTTAAATTTATTAAAGATAACTAAACTTTTTACAAAAATAAGGCTTGAGAATAATTTTTTACATATTTTTTTATTATTCTATCAAACTTAAATAAAAAAAAATTATAACTAATAAAGGTGAGAAAAAATATAAGTATAGTAATCGTTTGATTTGATTATCATTGATTACAATCAATCATCTGAAAAGATAATTATCCTGTAACGTAAGTATCCCACAATAATATATATTATAACATAACAAAAATATTCCACCATATTATATATTCTAATATTAATATTTGTTCCGCATTAAATTTTATTCTCATTACGGCATTTGATTAGCACTCGAATTAATACTGCATATTTTAACTTTCTTCCTTCCAAATTTTTCCATGAAATTTTGCGTAAAATTTACTCTGAATAGTCCTCTACATCAAGATCGCGGAAGAACTTACAAGTCTGATGGCTAAATTTGTTGGGAAACAATTTGACGGGGAGTTATCCTATCAAAGTACGTAACTATAGAAAAAGTACTACGTACACATATAGCATATACACAAACATTTATATCATGATGCATTTGATACGCGCTTATTAATTGAAGCAAAAGTAGTACATAATTCCAAACCAAACCCCCACCGAAAAAAAGAAAAGAAAAGAACATAGTGATTAATCTACTTTGCGCTTGAGAAGGACATATAATTCAACCATCCATGAGTTATCGGTAGGAAGTGACAAGATGGTGGACTCTACAACTTTCTTCTTGATTCGATCAAACAACTCAGCAATCATATCATTTCCAAAGTGGCCTGCAATAAGTTCTTCGAACACTGCTCTAAAGCCCAAGATCGCCCTTTGGACAAGTACACTAGGAGCCATTCGATTCATTGCAGGACGGACTAAGGGTTCCATTCTTTCGATGCTGAAACACAAATTTCTTTCTATCAAACTGCCAACCTCTTGTTTAGTTGACTGGTATTGTGGGAGGTTGAAGGAGTCCACCATATCTTCACCTAACAACCCCTAATATATTGAAGAAAAATGCAACAATTTCAGTTAAAGAAAATGAACTAATTAAGTATGAGTTAACGATGTTACTTAAAATTACTTAAAATAATGTTACCTCATCGACCATTTCATTGAGGCAAGCTTCCAAAAGATCAATAAATCCTAAGTCAAAACCTTTCCCAGAATTCCCATCCGGAAGACATGCTATGGTAAGGGCCATGAGCCCTCCACCGACAAGCTCTTGTGCCCTAGCATTCAAAAAGGACCCTATGTCCTTAGCAAACTGAGCAGAGTAAGCCTCACCAACAACATTCGGGGCATTAGCATAGGAAATCCTCCCCTTATTCCATGCAGGTGAGGTTTTATCTGTCAACTCTTTTGGAATCTTTGAGAGCCAGTGCAGTGCATATGAGCAGTTGACAAAATGGAGAGATGCCTCGGGAAACAAGCGACCTTGAAAAGGGCCTGGTACACCAGCCGCAAAGTATTGCCTGTCAGAGGGAAGAGACTTAAACAACACGTTAAAATCGTTTGAGGGAAGGTCATTAAAGAACACCTGGAATTCTATAGCTCCTTGATTGGGGTCAAAAGATTGGTACTTGAGTTTCACAGAATCTATAATGTTTTCCACCACAATGATTGTGTTAGGTCCTACAGAACATCCCAGATCTGCAATATTGAAGAATTTTGAAAAAGAAATGAGTTCATTTATATCAAGTTTCTCAGCAATATCCTCATTGATCAGGACCTTGGCAGTCTCCACTCCTTGTCTCTGCAAAATGTAAAGTTTTCGCAAAAATTTATCGTACCTATTCATTTAGCCAAAAAAGGGAAAAAAAAAAAGGGGTGGGGGGAGGAGTACCTGAAATGAAGAATTGTGAGTGTAACTAGACGGTCCATCTCCCCCTTTCATCGGAGATGATTCAGTTGGTATGCAGTTCATCCCTCTCTAGATGGACTTTGTGGGACTGTGAGAATAAAAGATAGATCGGAAGCTAGGCAAAAAATTTCCTTGAAGTTCAAGGTGTGTACTGTAATACATGTCCCTATGTTTAGCTGTTCTTCTTTATTTATTTATTTTTAATTTTTTAAAGGATTATGCTATCATAGGAATCTCAAGGACAATTTCCAATAAAAAAGAAGGAATCACAAGGCAAGTTTAGGATCAAACGCTAGGATTATGCCAAAGACGTTGTTTTCTATGATCGTCAATGGGACAAATTAAGATTTCTAGACAAAAGTGGCTACGCTCTTGGCCGGCCATATATAAGTATATTAAATCTAACGTCGCTTTTCTCAACAGCTTCAACCCACTGCTGTATTCAATAAGGAACTCTAAATTTATATATTAAGCATATTTTAATAAACAATTAACTAGTATTTACTGAACGGATCACGTCGATGAATCACGCTTGTTGGTCACTGATGTACCAGTACCTGTAAATGTCTCCCGACGTACTAAATCAATCGGCCCATTTCAATAGTGCAGGCCCGAGTCCAAAGTGTCGGACCACGAGAAGGATTGGAAGGCCCGAGGAACCCCAGCCCGTCACTCAAATGACAAATAGGAGAAGCTGATCTCTCTCTCTCCCGCTCTCTCTCTCTCTCTCTCTCTCTCTCGCGTCCAGGACGCCACCGCTCGCCTCACCTCGACCACCCCGTACGCCGTTAAGCCACCCCATATTTATTTTGGTGAGCACAAAGTATGTGAAAATCTCTAATGTAGTTTTCTTCGGATTGATCATTATGCATATATGTTGTTATCTGTTCTTTGTTGTGTCTCTGTTCTGATCGGTGTTTGTGTGTGTGATTTATGGAAAAGTTTGGATTAGTGTTTCTGTATCAGCTTCTGTGACTTTGATTTTCGCCCAACTTTTTTTATTTGGTTTTGTCGGTGTGTACGTTCTGTTTGGAAGCTGAGAAAGTGTAGGAAAACAAAGATTTTCTAGTTTGGAATTTTGGCAATTACAAAATTGTCGTTCTCTGCCTTTCTGAGTTTGTAGGTTTTCCCAGTAATTTAGTATATACAATGCAGGAAAACGACCGAATTTTTTTACAAGAATCATTCCTTTGCCTTTGCAATCAGAGGACTTCTCTGTTTCGTGGGAAATGAGCCTTAGAAGCCAAATTTGTGAAATTATTGTTATTGTTCCCCCCACCGTCCAACCTTTGTGTTTAAATTTTTTGTTCTTATTTGTCTTGTTATTATTCTGTATGAGACAATTGAGGGGATTGTTAAGCAGTATCCGTAAGTAATCAATTTAACACGAGTAAAAAAATTATAAAGTCCTTTCAATTTTTTGTTCTTATTTGTCTAATAGAAGGTTTTTTTTCATGTATGATGTTTACTTAAGAGGATGCACTTGCTTATCAAACTTACTTTTTTCTCTGCTTTTTTTTTTTTTTTTTTTTTTTGAAATCCTTTCTCTGCCTTAGTATGTCTACCAAGTTCATTTTTTATTTCCTGTTTTATTTATATTTATATCAGAGATTTTTATTTATTATTTTTTTTGTAAGTGATAGATTAAAAGAAAAAAAAAACACAAAGGTGAGATTTGGATGGAGACAAAGTCAAAGTTCTCCATATACCAAATCGGACACCAACATGCATTAAGAAGATTAACTCGACCCAGAGAAAAACCTTATGTAATCTATTTGTGTTTATGTATGTGTAATTAATGGATGGAAGCATAATTGCTTGTTAGTGTTAGCATTCTCACTAAAGATTGTTGCTTCTGGTCTTGCTTCAAAAAGAAATTTCTAAACAAGCCAACAATGTCACCCTCATGAGGACTCACTAAACACACTAAAACACCGTACAAAACATTGTAAATTTCAACTTTTAGGCAATATCAAGAAAACCCAAAGGTTTGAAAAGGACAAAATCCATTGTCACACAACCAAACATAAAGAAATCCAAATGGACATACACCCCAAAAACATCTTGTTGGAATAATTACAAAAGAACAGAAAAATAACATATCAGATTTTAGAGAAAACCTAAAGTCCCAAAAACAAACACTTAAAATTCATTGATTATATATACACACTTAAAGAACTAAAATAGTTTATTACCTAGTGAATTAGATGGGTTGAGTTCAAATGATGACACAAGGATACTCTAAATATTACAAATCGTACAATGGCACGGCAAGACCGGTGGTGTCTATGGGGATCTAGGGTTTGTTTTGTTCTTGGAATATATGCGGGGTTGAAAAAATCTTTGTTTCATACTTTGTTCGATTGGTTTTGCTATGTTAAATTATCGAGATCTAGAGTTATGGGCATTTACAACTTTTATGCAAACAAGTGAGAGGTATAACGAGTTGCCTGGGTGTCAAAAAGGCTCGTGTCGCACACGTCTGGCATCCTCTATTGGGAATTAATAGAAAATCATAACGAAGGTGAGAGATTGAAAGAGGCTAATACATCAAATATCCACTTTGCAAATTTTTTTGAAGTTTGGAGGAACATCATAAAAGCCTTGTTTAGAGGGTAAGTGAAATTTTTCCAATAAGATATCAAAATGATCTCTCATCTTATCAAACAAACTGTAGAAAAGTGCACATATAGCATATACACAAACATTTATCATGATGCATAATGCATTTGATATGCATTTGAAGCAAACAACTCGGAACCAGATCCTCTCCATTTTCTTTGAAATGGAGAGGATCCTTTTTCAAACAACCCCACCCTGCCACCCCCAAAAAAACATAACGATTAATCTACTTAGCGCGTGAGAAGGACATATACTTCAAGCATCCTCTTGCCGGCAGATTGTGATGAGATGGAGGAGTCTACAACTCTCTTCTTGAGTCGATCAAACAACTTATCAATCATATCATTTCCAAAGTGGCCTGCAATAAGTTCTTCAAAAGCTGCTCTAAAGCACGAGGTCGCCCTTTGGAAAAGTACACTAGGAGCCATTTCATTCCTTGCAGGACGGGCTAAGGGTTCCATTCTTTCAATGCTGAAACATGAATTTCTTTCTATCAAAGTACCCAACTCTAGTCTAGTTGGGATGTATAGTGGAAGGTTGAAGGAGTCCACCATATCTTCAGTTAACAGTCCCTAATTAAAGTAAAATGAAGCAACTTCAGTTAATGAAAATGAACTAAATATGAGTTAACGACGTTACTTAAAATTATAGACACTGAGAATGATGATTAATTATCATTATTGGTTAGATGCTTGTTAGGCTCAAAGAGTTTGATCAAATGTTACCTCATCGACCATTTCATTGAGGCAAGCTTCCAAAAGATCATTAAATAAAAAGTCAGAACATTTCACAGAAATCCCTTCCGGTAGACATGGTATGATAAGGGTCATGAGGCCTCCACAGACAATCTCTTGTGCCCTAGCATTCAAAAAGCACTCCATGTCATTGGCAAATTGAGCTGAGTAAGCCTCACCAACATCATTCGAGGCATTAGCATAGTAAATCCTCCCCTTATTCCATGCAGATGAGGTTTTATCTATATATCAACTCTTTTGGAATCTTTGAGAGCCAGTGCAACGCATATGAGGAGTGGACAAAATGGAGAGATGCCTTCGGAAACAAGCGACCTTGGAAAAGGCCCGGTACACCAGCCGCAAAGTATTGCCTACCAGAAGGAATGGACTTGAACAGCGTGTTAAAATCGTTTGAGGGATGGTCATTAAAGAACACTTGGAATTCTAGAGCTCCTTGATTGGGGCCAAAAGATTGGTACTTGAGCTTCACAGAATCTATAATGTTTCCCACCACAATGAATGTGTTAGGTCCAACTGAACATCCCAGATCCGCAATATTAAATAATTTTTAAGAAGATGCATGGAGATGAAATGAGTTCATTTATATCAAATTTCTCAGCTATATCCTCATTGATCAAGACCTTAGCGGTCTCCACTCCATGTCTCTGCAAAATGTAAAATTTTCGCAAAAATTTATCGTACTATTCATTTAGCCAAAAAAGGAAAAGAAAAGAAAAAAAAAAGGGACAGCAATATACCTGAAATGAAGAATTGTTAGTGTAACTATACGGTCCATCTCCCCCTTTCACTGGAGATGATCCAGTTGTTATGCAGTCCATCCCTCTCTCGATGGACTTGTGGGAGTGTGAGAGTAAAAGACAGACCGCAAGGCAAAAAATTTCCTTGAAGTTCAAGGTGTGCACTCTAAAGTCTCTAATACATGTCTCTATGTTTAGCAGTTCATTTAAAGGATTATGCTATCATAGGAATATCTCAAGGCTTTGGGAACAAACATTTGGATTATGCCAAGGACGTTGTTTTCTATGAGCATGTCAATGGGATAAATTAATTAAAAACTTTCTTAGAATTGGTATAATAACGTTTCTAACCAAAATGGCATAACTGTTGGCCAGCCAAAAGTTTATTAAATCCTAGGGTAAATTCACTTAACCAGTTTTATCACTTTTGAAATTACCTTAAAGTTAACATATTTTTAATTTAGTATATCGAACTTCAAATTTTTTACAATGTCATTCATGCAATTAGGGTTTAAGGTTAAATCAGACTGTAAAAAAGTAAAATGAGCTTTCTATTCTTATAAAATTTACAAAGGGTATCTTTGTTAACCCTTTACCCTCCAAACCCATAACCTTGAAATCTGAACACCCTGATCCATCATGTGGACCTCTCTATTTGGTCAGACTTGAAAATTTCAACATATTCAATTATTCTGAAAATACCCTTCAAAGAAGCCAAAAACGAGGTTGAAATGAGGGGCATTCAGTTTTTTTCAAAAAAAAGACTTTGAGGGGTATTTTCGAAATAATTTAATATGTTGAAAATTTCAAGTCTGCCAAACAGAGGTAGTACTTGATAGATCAAAGTGTTCGAATTTTAAGATTATGGGTTTGGGGTGTAAAGGATTAACAAACAGACCCAAAATTACCTAAACTAAATAATAATGTTTTTTAGAAAAAACTGGGATATTTTGAAAATTTCTATGACATCTGTTAAGATTTAACGAAAAATCATAATAGATGGCTAAGATTGTAAAAAATTGAAAGTTTGATACACTAAATTGAAATTTTTTGAACTATAAAAAGTAATTGTAAAAAGGATGAAGCTTACATGCTATAGTTTTTACTACAACATGTAAGCTGTAGAAATTTAAGGGCCCAAATCAATTGAAAAAAAATTGCAATTAATCTGGGCCCTTCATTTTTTACAGCTTGCATGCTGTAGTAAAAATTACAGTATGCAAGCCTGATTCTTGTAAAAGTAATGAAAATTTAAGGGGTTAAGTGAAGTTTTTCTTTTAAAAATAAAAAAATAAAACATCAACATTCTATGAGTAGATGCACTATCCTCAAAACCCTACCCTCAATGCTCATTGGGGGTAGCCTTGTCCAACCCTTGATGGCAACAGGGGTGGTCATACACCCTCGGAGCTCCTTGGGGGTCCACCACAAGCGACTCCAGGGGTGGTGTGACCACCCCAATGGTTCTTCTAGAGTGGTCCACTACAAAAAGACATTTTTCAAGTTTTGTTTTGTTTTTAATTATTATTATTTTATATAAATCTTACGAATTTTAGGAGTTTTGATTCAATTATAGTGAGAGAATATGTCTTGTCATCAAACTGAATAATAGGAATGGTCATTCAACTCTTTTTGAGTTCGTTTGGCAAAGGATTTTCAAATTTCTCTAAAAAATTCAACATAAAGACATTTCAACTTTTTATATTTCATGAATCACTTTTTAACAACTTTTTTATTTTTTATATTACATCAATAACTTTTTATTATTATTTAAATAAAAAACTCACTAAAAAATAAAACATTTTCACTTTTTCATACAAAAAATTTACAACTTTTTTTATACTTTACATCACATTAATAACTTTTCATATGACATTTCTAGTAAATAGTAGTAGCCATTTCTATTCCTACAAGAATGATCATTTTATATACATTATAAGGAAAATGTTAGATAAATTCTTGGGTAAATACGTGATTTGAATTCAATCTTTAACTTTTTAAATTTTAATTTTAACTACATAATTTTTTGCAAAATTTAAAGAAAGTCATTATGTCAAAATTAGTCGAATTTTAAAAATTTCGTTAGTTGATCTGCCAAAACGATGCTGTTTAGTGATTTTTTTTTTTTTTTTACTATTTTCAAATTTATATTACATTTTTTAATTAAAAAATTTAAATTTTTTTTTAAAAAAAAAAAACACAAAACCAAGGGTTGGCCTGGCCCTCCCCTTATTTGGCCAAAGAGGGTGGCCGAACCACCCCCTGTTGCCCAAAGGGAGGGTTCGGCCACCCCCAAATGGCCTTGGGGTGGCCGAACCACCCCAAAAATGATCAAGGAGTGGTTCGACCACCCCTTTAGGCCATTTTTGGGTGCCGAACCACCTCATATGGCCATGAGGTGGTTCGGCCACCCCTTCATTAAAAAAAATAATAATAAAAATATTTGAGGGGGTAGCTAAACCACCCCCAATGACCAAGGGGTGGCTCAAGCTACCTCTTTGCTTTTATTTTTGTTTTTTGTAACTTTTTAATTTTAAAAAAATGTAATAAAAATTTGGAAAGAGTAAAAACAAATTCCACCACACGGCGTCGTTTTGATTGATCAATTAATGAATTTTTTAAATCTGACGAAAGATTCAAAAATTTTGACAAAATGACTTCCTTCAAATTTTTGCAAAAAGTTATATAGCCAAAATCAAAATTTAAAAAATTAGAGATCGAATTCAAATCACGCTTTTATCAAGAGATTTATCAAAACATTTTTCCAAACATTATATATAGCAACCATTTCCTAACTCTTTCTTCAGCCTAATTGACCCAAATAGAATAAGAAAAAACGTTTCCTTTTTACACGAAAAACAAAAACCAAACACAAAAACGTTTCTTTCATATCGTAGTGTCTGTTTCAAGAGCAGGTCGCTCTCGCTTCCTTCAAGCGCTGTGTTTTCTCACTTTCTTCTAAAACAGTTCTCCATTGTTACCGGACTTCGCACTTTGGTAAGCTAGTAGGCTATGGCTTTCTCCGGAGCAACAAAGCGCTCTCTCGGTACACTCCTCTACCAAAAGCTGCTGAATAGTAGCTACACATACGCCCATTCACGATGCGGCGGCGGCGGCGGCCTCGCGATCGTCTCTAGAAGATTCAGCTCCGAAGGCTCTTCTTCTTCGAACCAAACGAATCTGATAAAGCAACTGAGGGAACGCACCTGCGCGCCCATGAAGGACGTCAAGGCCGCCCTTATTGAAAGCAATTGGGACATTGGTCCAAACCAAAACCCCCACTTGATTTCTTTCGTTATTTTTATTTTTATTTTTTGAGTTTTTCGTAGTGTAATTGTAGATTTAAATGTAAAAATGTGGTATTGTTTGGCAGAGGCGGCGCAGAGGGAGTTGAGGAAAAGAGGGAAGGTGCTGGCGTCGAAGAAGTCGGCTCGTACGGCCGCCGAGGGGTTGCTTGCGCTGGCGCAGAGCGAGAACAGGGCTGCTATTATTGAACTCAACTGCGAGACCGATTTCGTGGCCAGGAATGATATTTTTCAGCACTTGGTTAGTCAGTGTGTGTGTGTGTAATGTGTTTGACTATTTTCCATTTTGTATTCATAAATCTGTTTTATTTTTATATTGTTCAATTTTGATGCTCATTTTTAATGAGAGTTCCTTTTTTTTTTTTGGTAGGCTTTGTCTTTGGCTAAGCAGGCTTTGCTGGTTGAAGGCGTTTCTCAGCCGGGTGCTGGGGCCTTTCCTGTTGGACCTGAGAATTTGGAGGTGAGGAGTCTGTATTACTTATTTTTTTGCTTAATTATTTTTGCTTATCAAAGTCACGGATAATTTGTTGCTGGGTCTTGTAATTATTTCGTAGTTCACATTGTGACAACTATTTCTCCTCCTTAAAGTGATCAATAATTTTTGGAAAACCAATCCTAGATCATGATCCATGTTAGCAAAGATATAATCATGTTTTCAAGATGTCACCTCGTAACCCTATTTTATAGGGGTCAAGTGATTGTTGAAAAGGATTGAGTTTGAAGAAATGACTCCAAAACCCTTGTTAAAGCTGACTGATATTCATGTACTGGCTGGGTTTACTTCATAATGTTGATTACTTCTTTTGTTTTTTTTTTGTTTTTCGTTTGTTTGTATTTTTTGTGGCTGTTTTCTCTATGCATGTTTCAATACAGAGTTCAGAAAATAGATCTATATATATTTTAAAAAAAAGAGTTCATAAGGAAATAGTTGAAACATGGAAATTTTATTTTTGACGTTTTTGTAAGTATATGGGCAGTGGGTAAAGTGATCTTCATTCCTACCAGGACTTGAAGTTAAATCTTGAACATCCCAAGATTAGTGGAGTAACAACAGTTCAAAATGCGATAGCAGAAGTGGCTGCGATGATGGGAGAAAACGTCAGACTTAGAAGGGGATTTGTGATGTCTACTTCTTTAAATGGTGTTCTTTCTACCTACCTCCATACAAGTCCCCAACCAGGTACAGTAATTTCAAACTGCTTTTTATTTTTTGGTAAGTTACATAAAGCACCTAGCGAGTTTTGAATCCACCACTTCTCCCTCTGTACTATTCTTATGGAGGGAAGAGGTTTCATTTGAGTTAGAGATCATTGGCCATTGACTTTAAACTAGTTTCCTTCCCTTTCTTGGAAGAATTAGATTCCCACGCACATACAAGTTCTAAAATGGAAAACACTATATATAAGGAGAAAGTATACTCTCACTGCACACAGGCTCTAAAATGGAAAAGACTATGTATAGGTTAAGTTGGTAAACTTGGCAGGACTGAGGCTTGACTCTTTTGGCATGAATTATGAGTTTGATCTGGAAACAGGTTTGGGTCGTATTGCTGGAATTTTAACTCTTGAAGTAGAGGATGGGAATCCTCAACTGGATGCTCTTCAGCGTGTTGGATCAGAATTGGCAATGCATGTAGTAGCAACTAAGCCATTATTCTTAACAAAGGACCTTGTTTCCTCTGATGCTCTAGAAAGTGAAAGGGAAATACTTAAGTCTCAGGTACTTTGTGATATTTTTTAGCACTAGTAGTTGGCTCTATCCTAAACATGAAATGAACAAATGAAAGTGACTTTCAAAGCACCAAATTCATGGCAAATCTTTTTGTTAACTTCTTCATTAGATATCATTGTTGTTTTGTATGATGCTAATTGGGTATATATATATATATATATTTTGTGTTCAAAGGTGTCAATGGGCTAAAGAATAGTTGGCGGAAACATAGTTATTTTAACAGTCATTATTTTGATGCCACTAGTTGCATCTGCATTATACCCCAAAGAATTAGTCGAAATTACAATTGGAGTTCTCCAGAGTAATTTATATAGCCCAATATCACTTAGTATTTTCATAATCCACCCACCTAATGTGGTACTTTACTTTTACAATTCAAAGTATTACTTCTTTAATTCTGTTATTTTATATCTCAGCAACTTTCAGTCTACTTTGGACTTTTGAGCCATCCTACCTAATTTGGTCTTACAGCTGTACTCTTCTTTTTAACTCTGTGGTTTTGTTTAACTTATACTGCTTGGATGGGAGTTCTGTCACTTCCTCATGGATAACTTCATGCTTTAGTTAGTATGAAAAGAATGTGATCAATAAATACCTATCAAATTGGAGAAAAGATTATGGGTACAATTCTTTATTGTACTCTATGCTAGGCAATTAGGAAAACATTACATATTGAATGAGCCTAGCTGCATTGAAATGTAAATATTGATTGCTGCAAACCATTATGTTTGGAATTATTCTAGTAGATAGAGGTAACATGTTAGTGCTGGTGTCATGTGCATCAAAGATCAATGACCCAAGGCCAAGAGGAAAGTTGGGCCTTTGGAGAAGAATTGGTTCAATAGAAGACATTGACTCAGAGGAGAATCATTGACAGGAAAGAGTTGACGTCACTGACTCCAAGTATTTGTTTAGTGTAGTTGGGCAAAAGCTGGTTCGTACAAATGTGTGCAACTGGAAACTTGCTGTGGTCATTCCCCCCATCTCTATCCTGTAATATGTATGTGTGGATAATTGGGTATATATGTGCTTGATCTTATTCTTTACGGGAAGTGTTTTGATGTTGGGTGATTAGCATGAATATGGTTTTTGAAGCGAAGCTTTAAGTGCAGGCTTGGTGACATTTTCACATTTTTCTTGTTTAGTTTCTTGTTTGAGTAATGATTGACCAAAGATTTTTGTCATGGTTGTATGGTTTCTACCCTCAAGATCCTTTTCCTTTCCTTGATTTGTCTGATTTGATTTTGTTAGATTTTGGTTGCTTCAAATAAAATGAACTCTTTCCAGCAATGGATAGCAACTCAAAACCCACATATATCATAGGAGCTCTTCTTTTGATATACCAATTAAAGCATGTTGATATATGCTGTCTTGACACAATCAGCTTGATCCTCATTCTCTACTGAATGGTGTGACTTTTCAACGATGATTATGCTTATCTATTCTCTCTCTCTCTCATCAAATTATTAAGTAGGTTTCTGCTAATTATTAATTAGTTTTGGTAATTTTAGATTTTAAATTATTTATTTGGGTTTTCATTGCAGGCTGAAACTACTGGGAAGTCTCAGATGGCCATAGATAAAATGGTAGAAGGTCGATTACGTAAATACTTTGAGGATGTCGTTCTAATGGAGCAAAAATTTGTTATGAATGACACCTTAAATGTAAAGGTATGTGAAAATTGACAAGAAGATTCTAAATAACACGATGAGAACTTGCTGGTTTAAACAGAGCATTGATTTTGTTTGCTCTCCATTTTACCCAAATATAGAGCATGATTCATTATTTTTTTTTTAATGCTTAGTAGTTTAACAGCTTACTTGTATTGAATATTTAATGGTTTTGTAGAATATTGTACTTATCAATTATGTAAAATTTTTGTTATATGACATGATGGCCATTGAAGACACTCAAAAAAAAAAAAAGATCATGCATGGTAGTATGCCTAGATAGCAGAACTGAAAAACAAAAATGAATTGATAGGTATTTAAAAATGTATGAATGCCTGCACTTTGTGCCTAGGCTCAAAAAGGCCTTTGTGCTAAAGTGGTGCCTGATGCTTTTAACAACACTGACTCTAGCTTGTTCAGGCTGGCGCTTTCTTATAATAATCATTAGAAATTGAGAACTTAATGTAATCTTGATTTGTACACCTCATCATAACCTTAATTGTCTTAAGTTATTGAAATTTCAAAAGGATAAAGAAGTAGAATATAGGAGAGTTAGGTCATTGATTTAGTCAGCATGGTTTTTGTTTTAGTGTCCATAGGTTGGAGTTGGACTATGAATTGTTCCTCTTCATCTGCCACATTTATCAATCTATGGGCTGCGGTATAAATTTCTATAACATGCAGACATGCAGAAGTGCTGGTGACTTTTGTGTCTGTGTGTGTGAGAGAGAGAGAGAGCATAGATGTGTACCATATATTTGATATAGTGTAGTTGATTTACATTTTACACATTACTCCACAGACGCTGTTAGATAATCTATCCAAGGAAGTGGGCTCACCTGTGAAGATCGGGAGTTTTTTCAGAATGGAAGTTGGAGATGGAATTCAAAGGTAGAAACCATTCACGTTTCTCTACATATGTCGCTTTTTTTTCTTCTTTACAAGAAAAGAATGTAGCTGTGCATCTGAAGTTGTCTAAAGGCAACAATGGACTTTCTTATTGCGTTATATAGTATGATTTCAACCCACTGGAGACTTTAACATCAGGCGAACTAGCATTTTCTGTGTCAATGTAACCTTTTAACTGCTATTACTATGACTTTTTTTTTTTTGATAAGTAACTGCTATTACTATTACTATTACTATAATGCGTGGTATCTGAAATGGTTGTCATATATATATATTGTCAGTCACATGGCTTTGTCAATCTTATAATACAGTAAAATGTAATCTGAGTGTGTTTTTCATCAGCTCTTTGGCTTTGTTATTCCACCTTACCATAGCCATGCACTGGGTTGAGATCATAATTATCAAGTTATGCCCACAAACATACTGAATCTTGCTTGGAAGTTTCCCTTATTGATGCTTCATCCTACTAGAGGTAGAACTTGCACTATCCTTCAAACTGCATTGTTGATAACAACACTTCCATTGGGAGCACAACATGTCTGAGCAAGTTTGTGCACGTCAAATGTATACGCCATAGTGATATGCCCCATACTAATCAACCCTCATTGTTCACTTGACATTCATAAAAATGCTCTGACAACTCCTTAATGACTGGGCAGCAATAAGGCATCCGCCTGATTAACATTTTCTTTCACATTAAAATTCCACCATTACTTCCATCTCCATAACATCCACCTGATCACCTCCCTCCTTTCTTATGCTATTACCTTCTTCTTGGCAGGGAACTTCCTTCATTTCACTGTCCTGTCTGGCGTATACCCTTTGAGACGCCTAAAGAAATAAAATTCAGGTGTAAAGTTCTGTTTTTCCATGTAATGTATACATAGGTCTTGCCAGTAATGACAAGATTGAGAATTGCCTGAGTAGGACTTGAGACGTAAGGTACCATATAAGGACCCAGCATGTGAAATGCAACTATAGCTTTGTTAGTCACTGAGCTTCATTCTGTTAAATTAAGTTGCAGCCATTGTCGCTGCTCTTTACAGGTGCATAGCCATCAAAGCTTATTAACACTTGGACATGCTACACCTTCAGCCTTCAGGGCTTAATCTGCATATTATCTCTTTGGTCTGTGATTGTCATAGTCTTTGTTCTGTGCTTAATTTTCAGTTCCTTTTGCTTGGTACCACCTGGCTCATAACCTTAAAAGTTAAATCCTGCAGCAAAAACATCTTTTACTTTGTTTCAGCACACGGCCTGATATGTCTCACCTTATGTTTCTTACTGGGTACCTGAAATTCGCAGGCTAGAAGAATCCAGTGCATCTGAACCTGTGGCTCAGGCTGTTTAATGTAAGATAATGCTGCTTGCTCATCCATGGGACTCATTAAGGTAGAGATTAATTTTAAAGATGTCACTCCCGTGTTGAGGACCTCGTTACTTGTTTTATTTCATTCTTAATTTTAGTGGTCTTAGCAGGCTTTCTTGCGCTAGCACATCTTAGTTACTTTCTGCTCAAATGAGGCCTTTTTGAGGAACCGGATGGTTGAAGAGCTCCAATGATTTTTTGGGAGGGTTATAAAGTGCTTGATCTTATTTTTGTACCAGAATTTGATATTCATCTTGTTCTCTCTTTTTTTTTTCGTTTTCCCCTAGCACGCTGAAAAAAAAGGTTTATTGAGAAGAATAAGATGAGACTTCATTTAATGGAAGTATTTGGATTTATGTGTTATTAGCCAGCTTTATTAACGCTAATCTCCTTGCATTAAAGGGGTTAAAATCATCAATAAGATTGTCTCTGTTTATTTATTGGAAAAAAGAAAAATACACTTTACCCTCCAAATTAACCACTCATTTGACACTTATAGACCATCAAACTTACACTTGATCTCCTCCAACTGTGACTCCATTGCAAAAAAGCTTCTCTGTTCGCAATTGTCATTAAAATGGACAAAAAATAGTTACATGCATCATACTTGACTTTTTTTAAATTTCCTTTCTAAAATATCTTTGGCCAACTTTTTTTATTTTTTATATCAAATCAAATACTTTTTATTACTATTCAAATAAAATTCTCACAAAAAAAAAAAAAAATTATTTTTCTATACAAAAAATTTACAACATTCTTTTTATTTTAAATTCCATCAAAAGTCAATAACTACCGATCAAAATCCAACACTTTGCCAAACACCCCCTCTAAAAATCATTACAAAAAGTATTAAAAAAAAAAAAAAAACTAAGGGATGACCTTCAATTGGCATTGTAGGGGTAGTTTAGCCGGTCTTTTGTATTTTAGGATGGTTTTGAGGTGGTTGAACCAGTTGTAAGTGTGGTTCAACCACTTCCCAAACATAATCACAAATGAATACAATCTTGCAACGTTTGATATAACTAAAAGTAGTTATTATGTTGGCTAGTGAAAGAATTTTTTGAGGTTTGAATACTAGCCCATACTCACCCAAAAAAAAAATACTAGCGCATAGAATTAGAGTGAATCGTGCCGAAGGTTTTCCACTTCGTACCATGAATTGAGAGTGGGGAGATGCTAATATTATATGTAATCAGAAAGAAAGGTAGTAGTAGTATCATGAGACAGCAATCTGCCATCTAGTCAAGATGGCCGAGTTGGTCTAAGGCGCCAGTTTCAGGTACTGGTCCGAAAGGGCATGGGTTCAAATCCCATTCTTGACAGTAATATAGTTTTTTTCCTCTAAAAAGCACCTCTCGGTTTTCTAGCTCGATAATCTGATCATTCTGATTGCACATCTTGTTTATTGGGGCAAACATTGGGCCACCCCTTTTTTTTTAAAATGTAATTTGAAAAGAAATAATCAAAAATGCCGCACGTGACTATTTTTCTGTCAATTTTTAACATCAGTTGTTAATGGAGGGCTTAATTGTAATGGAGCAATTGCCTAATTGGAGAGAGTCAAGTAGGCTGTCTAAAGGGTTGATAGTTTGGGAAAAGGATCTTCTCCATTTGTTTTGAAATGGAGAAAAGTCAGTTAAGCAAATATAAGAGGTAATTTTGCAATTTTATTTTTTGTTTAGACAAAAAGTATCCCTCCTATATATGATTAACTGGCTTCTCTTCATTTCAAAAAAAATAGATAGTTTGAAGGAGTAAAGTAGATGGACTTAAGGACCCCACTTCTCAAAAAAATTATTAAAAAAATGTTTTTAAATCTTTAAATTTGTTAGAAACTAAAATTTTCAAAATACTCTTCATTTTTTTTTGAAAAAAAATTGTAAAAATTTAGGCGTTGATTAGAATTTAACGAAATTTAAAAAATACTTACGCTTGAATCTTTGAGATTTTTTTATAATTTTTTTTTTAAAAAAATAATGTTAGAATTTTTTAAAAATGTTGACAAGATTTAGCAGTCAACCTGACGGAAGAGGGTTAATGCATCTTAATGTAAAAATTTTGTTTTATTTTCTTTTGGCCCGTTGGCGCAAAACTCAAGTTTATATTGAACCTAAGATCTCAATTTATATCTAATTATCATGAAAAAGAGGAAGTGCCTTTCAAGGTAGAACTCGTTAAATATATAATTAAAGTTATTATTACCATTATTGTATTAGAATTACCAATTAACCAATCATTTTAAACCTATGATCCGTTTGTTCGGGTGTAAAATAATTTTCGTTAAAAAATTATTTTTTAGGAAAATATTTTTCACCGAAAACATTTTTTAACGTTTGAAACGTCCAAAAAATCACAAATATTTTTTATATTTTTAATAATCATATTAATTTATAAAAATTATTTTTTATTCACAACTTAAAAATATTAATATAATTTCTCGGATGGCGACCAAATCCCAATGGGGTCTTGACTGGGTCTAAGCGAGGTCCTGACTAGGTCATAATCGGGTCCTGGCAATGTCCCAACGGTCTTCCGACTGGGTCTTAGTGATGTCTCAACCAAGTCGCGACGATGTCTTGGGCAGGTCCCGACAATGTCCCGGGCAGGTCTCAAAATTTTTTTGGGTGAGTCTAGGTGAATCCCCGATCGAGTCCCAACGATGTCCTGGTCGGGCCCTGACGATGTCTCGGTCAGGTCTCAAAAATGTCCCGAGCGAGTCTCAAAAATGTCCCGATGTAGGTCTCGACAATGTCCCAGTTGGGTCCCGACGATGTCCCAAAAATGTTCCGAGCAGGTCTTGATGATGTCCTGACGGGTCTCAATGATGTCTGGGGCAAGTCCAGGCGATGTTCTAGTTGGGTCCCAAAAATGTCCTACGCGAGTCCCCACAATGTCCCAGTGAAGCCCCGACCGGGTAACGGGTGGGTCTTGACCGAGTTTCGATGGGGTATGATAGTGTTTTCGCTGTAATTCGGCAATTTGAAAATGTGATGCTCAAATTCGAAAAATAGTTTATGGTTTTAAAAATGAGAAACTATTTTATGTATTTTAAAAAAGATTTTTCGATCAAATTGTAAATTGTTTTCGTTGACTATTATTTTTCGTCCCACCAAACATTGAAAAACACGAAAAATTCTAAGAATTATTTTACACTTAAACAAATAAAGCCCTAATGAACTTCTTTCTGCAGTCTTCATTGTTGTTTCCTTTTTCTTTTCCCCAGTGCAAGTGACGAGGTAAACAAGTAGTCCAAGATTTTCTTCTAATTTTTGCTATATATATATATATTGCAATTTGGTTAATGTCTCGATCAAGTTGTAGAAGAATTACTGTCATCGCGCAAGACTCCAACCCTAATGGCTCGAACCCTTCAATCACAATGCTGATTATAACCCATCAACTAATAACAAATATATAACTTGAATTAAAATGGTTAGGTAATGTAGTTCATAAATATTTATAATTGTTGAATATGATCTACTCATTCCATATATACCGTATCGTAGTACTATCCCCAGCGAAAGTGAAATGGAATCATAATTTGAATATTAAATAGTGGACCAACATTTAATTTATATAATTATTTTGCTCTTGCCAGTGAGATCACTCTAGTGGAAATATGATGTAGTCCAATCAACCATATATATATAGATAATAAAGTACTTTTTTTTTCTTTTTTCTTTTTTTTTTCTATTCTTATATAATAAAGTACTTGGTAGGATGAAATTGTCTTGTAGTTCTAAAGAATGACTGAGAAAGAATAATGGAGATTGGGGAAGATACGTGGGAATGTGGCACCAACTATCCCGTGACGCAGCGGGCATATCTGATGATGAGCTGCACCTGAGCCACGGTTTAGCGTAACCGACACCGCCACCGGCTTCCTTGTCGGAACAAAAAATATTAGCAAAAAGCTTAGCTCACGCAAAGCTTGCTATTCATTAATGGTCAAATTCGTAGCTCACATGCTTTCCTATTCGTCATAATTTACTTTATCATTCATCCAGCAAGCCATACTCGATGCTGAAGCCTCAAGGCATTCCCACCTAGTAAAGTAAGAGCGTTCATAAGAGCGTTCGAATTTTACATAAATTCCGGACAGTTTAAATGCAAGATTTACCGTTCTGAGTCAATTGAACTATGCAACCTCCCTTTTTTTTTTTTATTATCTAAATTTTTGTGAAATTTGAACAACCTAATAACATGAAGATAAATATTATTTAATAAATTATTATATGATTGAGCACATATGACATTGAAAATAAATTATTAATTTTTGAGATAATTTTACTTATCCCCTAATTGTTATCCATTTTGTAATATCTCTCTAAAATTCAAAACTTCTCAATTTAGTGTATCAAACTTTTAATTTTTTTTTTAATTTCTTTATTTCGTTACGATTTTTCGTTAAATTTTTTCAAAATTTTCAAAATACTTTTTTTTTTAATAAAAAATTGTAAATTTTTTTTTTCAATGATTTAGGCATGGGTATTTTTATAAATTCCGTTAAATCATGATCAACGCCTAAGTTGTTGCAATTTTTTTTTTTCATTTTTTTTCCTAAAAATAGAAAGGGTATTTTAAAATTTTTGAAAGGATTTAACGAAAAATTCTAACGGAAGAAAGAAATTGAAAAAAATTAAAAGTTTGATATATTAAATTGAAATATTTTAAATTTTGAAAAGACATTACAAAATAAGTAACAATTCAGAAAATAAATATAATTATCCCTTTTTGGTTTTTTTTTTTTTTGACAAGCATTTGCTGATTCAAAGACCGGTGATTAATTAAGATAATTTGTACTACCTCTATACGAAATACCACTCAGCCAACCACCACCATTACAAATTAGGCAAAGGGAGTGGGTCTCACACGTTAACATAGGATAATTGTTCAGAATCACAGATCAGACGAATAAACTACCAACTGGATTACTGGAAATGAATTTTCCAGTCTGTTTATTTTATACTATTTCTGTATACTTTCCTTTCTTATTTCCCTTACGCGGACTCAAAACAATGTCAACCTATGTACAACTGGTCATTAGAATATTCTACTACTCCTTCTCGCTGGGACCTTTTCCATTATCGTATAAAGTTGACTCTGCCCACCCCTCTCCCTCCATGACCGTCACTCGCCTGAGCTCCAAAGACAAAGTCCTCTTCTCAACCCCCCACCTGAACTCTTTCAAACCTCTCTCAATTTCTGCTATAAACGCATTTGCAATTATATATACATTATACACAGACAAAGTCCTCTAAACACGTACACAGACATATGGGCAACTACATTTCTTGCACTCTCTCCAGCGCACAAGGAGGAAAGCACTCCAGGGCCACAAAAGTGATCTTCCCGACCGGCGAAATCCGACAACTCCATGAACCCACTAAAGCAGCCGAGCTGATGCTCGAAACACCAAACTTCTTCCTCGTAAACTCGCAGTCTCTCCATATTGGGAGGAGGTTCTCTGCCCTCAGCGCCGACGAAGACCTGGAGATGGCCAACGTTTACGTCATGTTCCCCATGAAGAGAGTCAACTCTGTAGTGACGACGGCTGATATGGGTGCCTTGTTCCTCACCGCCAAGTCCACGGCCAATCACCCGGGGAGGGTCCTACCGGCCGAGTCTGGAGACGGTACTGATCCAAAATTGTTGGGAGGGAAAACAGGGGATGGATATTGGAATGAAAGCGAGGCAGCGGTGGCGGTGCCAAAGCTAAATTTGGATGATATTGAGGAGTTCTCGGCGCCGGAGTTTATCCATAGGCTGTCCATGTGCAGGTCGAAGAAGCCTGCGTTGGAGACCATAGCAGAAGAGGCTGTTTTTTCATATTAATTAAATTACATGATTTTATGTAAATTGTTAAAGTAGGGAAATCGTGTGCAAAAATTACCCTTTTTTGCCAGGTAGGTTAATTAGTTATAGAAAGGCTGGGGGAATTAAGCAACTATATATACATGGAATGTACCAATGTGGGCTAAATGCCCGGTTAAATCACCATATTAACTAAAAGATCGAAGACAATTAAATTGTATGTATGGTAATTAATAATTAATTCTTTTTTCTTCTGAGCGAAATTGTAATTCTTCTTGCAAACACTTTAGTAGCTACAAGAATGTCCAATGTATCGTCAGATTTATTGCATTTTTCCAGTTGTTTGAGTTTGAGTTTGATGCTGTGGTGATTTGTATAGTTGGTGGTTGTGCTCTTTGTTTCTGTTTAATTTGTATAGATTTATTGGTTGGTCTTCTTTTTCAGAAGATTGAGATAAGTTAATGAAAATTCTATTAATAATATATATATAAGTTCGTGTAAAGTTAAAACATTAATTTGAATAATTAAATTTATTATTTGTTATAAATTTGGATAATCAGACCGAAAGGTCGTGAGAGATAGCAAAAAGATGCATAAATTTTTAGGCTAATTCAGTGTCTTGTGGATGCTATCTATGAGGTAGTTAGACACGCCCCTTGGGGGATCTTTTGGGTCTTTTAAAAGGACTCAATCAAAGGGCACAAACAAATGAAGGGAAAGCTTGCTGTTTTCTGAGGTTGGGTTTTGAGATGAGAGTAGGATACACACGTCAATAATTTAATATAATATCAAGCAAAACGTCTATTTTTTTTAAATTTGAATTTTTAAAATAACTTGCTATTCAAGATAGATAAATGCTAAATATTATAAATTCTATTGAAGTTTGATCGATAATATTTACATGTCACTCTAAATAATAATATATATATATTATATATATAATATATATATATATATATATATTTATTTATTTATTCATTTTCCAAAGATTAATCTTAATAGTTGAGAGTACACCGTCAATATTGTTGATAAAATTATAGAATGCATTTCTTATATATATATATATATATTATTATATATATATATTATTTATTTATTCATTTTCCAAAGATTAATCTTAATAGTTGAGAGTACACCGTCAATATTGTTGATAAAATTATAGAATGCATTTCTCGGTCGTTAAGACAAGCCAGGATTAAATTCACAATGGAAGCTCAGCTTTTGAATTAATTGGAGCAACTTACATGCTTCATATATAAACAGTAACAGACATGCTGTTGGCGCCCATTCCAGTTCTCGTTTCTCTAGCCACCACGCCACAACAATGCCTCATGATCTCCCATCGTAGCCCCCCAAGAAAACCCAAACACCACTCACCATCTTGCATGGCCTCGTCCCAATTCTCCAAAACCCTAACCCTAGACCCTCCCCACCTCTTCCTCACCGCCTCCAATCCCTCCCCCAACAACAACAACAACAACAAACACTTCCACCACCGCCACTCTCACTCCCTCTCGCTCTTCTCTTCCTTCCATTCCCTCCTCTTTCCCACAATCCAAACTCGTCCCAAAACCCGTTTCGCAGTGGACGCCTTCCGCTCCGCCGGCGATTTCTCCGTCTCCTACTTCCTCTCCCACTTCCACTCCGACCACTACACCGGCCTCTCCCCCAATTGGTCCAAAGGCGTTGTTTTCTGCTCCCACACCACCGCCAATCTCCTTATCCAAGTCCTCAATGTCCCTTCGCCCCTCGTCGTCCCGTTGCCGCTCCGCGAAACCGTCGTGATCGACGGCTGCGAGGTTACGCTCATCGACGCCAATCATTGTCCCGGTGCGGTGCAATTCTTGTTCAGGATTCCACGTCCCAACGGAGAATTCGATAGGTATGTTCACACGGGAGATTTTCGGTTCTGTGATTCGATGAAATTAGAGCCCTTTTTAGCCGAATTTATCGGTTCCGATGCTGTTTTCTTGGATACTACGTATTGTAATCCGAAATTTGTGTTTCCGTCGCAAGAAGAGTCTGTTGAGTATGTTGTTAGTATGATAGCGAGAATAGGGGGTGAATATCATAAGTGTGGTTCGATGAAGAATGTTTTGTTTCTTGTAGCTACTTATGTTGTTGGAAAAGAGAAGATTTTGCTTGAGATTGCGCGGAGGTGTGGTAGGAAGATACATGTGGATGCTAGAAAAATGGAGGTTTTGCGTGTTTTGGGGTATGGAGAGAGCGGGGTGTTTACAGAGGATGAGTGTGAAAGTGATGTTCATGTTGTTGGGTGGAATGTATTGGGCGAGACATGGCCATATTTTAGGCCTAATTTTGTGAAAATGAAGGAGATCATGGAGAAAAGAGGGTACTCTAAGGTTGTGGGTTTTGTTCCGACAGGGTGGACTTATGAAGTGAAGCGGAATAAGTTTACAGTGAGGTCTAAGGATTCGTTTGAGATTCATCTTGTACCATATAGTGAACATTCGAACTATGATGAACTTAGGGAATATGTGAAGTTTTTGAAACCCAAGCGCGTTGTTCCTACGGTAGGTTTGGATGTTGAAAATCTAGACAGCAAGCATGCTAATAAAATGCAAAAGCATTTTGCTGGGCTAGTTGATGAAATGGCCAACAAGCAAGAGTTCTTAAGGGGTTTTTATCGAGGGTCCTGTGAAATGGTTGACAGGGTTGAAAAGGATCCCAGCAATGCCTTGAATGAGGGGATGGACCGGGAGAACAAAATCAAGACATCCGAGGGAAAAACCATTAAAATAACTGACCCGGATTTTGTTTTGGACTCGTCATCTTCTCTGAAAGAATCTGATGCGCAAGGTCCAGTTCTCTTGAATGTTGAAGATGCATATTCTCTGAAACAGCCTAGTTCGCAAGATCCAACTGTGTTGGATAATGAGGAAACAGAGAAAATCATTCAGGAGCTTCGTGATTGCTTGCCAGCATGGGTCACTCGAACCCAGATTATAGATCTAATTAGCAGCTTTGGAAGGAATATTGTTGAAGCAGTGTCCAATTTCTATGAACATGAAACTGAATTTCATGAGCAAGTTTTTGCTTGTACAGCTCCTACATCTACTTCTCAGACCAGCTCACTTAATGACTCTGCATCACCTTTGAACACAGGTTTTGTTATGAGCAGTCCTGTTGTAACTGTTGGCAATTCTTTAAGTCAAGTCGATGGGTCAGCGTACCTGATGCATTTGAATAAGAGTGGCAGTGGCATTTCTCCTGGAAAAGGGAAAAGGGCTATTGGCGATGGGCCAATCAAGAAAGTAAAAGTCAATTCAATTAACATTGGCGCTTCTCCTGGGAAAAGGAAGACGAATACTGTGAATAAGCTGAACAAGAAAGTAAAGGTCAATTCAAAGTCGGGCTCTGGTGGGTCAAAACAACCTACAATTACAAGGTTTTTCAGTAAAGTTTTGCCTGACGTTTCTCAAGGTGGTAAGGTTGGAAGTATGTTTGAGCAACGCCCTAAAGATGAAAATCTGTTGCCTGATGATGCTGCCAAGTTATACAAGGATGAAATAGATCAGTTTATTCAAATAATAAATGGTAATGAGTCATCTAAAAGCTATGTTGCCAACATCCTAAAGAAGACAAAAGGAGATATAAATAAGGCACTGGATATATACTACTGTAATCCTAAGGGTGACCTTAGTGACTCTGGCAAATCAGTTCTGGCACAGAGTGGTGTCGACAACTGCTCTCCTGGCCAAAAGACGAATGTGTCAGAGAGATCAGAACATATTCCTGATATCTCTGTTCAGGCATCGTTAACAAAGGATGTGGATGCAACTCTTGTATCACTACCGCCAGAAAAATACAATCCTATAGAACATGGTTGGTTATTTTATATCTTGTAGATGTTATTCAACATCTTGAGCTTTCTTGTTGATATCTTTAACTTTTAGATATCTTCCAAATGGCAATCTTTCACATTGCTGTACATTTGCAGCATGCTGGAGGAGTGGACAACCTGCTCCATATATACATCTTGCAAGAACATTTGAACAGCTTGAGGATGAAAAAGGAAAGATCAAAGCTTCTTCTATGTTGTGCAATATGTTCAGAAGGTTTATTGCTACAGATTGCTTATTTGATACTCTGTGTACAAATATTTTATTCTTCCTGTAATGGTATGACGGGTTGCATTTTACTAGTCTTAGCTGATTGGGGGTCATTCTTTGCTTGCAATTGGTTTTATGACAAAGTTTGCTGATCTTGTCTCTGGAGGATGTTTTGCCTGCCGTGTATTTGTGCACAAATAAGATTGCTGCTGACCATGAAAATATAGTGAGTCTCTTCTTTCTTTATCCTGTTCTTGAGTTGGAGCTGACTTTACCTTTCTTGGCCAGTCATCACAAGAAAGGAATATGTTTAATAATTTTTGTTCCCTGTGTGCATTATAAACAATGCTATTCTGGGGTATTCATTATGTGAACTAGTAAATTTGACGTCATAATCTATCTCCAAATTTAAGTGATTTAATTTAATTAGCTCTATTAAGTTTCACTAGAGTCTACTTATCAAAAAAAAAAAGTTTCACTAGAGTCTGTAAAGCACAATGACTCAGTTAGATGAGAAGGCTAAGCCTTTGTAGCTGACTCCAAAAGTTATGAATAGGTTTTTGCTAAGCTAATAAGTTATTTTGGAAGATGAGTGGAACTTTCTGATTGGTAGACTTCATTAATATTGGTAAAGTACTTTTGTCTAGCCTTTTGACCTGCCTAGTCTCAGGGTTGAGAGTCTTTAGGCATTAAACATCTTATCTTCTGTGCATTAAAAAAAATGTCCTCATGTTATAACAATGCTGCAGGAACTAAACATTGGTGGTAGTTTGGTCACATCGGCACTCGAAGAGGCATGTGGCACAAACCGGTCCAAACTAAGAGAGATGTATAACAAATTCGGTGATCTTGGTAGTAACAAGTTTTTATTTTTTTTTTCCATGATTTATATTTGGCCTGCTGGACTATGTCCTTCTGCAAGGTTGTTGTATAACCTATGAAATAGTCTATTGTGATTAAAGGTGATGTTGCTCAAGAATGCCGACAAACACAGACATTACTTGCCCCTCCTTCACCACTTCTAATTAAAGACGTATTTTCTGCACTCCGAAAGATAAGGTATGAATAATCTATCTTCGTGTTCTCTTTATGACAGAAATTCTGAGCTTAATAAACATACTAGTGACTATTCAGTGGTGGTTTTCTAAAGTGGATAGGGAATACATTGAAGAATGATAGCACTAATCCGATGGTAATATCAGTAGGGTGTAATGCCTTGTAGGTACTTGGTATAACAGTTTTTGGACATACTGGCATCTCATTCCCCCATAAAATAATGGGTGGAGGGTAAGGTCGCAGCATATGGGTGCATGAGTTTATTTGCCTATCTCAAAAAGGAGAAAAAAAAATAAATAAATAAAGAAAGAGAGAAAAAGAAAAAAGAAAAAGAAAAAAGAAAAAGAAAAATACCTTAAATGTTTTTTACATGTAGGTTCTGTTTGTTTCAATGAAAGACAGTATATGTTTTTTCCATAAAATTTTTTTCATGTTAAACTTTTCATGTATGTGGTGACTTTTCATTTTTTTCTCTTATATTCTTTTGGTCTTCAGTTGGAAATTTTGAAAAATACCACGATATACTTATGCTTTAAGAATATCGTTTTAGCACTAGAAAGTTTATATCGAAGTTCGTTTCATAACCTAAGCTCAAGTAATAATTTTGACCTTTACCTTTTATATAATTTGTATACCTTTAAATGTCATAAAATTATGTTAATATTACTAAAATAACATAATACATGGGTCTGAAAGCCATCCACTGTGTTCGGTGTGCACATGAGTTACCTTAAACTTGACTTTGAATGTCATGTGCTATTTCTGGAAAATGACTTGCTGGAATTGAATTTTGGAAGTTGTTTTTTCCGGATTGATATGCCTAATGTTGTCATACACTGGCAACATTTTGTATGTTATAGAAATCACTAGAAAATGCAAAAGAGCTTTTTCCCTAATGCATTTTATTTTGAAACAGATGGAAACATGGAAAAGTTTCTCATGGCTAGTTAGCATCAAGTGTATCTATAGAGTTGTTGGAGTTTGTTGCAGTTTATGTAGTCATTTGTTCTTTTATTCCGGCTATTTGTTCCAATGGTAGGCACAGCATTTAGACTGCTTCTCGAGAGCTGCCTAAAAAGCTCAAATTGCTTTACTAAATCTGTAAAATTCCGAAGCATCCTTGGGTTATGAAACAGCTTGTCTGCTTTTTAAAAGGTTCAGCGCCCGAGAAAGCCCTACCAAAGGGAGCCTTACTTATGAGGCTTTAAAAGAAATCACTTTAGAGAAGCAACTGTTGTAAGCACATGGTGATAGACATAGGAATTTGTCCTCGCAGATTTTATATTATTGACATGGCTAGGGAATTACTTAGGGATTGAACAATTACACACTTAGGGTCCGTTTGGGTATGCAATTTCAAAAAGTGTGATTTAAATACGCGATTTTAAAATGTACAATTTGAAAACGTAATTTTTAAAAATGCAGTTAAGCGTTTGGTAAAATCGTAGTTTAGTGTTTAAAATCGCTGTTTAACCTTTAAAATTGTATGTTTTCAAAAAAGCATCCCTTACCTGCGATTTAAAAATGCATATTTTCTGTCTTTTTAAATCGCAATTTTTTAAAAACGCAATCCCAAACGATTTATTTTTTGCGATTTGGTTTAAAATCGCACTTTTTTTCTTTGAAATCGCAATCCCAAAAACACCCTTATACTGAAGGAATTTGATTATGCTTGTGGACTTTTTGGCTTACTAGATTGTGCAAGATATGGTTATGAAGGAAATATGTTCTAATTTCCTTTCATATTATGTAGCCAATTTTTATTATTCAAAATCCATAACGATAAGATTTTATCGAACTTATTTTATTGATTTAAGTATTTAATGCAGGTACTAAATGCAAGCACTTTGTTATGTGAAATTACTTTTATCCTCGCTCTTCTTATATGGTATTCATCAGTGTACAAACAGGCAGTGGAAGTACTGTTCGAAAGAGAAGCCTCATCATAAATCTCATGCGTTCTTGTAGAGAGAAGGAGATGAAGTTTCTTGTTAGAACTTTGGTAAGACCTCTTAATATAGTTTTGCTTGGACATGTCTACACTTAATTAATAGCGATCTTTGTCTTTTTAATAGGATAATGTAAGGAAAGAAAGGGTGACGTTTAAAACCACTAATCTGCACATTACCTGTTTGAACCAATTTTTTTTTCCTATGATGCATGTACTGATTTTGGGTTGGGATTGAAATCAAACGCTTATTTGTGTTTTTCATATTTGATTTATAATTATCTTGGAAAATAATGAAAATTTAGACCATGACTTGGCTATAAATACTCTTGTTATATCTCTATCTGTGATGGTACTCTTTTATGCATTTTGTGGAATAGTGGTGTTCAATATTATCAATGTTAACTGTAAGTGTGTATGTAACACTCTAGTCCCATATTGGAAAAAGATGAGTAGCCTACATAGAGTGAGTAGTTTATAGAGCAAAACTTTTGTATTTGTGGTTAAGTGATGGTTGGCTGTTAAAGAGTTTTAATTTAGATGCATATATCTTCTCTTAGAAAGATTTTGAGTATTTTCTGCTGGGAGGAACATATGGATCTTCTCTTGTTGGCGATTTCACTATACTAAGTAAATAATAAATGATGTTTTATTTGATGATAGGAGGATCCAACTTGTGGGAGGGATATTGCTTCCTATAGGTTGTTTGGGAAGAAGGTTAAGTATGGACAAAAATTTCCTAAAAAATTGGGTTGGAGGAACTTCCTCCAACTCAATCTCTAAAGCTGCCATGTGTTTCAAAATATGTGCGTTTCACATGATTTTTTTTTTAAATACTAATAGAGGAAGCCACCGTTAAGTCTTTCTCTCTCTGCTTTCAACAACTTCTCTCTCTCATAAACGAAGAAAATAGTATAGAATGAAATCTTTCAACAACTTCTCTCTCTCAGCATTGTTTCCCAATTACTCCAGTAACT
The DNA here is from genome assembly GCA_900184695.1 of Betula pendula. Classification (NCBI taxonomy): domain Eukaryota; kingdom Viridiplantae; phylum Streptophyta; class Magnoliopsida; order Fagales; family Betulaceae; genus Betula; species Betula pendula. The sequence goes on along the minus strand of FXXK01000790.1, from coordinate 176,125 downwards.
CCCCGGACATCTGTATTTCAGCTCCACATCACAAATGTGCTTAATATTTTCTTGGATCTGTTAGTTTGCTTAAAAGATTAAAAAAAAAAAAAAAACGAGCAGTTGTAACGAAGCAGGGAAATAAAAAACATGGAAAAGGAAATTGAGGAGGCGGTATTATGGAGAGGGACAAGACGGGCTAGGCATGGAAGTGATTAAAAAGACAAACGAAATGGATTAGATAGGGACACCCTTTTCATCTTCTTTCTTTCCATGTTTTTATTTCCCTGCTTTACAAATGCTGGTGTTTTTTTTTTTTTCCTCTTTCCTCTTTCGAGAGCCCCAAATAGAGTTCTCTATGAAAAGCCTTATTGTTCCCCACTACTACTATGCCTTCCTGTCCCATTATCTCTCTCTTAGAGGTTGTAGTTTTGGCTATAAAGTAAATCATGAGAGAGAGATTTAAGCCCCTGAAGTACTAGCCATTTTAAAAAAAGCTCCACGAATTGACATGTGTGACACTTGGATACATCAAACTACCATTTTGTTGCAATTAAGCTACTTTTATGTTATTCTTCCAAAAAAAAAAACCCAATTTTCTTAAATTTTAAGAAAATAGGGGTATTTTTGGAAGAATGACATATAAGTGGCTTAATTGCAACAAAATTGTAGTTTGATGTATAAACTTGTCAGTTCGTGGGCTTTTTAGGCTGGTAGTTCAAGAGGTTGAAATGTATTTAAGGCTTAATTTTTTTTTTTAAAAAAAAAAAGTCAAATGCATATATTTTGGAACACATGGCAGCTTTAGATATTGGGTTGGAAGAACTTACTCAAACCCAATTTGTAGGAAATTTCTATCTATTAAGTATCGTCTGGTGGAGTGGAATCAGCTGTGTGGCTAAGAAAAAATGTAATAATTGAGTTGTGTTTCCATCTCAATATCTTGAATAAAGCATGACTGAGCAAGTGGTGGTGCACCTTGGGCATTTTGGTTGAAGTTTGATAGTCTTTTGGATATCTAAAATAAATTATGGGTTGGGTATCAAGTTTAGAGCCAAGAAAGCTCATAGTTATAGCATGAGGAAGAGCAGTTTCAGTGGTGGGGAAAAAGTTCTAGAGGGTGACTTAGATTTGGGGATGGTACTGGTGCTTCTTTTTTTTGGTATTTATATTTGGTTTTATTTGCAAGCTTTTAGTAGTCTAATATGTTGTGATATTAGAGGAGTTCTTTCCATATTTTTGGAGAGGTGAGATCTTTATTGATCCCCCTTGTTTTACCTGCTTGTGTTGTGATTAATTTTAAATGAATGCGGAGGGGACAAGCGGGCAATCGTGAGGCTATGCATTTATGGCGGTTGGCTCCTTTGTGTTTGATGTGGTGTCTTTGGCGTGAGAGGAACGCAAGGAGTTTCGATGATAAAGAGATTGGCTTGTTAGAGTTGAAGAGGCGGATGTTGCAAACATTGTTTACTTGGCGTGTGGCTTGGAATACTATGTAGGCTTCTACTTTTGTTGAGTTTTTAGCTTTATATTCCTCTTTTTCCTTAAAATAGGGGTTCTCTTGTATACTTCCCGTGTACTAGGGTTGCGCCCCTTTGCGCTTTGATATTATATACATTATACATTACTTATCAAAAAAAAAAAATGAATGCACTTGATTTTAGCAGGATGCTTCTCCTGGATCACTGCAGCCATCAAAGGACAATAGGAATGGTTTTTATTTCATTAAATTGTGGGCGATTGATAAACTTTCACATATGGTGGAACTGAGGAATTATTATTTTTTAATGAGACTGATGAGTGGTGGAACTTAAACATGTTTAACATATGGTATTGAACCATTTTCTGTTTGTGCCCAGTTGTAAGTATCATTTCTGTGCAGGTCAGGAATTTACGAATTGGAGCAATGATGAGAACTGTTCTTCCTGCTTTGGCTCAAGCTGTCTTTATTAATTCCTCCCCTAACTTTTACCATGAAAGAAAAGTTGATAATTTGAAGGAGAAGCTTCAGGTGATTATTTCAGCTAGTTATAATGAACTCTGACATATTTAATTGTTTTTTTTTTTAAAAAAAAATTTCACCCTAGCACATCACTGGTTCAAACAAATGAGTTTTTGGCAAAACCTCTGAACATTTTTTAATAAAAACTATCTTCCTCTTCTTCTATATTTTAATTTATTTATGCAAAGTTCATTTTCTATTCAATAATTTATTTTATGTGGGCATACTTATTATGTAGAATGATTTTTTTGTTATATCATTTCTGTTGGTTATTTGATCTTTTGGTTTCTTGTCAGTGCCTATCTGCGACCGTAGTTGAAGCCTATAATATAGTCCCCAATTTGGTTAGTATCTATTTTTATGCATTAAGGTTCTTTGCTGTTTTCATTTTTCTTCTCTAGCATCCAAATTTTTGGAAAAAATTTCATTTTCCCTTAAACTATCAACCAATTGACAATGTTCTCTCCAAACTACAAAAAATTGTCAATGTCCCCAATAACTACAATACCCTTAATAATAATAAAATATATATATATATATATATATATATATATATATATAATAATTATATATTATATATATAGTAAATTCGTTTTTTTAAAAATAAAAATTAAATTTTGTCTTTTTTTTTAATGAATTTTTTTTCCGAATTTATAGGGTATTTTTTTTTATTGAAAATTTGTAAGGTCATTTTTATATTTTTGATGGTCTTGGAGGACATTGATAATTTTTTGATAGTTTGGGGGGAACAATGTCCCAATTAAAAGTTTTGGGGACATTGTCAATTGGGTGGTAGTTTAGAGGGAGGGGGGGAGTATGTGGATTTTTTCCTAAATTTTTTTGAACTTTCTTTTTGCCATCTGCTAAATCTCTTTATTTTGCAATGTGTTATAAAAATAAATGTTTCTTTTCGTATGTTGATAATAGAATGTGTTTTATTTATTAATTTGTCTTAGCTAAAGGTGAGAAAATAACAACATACTTAATTTGCCAGGCATTTGCTATCACTGGGAAAATCTTTCGTGTTCTTACAAGTTTTTTACTGGTTAAAAGAAAAAGATCATAGAATTTAGTCGTTCCAAATGCAGTACAATGCACTTGTTTTCTGAGAATTAGGAAATCACAGCATAAAAAAAAGTATCTACCTGTTTTAAAGAGAGCCATTTTTTGTTTTATTTTGCCATTTTCTTTGTTTTAAAGAAAGATATATATGCTCCTTTCTTTTTTGAGTGAAAATAATTCGAAAAAGAAAGGAGTATATATGTCTTTCTTTAAAACAAAGAAAATGGAAAAATAAAACGAAAATGGATTTCTTGAGCAATATTAGATAAAGTTTTAAAATCATATGGAGACAAAGAAAATGGCAAAAAAAAAATCATTTAAGAATCAGGGACATGTATATGTTGCATTCACTATCTCAAAACGTAACACTTGTCTGCTGTGTGATTAATTGTAAGCAGGATCTGGTTGTTCCTTCTCTCATGAACAAGGGCATTGAATTTTCTTCTTCAACTTTGTCAATGGTTCCAGGAATACCTATTAAGCCTATGCTTGCAAAGTATATATTCTTGGATGCACTATATGCTTCTTCGTTTTTCTTCCTTTTCCAAGTTATGCAGGATGCATACAAATGCTTTGGCTTATTGTTTGTGTTGTTTGTTACTTGTGGTAGAATCACCAATGGTATCCCGCAAGCGCTGAAGCTCTTCCAAAATAAAGCCTTTACATGTGAATATAAGTATGCTTTTTTTTCTTTAGTAGATAGTTTCTTTTCTCATGCTCTTTTGATTTCCTCCATGCAGTTCTTTAAAGTTTCACTGAATCATATTATAAACTAGGCTTACTAACATAGGGTTGGGCGAGAGCAGTCATGTTGAAATTCTTATTTGGAGATAATTATTGGTCACAATTTTGATTGTATTGAGAACATTATTGTGATTTTTACTGTATTTCATCTAACTCTACCATACTGACACCATAATGGTAGAATTGACAGAATCTAGCCGCAAGCAAGATGAGGAGAGACATGAACATATTGAAGATGATAACCAATGCTAAAGTTACTAGTGTGGTAAAAGAAAATAATCTGACTCCAGCCTTAGCATGTAATTTTTGAACTACAGCAATCTCAGTTTAGTGTACTACAACTTATACTCTATTGGATCTAGGTGTTTTTGGTGAATAAACAATATTCATTAGTACGGCAGTGCAGTAGATGCTTGCTTTTTTCTTCATGTCTGAAGAGAGAAGATCGGTGCTAAGGGAAACCGAGTAAGCAATAGTGAATGTTGATCATCTGGGCAAGCAGCTTCCTGTGTTTTTTTATATATTATGGGAGCTTGATTTAGGTCATAAAGGGAATATTACTGTTAGCCTTTTTGTTGGATTCTCTTTTTGATGTCCTGAACTTTAAATAGTTCTTCATATTTTCTCCTGCAGGTTTCCATGATCATGATAATCCACATTTCGGAGCTTTAACTTTTATTTTTTTATTTTTTATCTATCCATAGGCTTTTATAGTACTTTTCTTCTCATAAAAGATTAGTGCTGTTTGTTTAGTCAGCATGGTTCAATTTCTTCATGTCAACATAATTAGTTTTGTGGTGGCTATTGAGTGGAGAATATATTAGTTTTGGTAAGCTGGCTGCATTACCTTCTGAACTGGTTTCTGTTGTTGCAATTTCAGATATGATGGTCAGCGTGCCCAAATTCACAAATTAGTTGATGGATCTGTTTGCATTTTTTCACGAAATGGGGATGAAACATCATCAAGATTTCCAGATTTGATTAATATAATTAAGGAGTCGTCTAAGCCTGCTGCAATGACTTTCGTACTGGATGCAGAGGTAAGAACATATTAGTGCCAGATGCTTCTTTGTCATTTGAGGATTGAACCTTTTCTCTACCATTTTTTTTAAAGGTAAGAACTGGTTTATTTTCAAGGTGATACATGATTGATCATAAACTAAGCACTCTGAATCATTCCTTCTTTTTTTTCTGATTATTTTTGTTTGTAAGTCGCTCTGAATCATTTCTAATGTGGTTCTTTCTGGTTTCAGGTTGTTGCAGTTGATAGGAAGAATGGCTGCAGACTCATGTCCTTCCAAGAACTATCTTCACGAGGGAGAGGGAGCAAAGATACCTTTATTACAGTGGATAGCGTGAAGGTTTCATGCATTACCTGTTTTGTGTCATGATTGGGTCCAATGCTTCAATGCTTAATTATGAAAGCTAAAGACTCTTTCTTAACCTTGATGCCAATTTATTGAACATAATTTCTTCCTAACAATTTATGTTAGGGGTTCTGTAATACTTAAATTCTCACATAAATATAAAATTGTTCGAGTACAATACCAATTTTATATAGGTTGATTTGGGATTTTGGATTTGGATTTTAAATCAATAGGCTTAAAATGCCTGATTCGAAATCCATAGATTTTGAAATCCCTTGTTTGTATCAAATTTATACATGGAGAAATTTGAAATCTAGAATTTTTAAAAATTGATACTTTACTAAATCAAGATGTATGAATAAAATATTAGGAAGAAGAAATCAAGCAAATAAAATACATTACAAAAGGAGACTAGATAAGCACTTAATTGTTTTCCCCATAAAGTAGATACCGTGAACATATTTGATTTTGAATTTTCATGTCTTAACACCATCAAGTACAATTCCAAAGCCTCTTCGAGCAACTTTCTAGACCAATAAGCTTTAACTCAAATGGTACTTCCTCCCTTTGTAGCAAGGTGGTGGGCGAGGTCGTGGGTTCAAGTATAACCAAGCTGTAGGCTCGGGTAATTTCAATTGAATTACAGGTGGTCTGAAAGGATCTCAATCTGATATATCGTGTTCAACAAATCCTTTTCTGTGGTATATATGACTTGAGATGTGGGAACATGGACTAGTGAAAATGTAGACAGGAGTTGGTAGGTTTAATGGATTGCTTTTGGGGACAGAGGACAATCAATTCTTTTCATGCACTTATGTGTTTCAGAGTTTACATCAAATTTGTCAAATATGAACCTTTGGTTTATTTATCTATTTTACCTCGTTCAGTGGGCAATGAACATGTGAAATTTTATTCTGAGAGAGCTTGACCAGGAAATATAAGGTGGTGCTATTCATGTCTGTGTTAGTAAGTGATAGAGAGATGAGAGAATAGCTAAAAGGTGACAAACCTTAATTGGTGATGTATCTTATAGCTGTTTTGTTTGCATTTTTAGTAATTTGATGTATATTACTGTTTTGGAGTAAAGTTTACTTTCTTTATTTCCTTTTTTGTTATTTTCATCAACTGTGCTTTTGTTTAAATTTCTGGATATGTTTCTGACAGTTTCTTTACATGCAGGTTGATATTTGCGTGTTTGTCTTCGATATCATGTTTGCTAATGGAGAGCGGTAATTATCTTGAACTTTCTCTTGGAATTGTTTTGGGTGTTATTGTCTCATATATGTAAATTGAAACTTTAGGACAGAACCGTACAAGCATGTTTTTACATCTTACTGTCATTGATTCCATGGATTCTCAAAAGGGCAATTTTTAGATTTAGCATTGTAGATGTATTCTTCTTTCTTTGGTGGCTGGGCAAGAATTGTGCTGGACTCTAACCCAAGTCTATCCACCCATCACTACCTTAGCCAAGGCCTGGGGAGAAAATACTGTAACCAATCCCATATTTATGATAGATGTCAATTCTATTGGTTATACAGTATGTAAAACTGATGTTTTCAGGTACCAATATAGTAGCAATGACAGTATTATATATATTAAAAAAAAAATGCATTACAGAGACTGGAGGCCACCAATTTGTTTTCTGATTTATTGACTAGATCCTATCTGCATGAAATTTACTGCAATGTGATTCCGGCAGAATCATAGTATGTTTAGCAGTTTATATCCATCAATATTTCCTGTTTTATTGACCAAGATAATAAGTTTCAATTTCTTCTGTCAAATGCGTATGGTATCGAGCATTGTGGTTGAGGCTAAATCTTAATTATATAATGTCAGAAATGTGGCAAGTATTAGGATGTTTCTTGATCCTCTGGAGGCCATTAAATGAATATTTGGATGCTGATTTTGAAGTAGTCCTGACACTTTGTTTTTCAGAGATGTGAACAAGCCTAGTGGCAGTTAAGTATTTGACTATTCAAGCTTAGTTTGATCGTACTGGGGTTGAGCTCAAGCAGACCTCAAGTCTTGCACCAAGCTTACTTGCATGTTTGGTAGATCTTAAGAACATTTTAACGTATTGTTCATTTGACTGATTCAACATCCATTTGTATGAGTTCCACATTTTACTTCATGGATGGAAATTTGTTGTATTAGTGACATATTTCTGAAATTCTTCTTTTGGTGGTTCTCTTCTCTATTGCTTTTAATTATGTTCTGTCAATACATTTCTTATGTGGTTATTCACTGCAGCTGCTTAGTAACTAAGTTCAGTTGCTCATGAACCTTAACCATGCCAAATTTAGGATTTCTCAAGCATGGCTTGTTAAACATTGAACCTTGAAATTTAAACTCAGCATAGACTTATTTGACTGGTGGAGGAACCTGAATGACCTTATTAAAGAAAGCCTGACCTTTTTGCAAGTAGCTTCATTCATTTTTTAGCCTTAAGTAAGGACTCATGTAAATAGAACAGGAATTTAGGATGTTAGAAGTAATAAGAATATACTGCCTGTGGATCAGATAGGTATTATTCTTTGAGAGTGATTCCACAATGACATTTTGTTTCTTCATTTTAATGAATGCGGTGCTAGAAATCTGAAGACATGGTCATAAAAGTCTTGTTCCTCAGAAGAAGCACAACCAAAAGTGCTTCAAATGACCTTGATAATTGAGTGTCTTCCACATTTTTACCACCATATAGAGGCCCTGTGATGCTCAAATGTCTTTCAAAATTGCATATCTTAAATTGACACTGAGCTGTCCTCGTAGTTTTAAAAGGCAATGTTCTGGACCTTAAACTGCCAAAGGCTACACATCATGGTGTTACGCTTCCCTCCCAGATCCCACCCCAAACCCCAGACCTCATTATTGGGGAAGAGGGGGGAGGGGAGTTTAATGTGGCTACGTGGGCCAGTGGTTTTATTCTTGTCATCCGGTTTGTTGCCTTATCTTTGGAATAAAATTTGAATTTAGCTAATATCTTACTCTATTGCAGGCTGTTGAGTTTTTCTCTCCGCCAAAGACGAAAAAGTATGTGTCTCCATGTTCTATGATGCAGTTATTCTTTTATTTTGCTGGATTCAAGGGACATTATCTTCTGTGAAAGTATACTGTAATCTAATCCTTTAAATTCTTTGTGCCAAATATTCACAGAACTGAAGGATTTGTTTTATGATGAGAAGTTGGGATATTTTGAATATGCAAAGGAAATGACAGTAAGTGCTTGAGTTTCATCTTTTTTTCTTTTTCATATGGTATTGTGTAGTCAGTGGTTTATATGATTTATCTGTTTGTAGGTCGAAGCAGATGATACTTGTTTGACCAATGAAGCCACGTTAAGTAAGATAAGCTCTTTTCTTGAAGATGCATTCCGGTCCTCATGTGAAGGGATCATGGTTAAGTCACTGGATGTTGATGCTGAATATTCTCCATCAAGGCGTACTGACACATGGTTAAAGGTTATTGGCATATGATCATTTAGCTACTTCACTATCTGATGAACAGACAGCAAGAAAATGATTGACCTCTGATTGACACTCTTATTTTGTTTGAAGGTCAAGCGAGACTATGTGGAAGGATTATATGACTCTCTTGATTTAGTCCCAATTGGTGCTTGGCATGGTAATGGGAGAAAAGCTGGATGGTAATACCTCATTTCTTTTCTCAATGATTTTTCATGCCCGTGCTTAGTTAGTTGCTACAACGCTCAATTTGGAATTTGCATGAAATTACAAATAGTTCACTCTTGCCATGCTGAACCATTTAAGGCACAAAATTTCAGTTTATAGTAGAACCATTGGAACAGGGAAAAGGAACATAAACAACGAAAAGTATCATTAATAACTGGAATTCAAAATTCATTTTTGGTATCATTGAGCTGTAGGTTGGTTGTTGTTGGGCCTCGTGGACTCATCAGGTTCAAAAGGTTAACAAGTAACAGGTGAAGCCAGGCATTGGATAGGATTAGAGTGTTTCACATTGTAGTGTCCAATCAAATACACACACCCACACACATTCATGTATATGTATAATATTTGTACATACTTATATTTTAAATAAGTGTATATAAACAAATAGTGACATGTAAGTTTATAACGACATAAAGAAGTGGTGGTAAGGTATCTATTTTATTACTAAAGCAATATTCAATGATGTGATTCCATTTGTGCTTATGCTTTCTATGTCAATCGTCAATGAGTTTGAGTGGTCCTACAGTTTGATTTTGACTCTCTTATGTTGCAGGTACAGTCCATTTCTTGTGGCATGTTACAACCCTGACACCGAGGAATTCCAAAGCGTATGCCGTGTCATGTCTGGATTCTCAGATTCTTTTTACACAGAGGTAAGTGTGGCTGGTGCTTACTTGCATGTTTAGTTATGTGCGCGCAAGTAAAGATATGGTGACATTTTAAGATGAACCAGAGCTGCATGCAGCAGTATATCATTTTATGTTCTTTGATGATTAATTTGATGTTTCTTACAGGAGAAACTAATCCTTTATGTTTATATGGTTAGCTATTCTGATGTTAAATGAAGTTATTTAGTGGTTTACTTAGATAAAGCTAAAATTTTCAACTTGTTGCTATTTCCAACAATGTGTAAAGAGTCATGACCTGAAACATGTGCGTGATGCAGATAGTAATTTAAGTTGCTAGGTGACAAAGATAAATCTAGGATGATTTTGTTTACATAATTTTTATCTTTTATTGTTATAATGCTATTTGATAATTCTCTGAAAGTATGTAAATCATTTTCCTTTTCTCTGTTGAGACAACCTTCCTTAAGTTTCACTGCCATCAGCTTCTCATTCAATGCAAATAGCACTGACATTATAATTGAGACGAGCTAGTCTTGTGAGAGGGCTACATCCTTGTTTACTAGAACCATTTTTTTTATCTCATGCCCACAATACTAATTGGAGTCCTGGAGTATTCTGGCTCTTGCGCACGAGTTTCTAGCCTTTTGTTACCTTTATACTGGTCAAAGTTCATATATTATGCTGGTGCATTCTTTCAACAATAACTAAGGATTTCTACATTGTAATGCAGATGAAAGATTTCTTTTCTGGGGAAAAGATGCTGTCTAAAAAGCCAGCTTATTATCGAACAGCTGAGTTGCCTGATTTGTGGTTTTCACCGGAACTTGTTTGGCAAATAAGAGGTGCAGACTTAACAGTGTCACCAGTTCACAAGGCTGCCATAGGTCTGGTTCATCCATCTCGTGGAATCTCAATCAGATTCCCCAGATTCATCCGCTCCGTTTCTGATAGAAATCCAGAAGAATGTACCACAGCTGCAGATATAGCTGAAATGTTTCAATCTCAAACTCGAAAGATGGATGTAACAGCTGAAGATTGAACATTGTACTTTGTCATTCTGTACATAAGCTGCTTTTGTAGTTCAAGTCACGGCGTGTATAGTGTACAAAGGATGAGATGCAGCTCAAGTTTTGCTACTTTTGTCTGCTGTAGCATTTTGAACAATACATAAAAGGGTTCCGTTTAAAATTTCAAATTACATTAAGTGTCCCGCTTGTGCATAATAACCCCACCTACTCCCAAAGAAAAGAAAAAAGAAAAAAAAAAAACTCTTCTTGATAACCCTAGTACATATTATCCTGTTTTACAAGAGAAGTGTTTTATTTTTTTTTAATTTTTATTTTTTATTTTTTTTTACAGTAGCAATGGCCTTTAACAGGCAAAATAAAAAGAAAAATAATAAATGTCATTCTTCATCTCATCTTTTATTTATCTCCGGATAATAGATGAGTGAATCCATCATTTGGTTTGTGGAGCTCACATGCAAGTCTTACAAATTTAATGGTGAATTTGCAAAATGAATGGTTAAAAGATGAGATGGAAAATGATGTGTACTATGGCATAAATAAAATTATCTTAGTAAGAGTTTAGGAGTCAGCTTTCATGATCGGCTGCAACTTTGAACAAAAGGTTGCTGTCACAAGCGGCAACAGTATTTAAACCTCTCCTCTTCCTGTAATGGATTCCTTGATGCCATATATAAGCCTTCCTGTGTATTGTGTATGCTCTCTGTGAATGTCTTTTAGTGACATCTTCTTTCTGGATTGATAACTTCAGACTTTGGTCCGTTCCAGCTATCTAACATGCTCAGGCTCGCACAAGTCCATTGTAATAAGCTACATGTGCACTTGTATGTGATTTCAAGCTCCTATATCTTTCTGCTTTCTGCATATTGGTATTTGACAATGCTGCACAAGCTTAGGAGTCACCATATGGAAGAAACCTTAATACAGATTTCAAATGGAAATCTAGTACATTAAATGCCTACCAGAGGAGGAAAATGAGTTTACAAGTGCTATCATACTTGCAACATATCGCCATGTTTTCAGCAAAAAACAGCCACAAATTTTGCAGTCAAGGCATCATTTAGGCCTCATATGGAAGAAACCTTAATACAGATTTCAAATGGAAATCTAGTACATTAAATGCCTACCAGAGGAGGAAAATGAGTTTACAAGTGCTATCATACTTGCAACATATCGCCATGTTTTCAGCAAAAAACAGCCACAAATTTTGCAGTCAAGGCATCATTTAGGCCTCACCAGGTAGGATGCCCATATCTCATCTGCTGGAGGAGATGGTTGAACGCAATGCTCTGGTATGCGGCTGCACCAAATTTAACAGCAGTTACAGACGATGAAACTGGAAGTAAAAACATAGCGCAGAATGAATGGGAGGCATTAATGGTGATTGGAGCATCAGCAAAGCCGGTGGAGGTATGGTGGTCGTGATGGAGGTGATGCTAGAGTTTGTGGAGGGTCAACACTCGTGGAGGTGATGTGCTGTAATTACATTAAAGCAAGCAGCATGTACCAAAAAGGAATGGCATCCTTACCTTCCACCAGGTCTTATACATCCCATGCTCTTCTCACCTGCAAGCAGTGGACCTTATTAAGATTTAAATCTAAACAAAATCAGATGCTGGTATGTGCTATCTTGCAAGGTCTGTAGAAACTTGAAGAGGTACTAATTGAAATCACCTCAATAAGAGTGCCAATATCAGTATTGCTGCCATGATAATAATGATAGTAACGGTAGATTTGCCACAGATTCATAAGCTCCACTAAATCCTTGTCCTCTGATCCTTGCTTTCCATCTTCACTGACAGTGACTGTAGTGGGGTCTTTATTATTTTCAGTTTCAATTATTTGGCCTATACTTTCCTTATTACTGCCTTTATCACTGCTTAGAACCTTTGAGTCAGGCCCATGACTCTGGAGGGGTTTCCTAGATTCCTCAGCAGTTGCAATGGCATCCCTAGGAGCATCTGTGTCAGCTGCAGCAATTGCCTGGCGCTCCTCTTCTTCAACTGCAGCTTGAACTCTCTCAAGAAACTTGTCATCCTCCTCGGGAAGAAAATGACCTGAATAATTATGCAACCAACAATAAGTTTGTGTAATTATTAAATCAAATATATTTAACATTGCAGTACTATTTAAATCTCATTTACTTAGTACCATATAAACCAAATTACAATTACACAAAAATAATATGAATAAAGCCGTGCACATCATTGTGCCCAATCAAAAATGACAAGCATGAAGAGCCTGTCTGTTCGGTAATATGATAATATTAAACAAATTAAGGTCATAGGCATTCATCAGAAAAAGAAAGGAAAAAAAAAAAGAAGCATTGCACTAGTCACAACCATCTTTTATATCTACATGCGAAAAAAGTAAGGTTTTCATACACAGATGTTGAAGTATAACAGCAACATAATATTGCAATTAAATTCAACTTTGATGTTGTGATATTGCCCAGTTTGTAATGGTCAAGAAGTATTCATATTATACTTAATATCTGACGTGTTCCTCTGTGGTTACACGCAACCTGATATACAACTCACCAGATTTACATTTAAAGCAAATATAACATTTGCCACTACTGAGACAAGTAAGAAAACGAATAAGAACATAGGAAAGCAGACCTTGTTTCTTCAATTTTTGGATCCTGATGGAACGCAACTCTTGCAATTTCTCCACAATTAATACCTGCTCAAGCTGAAATATAAAACCTAGTGTCAGGCAGAGAGATATCAGCAACAATAATTAAAGAATGGAAATTTTAGATTGGTCCTAACTCCGGAAGACAGTAAGGGGTGTAGGCCCTCTAAATTGTCCAATAAAGGGTAGTACCCTTTGAATTACATCAGATCATTGCTATCCAAGCAAGGTCTTCCACATGAAAAAAGTTCCATACAATGTGTATTTTCTTTCCCCAGAGCATGATAATGGCTTAGTAGAAAACACGAAAAATAGTATCTCACCATCAAATGATCTCATATCAGTATATGGATTGGGGAAAAAGACAAATCAAATCAGTTAGAGAGAACATGTTGTGAAAAGACAGAATGAGGATAGGAAGTGGAGTTCCACCACTGCTGCCCACTGCAGTGGTGGAGGGGGTCGACACCAGAGGTGGGGAGGGGAGACCCACCTCCGGTGAAGGGACAGCATCCACTTCTTCTTCTTCTTCTTCTTCTTCTTTTTTTTTAAATTTGTTTTATAATTAACAAGGCTGACCTCTACTTCTTAAAAGGTGAGTGTTTTTTTAAAATATTCTCATATGAAAGTGGGGAAAGTTTTTTAAAAAGTGTTTTGTATTTTGTTTTTTGAAAAGCATTGTGTTTTGTTTTGAAAAGAGTGTTAGTGGTGAGAGCCACATTTGAAAACTCGCTTGGACAACTCTATTGTCTGAAAAGTGTTTTTCAGTATTTAAAAAGCAAAAAATGTTTTGAAGAAGCTTGCCAAACAGGGAATATCTGAACATTCTAGATGATAGTGTACTTGTTATGTGCAGCAAAGACTAATCACTGCATGTACAACCAATCCTCACCTCCAATTCTAGTCTCTTTCTCTCCTCTTTTGCTTTAAGTTTTGCAACTTCTTTCATCTTCTCTACCTGCAAAACCACATGCCTCAGTCACTACGAAAAAATATTAAGCCTGAACTTCCATGCAAATTGCAAATACAACTGGTCATCAACACAATGAATGAAAGCCCAAAAAGTGTGGCAACTTTTTTGTTGCTTAACAACATCTCTTGCCACACTTTCATGCAAATTGCAAATACAACTGGTCACCAACTGGTCATCACTTTATTGATGTCCTATATAGCCACCCGACCTGCACTTCATAACAATCAGTCACTTTACTCTCTATAGTCTATAATTGGCCCCTCATTGGTTCCATATGCGGAACAAAATCTTAATTTGCTTCCAAATAGATGACTTAAGTCAAATCCACAGAAACTAAAAAAAAAAAAAAAAAAGCACTGCAAGATTTAAACTAAAGACTCATCAAAAAAAGAAAAAAAAAAAAAAGATTTTGTATCGGCTGCTAACCTAAATTGATTAGCAGTACATATTCCATAGAGGACAAATTTATTTAGCTAAAAGATCATAAAAATGAATTTCAAGTTCTTAGCACCAGTGGATGACTAACACAAGCAAATACTGCTTGAAAAGTGCAGCTTAACATGTAAGTATCCAATACCTTGCGCTTTGCAATATCATTAGCAATCTCCCTAGCCCTCCATTCATCAGCTTCTTGATCAGCTTGTTCAAATAGTCCGTGCTCCTAATTGTCAAAACAATAAAAGCAAAGAAACAAAATAAGCATCTGTCCAGCATAAGCCCAAAAAAGCAGAAGAGAGGCAGAAAGGACACCACCTTTGCGCACATTTCTTCAATGTGCTTCCTCTTTCTTTTCCTCCAAAGTTTATTTCGTTTATACTTCCCTATTTTATTAGATGATCTAACAGTGGCAGACCTTTCCTCCCATGGAGTCCTTTCATCCGTGATCACCCTAAATGGTTCAAGCTGAGCTCTTAATTTTGCCATCAATGTATTCGTGGCAACCACTGAACGCAACTCTTGGGATTCCATACCAACCCCCTTATCTTCCAAAATTTTTTTGAACCCATGAACCGAAATGCCGTTGGACCCATAGCCTTCATCTTCCATACACCCATTACCATCTTTGATCATTACCAACATCTCTAGCTCTTTCTCCCTATCAAGAATCTAGATTCAATTAACACAACTAGTTTCAGTTGCGTGCGATGTGGGTATAATAATAACAAACAAAATGCTACCAAATGGGCACATAAACGATTCAACAGTGAAATAAAGGAGTATGCAATTGGGGTTGGGACATACATTGCTTGTGCAAGATCAAGAGTATCTTGAAGTTCTCTAAGCCAACTCTTCACATTTTTAGTCTCCCAAAAGGCACACGACATTAGTGGGTTAGGCGGTAACATCAGAAACCGCGGCGGCCGTGCCGTGGATTGGAATGGAACCAGATTCATAGCTAGAAAAAAATATATATATATATATATAAGCGAATTTAAGAATAAAAAAATGAAATTATGACAATTTTATAGCCTATTGAATTGCTTATTAGTGAGATACAGATAAAGCATATCATATGAAATTGTGGTCTGAAACTCCAATATGAGCTATTTATATTGCTCCGTTTGGCTACGAAGAAACAGCGAGAGCCACAGGGTTTAATCATTTCAGTTAGGTTTCTTAGCAATCATATTAACGAAATTAAAAGCTCGATGGAACAGAAAGTGGGAAATGAATTGATTGAGAAAACCCAAAATCGCATAAAGTTTACCTGTTCTGCAATGTCGCGTCTGCGCGCGGCCCTGGTTTCAAATTCTAGCAGAGCGAAACGAAGACTTTTCGAGGAGACAAATGATGCATGGTTTAAAGAATAGATAATTATAAATATAGGAAGAAAAAGCTCAAGCATATGCTGATAACCATCAAGCAAGATGAATATCCAATCAATCTGGTTCTTATTCACTGAGCATCTTCATAATTTATCTCCACTCCATTCCTTTTTCTTCTGAATTCTTAATAACCGAAGGATCCTGTGGAGGGAGCGCTACATGAATCGGTGTGCTTCTCGGCAATTCAATTTCCTAGACAGAAACTATGATTTAGAAAATGAATTGTTTGTGATTGTATTTTTTAAAAATTATTATTTAAAAATGTTAAAATTTTGTATTTTTAAATTGTACGTAATGAAGTATTTTTTTTAAAATATATAATTTTAAAGATTATATTGCAATTTAAAAAACGAGTGCCATTTTACTAAATGTATAACAGTATTTAAAAAACGTACTAGAGTACTTTGCAGGAGTTAAAGATTAAAAAAAGAAAAAAAAAAGAAGAGAAAAGGAGATCGCTTGCTTCGCTCTGGTCACGTGCTCTCACATTTATTCTGAACTTGAATTTTCCATCCCTCAGCCCTAATCTGAAAGCGCCTCCTTCCCGCCCCCTCCACAGAGAACCGACTGAGTTTCGTACCCTCCAAACTCCCGCCTAATCTCGCAACTGGCTGTCGCCGGTAATAATCCGTACAGTCCCCAGTAGCCCCTCAAAATATAAATTAAAAAATAAATAAAACTTTTGAAAGTTAAAAAGCTAAAAAAAAGGCTCCAAAATCATAAATAAATGTAATTTTTTGGGATGGTTGCTGCAGCGTTTTGTTCGTTTGGTTAATTTTGAATTCCGATGAAGGTTGTGGAAGCTAGGGTTTCCATCGAGTCGCACGCTGACCAACAACAACAACAATGAGTGCTGTGAATATCACCAACGTCACCGTCCTCGACAATCCGGCGTCGTTTCTCACGCCCTTTCAGTTCGAGATCTCCTACGAGTGCTTGACCCCTCTCAAAGACGGTACTTTCTCTCGCTCTCGTTGGACTTCCTTTTGTCTGCTTGGTTGGTGGGAAAATGAGAGAAAATCTAGGAACCTAGGGTACATCTTTAATGAGGAGAATGAAAGCTTTACTTCATTGTATATTGTTATTTCCTTTTACATGTGATATATGAGGGCCCAAACAGCTGGATAGGGTTTGCAATGTCATAATTGTTTATTATGAAATGATTGGGTTATGAAATTTACAATTTGCGTATAGGGTTTTTTTTTTTCTTCCCTTGGCCACTATCTGCGTTATGGTCAGGATTGTTTATTATGAAATGATTGGGTTATGAAATTTACAATTTGCGTATAGGGTTTTTTTTTTTCTTCCCTTGGCCACTATCTGCGTTATGGTCAGGATTGTAAGCTAGGGTTTGTGATCTTGTATTTGATTTTTGCGTGGAAGTAAATCCCGCATATGGTTTTTGATGAGACAGATGAAATGTGTTGAGGAAATGAGCACTGTTGGTTGACGATGCGCAAATTCTGAGACCAGCAGTACGTAGTGAGGGCGAAATGGAATTATAGAAGATCGCCTTTGCAGTTTCGTACAAGTATTTTGGGGAATATGAACCATATATTTCATGTGGCTAAGTTGATTGTACATTCAAGAGAAAGCAGAAACGAAGAAGGGAAGTTTGCATATTTTGGGGAATTGCGTCTTTTTCAGGCCCTAAGGAGACTACTTTCCGAGATGGGGGAAGAAAGAACTTTCTGGAGGAATAGAGAGTTTATGTTGAAAGGCAAAGTTGCTTTACTATTGATGCTATAGTACTTTTGCAAGAGACATGGTTGCTTTTCCTAACCCCAGAATGCATTTGATTGGCTAACTTGACATAAGTTGGGTTTGAGCCAGTCTTGAATTGATTTCTTCTTTGTTGATTTATAGGGCTTGAATACCTATTTCTCTTATACTTTTGTGTCAATAAATAGCTGGTCTTTTTCATTTAGATGGACTTGAAGTTTTGATCCATATGAGATTTCTAAGGGACAACCATTAGGTTGCATAAGATAGTGGTATTTGTGGATAATTGGTCCTTAAGCCTCCAGATGGTGTTGGTATCCACTGAACCGTGTTAGTATTCTTTGGTCCTGTATTTTTGCTACCTTGTTTTCTCCTTTTATAATTGGCTTTCTAAGCTCGTAGTGCTTGTTTTTTCATCAATCTTGAAACAT
The DNA here is from genome assembly GCA_900184695.1 of Betula pendula. NCBI lineage: Eukaryota > Viridiplantae > Streptophyta > Magnoliopsida > Fagales > Betulaceae > Betula > Betula pendula. The sequence goes on along the minus strand of FXXK01000790.1, from coordinate 158,033 downwards.
TTCATGTGCAGTTGGACCATTGCAATTAGGGTCGAATCCACTTTTGAGAGTGTTTCCCTGTGTTCGTAGTTCTGTTGTAAATTCCTTAGAGCTAGTCACATATTGTTGCAACAATAGGAAATTTACTATGAATCTGGTTTAAGTGGTATCATGCTCTTTTAAGGTCATCACCTTGTCAGCTTCGAATTAAATTTTTGAAGCTAAGGACATTGCATGAAATGCTTAGAGCCCCAAGCTTGCATGTGAAAAAAGGAAGATCTTGTATCTAGGTGGATTAGCATTTTTTTTTTTTTTAATATAAGTAAGCAAAATATCAATTTATGAGCTATAAAGAGATGGCGTTGGTTAATAACACTTTTTTTCAACTAGGAGTCTTTTGCCTTTATGGTTTTGGGTTTTGCATATTTTGAGGGCAAGAGGAATTTTTTGTGGACCTGATTTGATGGGTTGCATAGGCGTTTAGTGTATGCAGATAGAAATTTAGCAAAGTAGGATAGAAGAAGTAATAGTAAGGGACGAGGGTGGTTAGAGTGGAAAACGTTGATAGTGATCCTTGGTTTTTTTTTTTTTTTCTTCCTAAGCAATAGTCTTAATTACTGAGGAAATTGTAATTCGGAGACCCTTATAAACAGACCAAAGGTATCTTAAACTGATGAGTGATAAGATACTTTGTAAGCATTTGGCATCTATCATTCTTTCCCAGGCAGTTGATTTATTTGTTGCCTTCACAAGTTAAACAGTTATCGACATGCACAAAAGGAAGGATTTGTATCATCAACTTCAAACTATTTGAATCTTTTTGAGCCTCAGTCATAGAGTCGATGTTTATGGCTGAATATGAAGAATGAGTTTGGCATAGAGACATTTTCTATGTCTCCTCTCTCTTTCTGGGTTCATAGCTGTTAAATTGTCTTCATGTGTGCTTATTTTTAATGTAAAATAGTGAGTTTATATTCCATTGAAAATTGGAAGTTGGAGTGTTTTAGTAAACCTTGGAGTTGGGTGGTTGCAACTCTATGTATTCCTACAAGTGTATTTTTTTGGACTGAGCATCAATACTGGATGATAGCTTTAAGACATCACTAATGATTACGTGTTTTAGAATTTCTGTTCCATGTTTTTGTGCCGTCCTGTGGATTATTTGGAGAGAGCGGAATGCCAGATGCTTTGAAGATTCTGAGAAGTCGATGATCGAGCTTTTGAATTTTATGCTCCACTCTCTATTTGTTTGGACTGGGGCCTTTCATATTTCTCTTTTGCTAGTTTTTCGCATTTTGTAGATTTTTGCATTTCTTTTAGCTTTAGTGGGCTTTTCCTTGTATACTTCCTGTGTACTAGGGTTGCGCCCCTTGCGCTTTTTTATATGTTATGATTTATTTATCAAAAAAACATATTTAACAAAGTGGTTACCACTTTTTGGATAGTTTGATCTGTTCAGTTTTTCTGTCCCATTGTATGAGCTCTCTATTAGGTTTTGTTGACTTTATAGGCTGCCTTGTCTGTGAGTAACAATCAGCATTATTTTTGTCTTGGTACAGATTTGGAATGGAAACTCATCTATGTGGGGTCTGCTGAGGATGAGACTTATGACCAACTATTGGAGAGTGTACTTGTTGGGCCTGTCAATGTGGGAAACTATCGTTTTGTGTTACAGGCAATCTTCACTGGCTCCTTTTTCTGCTTTTTTCTATTGCATTTTTGCATTTGACTTGCATATAGAATCAATTTTGATATATAATTTTGTTGGACATTTGCAGGCAGACCCACCAGACCCATCAAAAATTCGTGAAGAAGATATTATCGGTGTGACAGTGCTTCTTTTGACATGTTCTTATCTGGGTCAAGAATTTATCCGCGTGGGCTACTATGTGAACAACGATTATGATGATGAGCAGCTGAGAGAGGAACCTCCACCGAAGGTCTTGATTGATAAGGTTCAAAGGAACATTTTATCTGATAAACCGAGGGTCACAAAGTTCCCCATCAATTTCCACCCAGAGGACAGCGAAAGTAGAGAACAACCACCTCCACCTGATCACCCATCTGAGACTGATGGAAATGGCGAAGAATTGCCTGTTTCACCTGATTATCATCCTTCAGAAGAGCAGCGACCTTAAATCACTGAATCATAGGAACTACTTTGAATCCCTGACCCTCCAATTTTCTCATTCAAGGTATATATCATGGTTATCATTTGGGAGGCCAAAATTTTGGGTGAATTTAAACTTCACAAAAATGTGATGTAAATCTGGAAGTGGTGGTTGAATTTCTGGGGTTCACCTTGGTTTTGGGTTGTTAAAATCCTATTTTGTCAAGTTGATTACTGGGGTGCAAGTTGTATTCGCAGTCATATTTGTAAGAAAGACAAAACAAATCCTGGTTTCATTAGTTTTTGTCAATTTAGGCCTTATTAGTTCTTGGTGTTCGTTTGTCTATGTTTGCTGAATGCTTTATTGATGACTAATGCCAGCTTTTATGCAGTTGAGGCTTCCTAATTTTGGAAGGACAATTGAGTGAAAAGATATATCCACAATAGCTGATAGTCATGATTAGAATCCCGCTGCAGATTTTAAACCAACTAACAAGAACCATTTGAGGGCAACACATGCTCAACAATATTACTAAAATGTTATATTTATGTAAAAAGGTTATTTAATTGCTTTGACTAACGTTACATTGCATCGAATGAGAGAGCCTTGTCTTTCTCCAAGGACAGGCAATCGTTGACCCTTTTGTCATTTTTGTGTAGTGGTTTTGGGCTCTCTACAGAGAAACAATTGAACATAATTGCTGATTTTGGCACCAACAGATCATATGTTTCATGAACCCAAACAATGGCTGCTAGAGTGCACAAGCATGTCGAGACTCGATAGAAGCAATTTTTAACTTTGTCATGAATGTTGGCTTCATTTTAATGTGCAAATGTAAACATCAGCAGTCGTAGCACATGACGGCAAAGATTAATTGAATAATCACGGCATGACTTGCCTTCTACACCGGAGCAGCAGGATACAATTCCTGTTGAAACATGCTGGACCTAGAAGTATTCCCTTTATAAATAATAGTAGTCCGTTTTCAATCTCAATGTCCCTCTCCCAAGATTCTCTCTCAAATAACCTCTACTAAGCATCCTCGACAGTGAACCCTTCGAGAGGAGGGCGCTTCTCTCTTTGCTCCCCCTCTTTTTCTGTCATCTCTTTCTTCCCTTTCTCTCTTTTCCTCCTTAGTCTCCTTACCCCCGATCTACCTGGACAATCCTGGACAACCAGCTACTCCACTAGCGCATGCGGGGCACACGCTGCATTACCTCCCCATCTGTGTCCAACTTCATCATCTCTCCAAGAGCCCATTCTTACCTCATTCCACAATAAAAGTGGGTGGTCATTTTTTTTTTTTGTCCAAAACTGCAGCAGAGTATGCTTCTTTATCCAAGGACACAAGAAAGATGATCTACATTGACAGCTACATCAAAGTCAATGTCAGTGCACACTTTTTTTTACTGTAAATCTCATATTCAGCAGACAATTCTCATCGGTCAAACCATCCGACTACTTCGCAAACCACCATCAAGGAGGCCTCTCCTTGACTCTTCGGTCAAGGAACTATGGGACCAAATCATTTGGGATCCATTTACAGTTTTAGTTTTTATTTCTTGCACCGTTATGGTTGTATTGGAGTGTTGGGATCCCCACCCCCTCCTTTTGTAATTTTATTTTCTATTAATATTGTTGTTATCTTGCTCAGGAAAAAAAAACAGATAAAAAAAAAAAAGGTATTCCCTTTATAAATTTATCAAACCAAACAATGTCTTAGACTGGATGCCAAATGTTAGTAGCTCTGCAGAAATGATAAAATTCTTTGTTTCATTTCTTGCAGCCATTTTGTCACTAGCAGTATGTCAAAAACAACATAACATTCTTCAGTCCTCATTTTTTCGCATTTTCTTCATCAACTGAAATTCCCAGGCAGGCAAGCCAAGCAAGGACAGACAGCTAGGACTGGGCTTTTTGTCAAATCCCTTGCTTTCCCGACGTCATCAGCTTATCCCATTTTCTGCAATTCATATCAAGCAATTTGATAAACCTTATATAAGCTCAAATCACAAATTACATGCAATCATCAAGTTATAACGTTAATTACCTTCTTTGTTTTTTCTCTTTTGTTCTCTGGGTCTTTGTCTGTTTTTCTCTTTTGTTCTGTGTCTTTTTCTGTTTTTCCTTTTTTTATTATCCTGGAACAGATTAATGGAGCTGGATTAGTTTCTTGTATGAACATCTAATATCCAATCTGTTTATTTAATCAATATGCTAGAACTGTCAAATTATGAAAACCAAGCAATTTGATAAACCTTACATAAGCTCAAATCACAAATTACATGCAATCATCAAGTTATAACGTTAATTACCTTTGTTTTTCTCTTTCATTCTCAGGGTCTTTGTCTGTTTTTCTCTTTTGTTCTCTCTGTCTTTTTCTGTTTTTCCTTTTTTTATTACCCTGGAACAGATTAAAGGAGCTGGATTAGTTTCTTGTATGAACATCTAATATCCAATCTGTTGATTTAATCATTGTGCTGGAATTGTCAAATTATGAAAACCAACCAGTGGAAGAGCTAAAATTCGAGCATTCATCTCTGCAGCAGTCTCCTGGTTCTCAAGTTCACCATCACTGTTGAGCATGGCCGTCAGCTTGCCTTCATTCAGTAATTTCTCAGATCGAGTATGTCTCTAAATAAGAATAAAAAAAGTTATAATTAGGCCAACAATGGAAAGCCTCTATAATCCACAAACAAATGGTGACAATTCTCCCAGTTTGAATTAACTTGTGGGCTTACGGCAACACATACAGAAAACCAGTGTGGTACTCATGCTTACCAGAGGTCATTCAAAATTTGTGGAATGACTGCATTTCCTGTTTTCTCAGAAAAAGTTAATGCAGAGTAACAGTAATATTACTTTTTGCATATCTCCTATTCAAATTGGAAATAATCAGTTTTCAGGACGGTTGCAAACCATCGGACTGAATTTGAATTGCTGGGTTGGAGTTCCTATTTGAGCCAACCAGAATATAACCAGGTTAGTTTGGTCCAACCCAGTGCAGTGAGTTGATAAGTCCATATAAGAAATTAGCAGTTATCATTGTGATCCCGAGCAGAACCATGTGTGTGGTTAAATACAGGATGGTGATGGCTAGGGTTAGCTCATGCTTAGACAACTTTTTGTCTAGCTTCATCATGCCAACTTGAATTCCCCATCTAGAGAACCAAATACTACATAATCAACCAAATGCACTTATTCTTAGAAATAAAAGGTTCAGGAAGGAGATTTAGTGCCTGAGCTCAATCACTACCATTGCCAGAGCATGAAGAGAAAGATCAACTGAAGCAGGCATTATAATGAAAGAGAATACTTGGATGCAGTGGGACAGTGATGGCTGAGGCAATCTTGTAACACTCTGGCCCATTAGGGCTAGGCTTGTTAACATAGATCCTTACAGGCACAAAGGTATATATGCAGGTAAAAGCAGAGCAACTAAATAACTCAATGAATGCATCATATGAAAAATCATTTGTTAAAATTTAATGCCGAAACATAATGTCAAAATTTCTTAACGAAAATAACATCACAAGTCATAAAATGTTCTTTGTGCCCTACGCACTTAAAGAAAATAAAATGACATAATACACTAATATGAATTATGAGGTAATTGATCAAGCCAGAAATTGTTCTCGACACGTGCGAGGTTATACCATTCGGCAGAGACATGGCACAACTCAAAGCAGAAAGAAAGGTTACAAGGATAACCGATGCCGTGATTTAGAAATTGTCGGATGATAAGGTATTTCTCAAGATTTCACCGATGGAGGGGGTCACTCATTTCGGCAAGGTCTGACTTACGAGGAAATGTTCATAAAGATAGTGACCGAAAGGATAAAGAGTTACGCAAAGAAAGATTCCAATGGTTAAGGTTATGGAGCAACCACTGATCACAATCTGAAGTTTCATGGGAGTTCAAAGATGAGATGAGAACAAAGTACCCCCAGCTCTGTGATTGACAGCTTATGTTTTTATCGAATTATTATGAAAAAATAAAAGTTTTATGCAATAATTTTTTTTTTATTCGATTCATGTGCATTGTCATCTCCTTTCTTTTAGTTATTACTGCTATTTATGTGTGACACGTATGGTTTCAGTATGTCATCATCAAAGTTCGAGGTGACCTTCGCATACCGATCAGATCCTGAGATCAGAAGAAGACATGTGATAAGACAGGCCTGCAGGCATTACAACAAGACTATTAGCATGCGATCACTTCACACACTTATTTCCTAGCTTAGGAGGAGACCAACACGATTACGCAGGGTGTCAACAGCAACTCGACAACCAAGCGATCCTCCAGGCTCCAAGCAGGAGTGAGATCATCCAGGGGTTGTGAAACACCCTCCAGAGTTTGGGCTGGGATCCCAATGGAGAGTTATCTCCGACAGTGGCTTGTAGAGGACACTGCACCCCCATCGGCAGAAGCAGATGGTGAGACCCTACCTCACAGGCAACGCCCGAGGCAGGATTGATTATGTGAGTATTCTTACTTCCTTTTTGTGGTTTGTGTTCTAGCAAATTCTGGTTACGGAATTTTTTTTATTATTTTTTTTTTTGGATTTGGGGGGGGGAGGGAGGATTGTAACAATCCCTATCTTAGCCTAGGTTAATTCTTAGGCAAAGCCCAAGTAGGTGGGCTTAGAATGTGCAGGCCTATGTTAGCTTAAGTAAATAGATCACAAAGCCCATTAAGCATAAATAACAAATTTTATTTTTCAATATTATTCCAAGTGATGTAAATGGTTTAATGGATAGTATTGCATGACTTTATGAATATGGCATGAGCACGAATTTTCATAATCACATTTTTAGCATGATTTTTAATCAGGGAAATTTTTTTTTATAAAAACCCTAACCCTAGCTGTCGCTCCTTATGTAGTATGTATATATTATCTTTTAATTAGTGTCCAAAATTATTTCCAAGATCAATAAGGAAAAGTTTAGGTTGTATATATTTAAAGATAGAAATCCAAATTATTCTCTCATTATCTCATGCAATCTCTCATTACATGTGACTTTATTTTCAAAACTCAATCTGGCTATGAATATAATACCACCTGCAATACTAACGGGCTAGGGTGTTACAATCTGGTGCTCAGAGACATGCTTTTCATCTAACTTCGCCGTACCAATGTAAATCAGAAACTATATGATTGCCCAAGTACAGTCATCCTAGAAACTGCATGAGCTTATAATTAAGCATTTGAATCAACAACCATTCTTGCCAAAGCATGATGGGAAAGATTTACTAATGCCCTCATTAAAATGATAGGGAATATTCAGCAGTTATTATTAAAATATAAATATCATTAAAGGATTCATAGGGGTGATGCAGCTTCATGAAAAAACAATTAAATTTCAAATATATGAGGAAAGGAAAAGAAGGATATTCACATTTGCAGAGTCACAGTCGAAGATTTTCTTTTTCTTCTATGACAAGAATTGTAAATGATGATTTGATTTTTTAGAAAGAAAGAAATATGCCAGACATCTTACCTTGGACTTAATATGATCCCTTAGAGTTCCCTCATTCAAACAGATAATTCCAGGGCATATCCTGCACTTAAAAACTGATTTGCGTTTTAATATACAGGCTGGAATATCTGCAGGTAATGATTCCTTTTCAGCTGCGATCTTAGACTGTGTCTCCAGTGTTTTGGAACCGCGTTGACCAGACAGCTGACTGTCAGTAAGGATTTCTCTTTCATTTCCAGTTTCAGCATCATCATTGCTTATGGGTAGACCTGCCATGCAACAATTATGTCAAACATCCAGGAAAAATAAATCCTTCCACAATCATGAGAAGCAAGCATTTTGAAGAATTGTTATGATATACAACATACTCTAGCACATCAAGAAGAATACAGTTTGTAAAAGATAGGAAATAGGATAGCAGACAAAAGTCACATTTCCATAAATAATTTTGCAGAAGAAATTCTGAAATGAGGCAGGAGGTAGCATGTTTTCCGCTACCTGCTCCATCTAATTGCAAATTAATTCAAGTCGCTTAATCTTAGCAAAGGATTTTTAATTGTCAATGTAGGACACAGAAGAGTACAATTTTTAATCTTGTGAAAGAGTAATGAAAACTATTAGAAAGTAGAAGGCAAAGCACCATGAAAAGAGATTTAGGGCCTGTTTGGAATTGCGATTTTAAAAAGTGCGATTTAAAAACGTAATTTTTAAAAACGCAGTTAAACGTTTGGCAAAATAACAGTTTGGCCTTTAAAATCGCAGTTTAGCATTTAAAATTTTGCGTTTTCAAAAAAGCACCCCCTTAACTGCGATTTGAAAACGCAGATTTTCTGCGTTTTCAAATCGCAATTTTTTAAAAACATAGTTCCCAAACAATTCAGTTTTTGCGATTTGGTTTAAAATCGCATTTATTGTCTACGAAATCGCTTACCCAAACGCACCCTTAAACAGGAGCCTTGCCCAGTAACTAGGACAAATCAACACCTAAAATTGAGAGAAAAAACAAAATCCAAAACTGACAAAGAGTCAAAATGGATTGCACCCTATAATCCGATTGAGTTAAGGAAGGATTTTTGAAATAGTCAAGATTACAGTGATCAAAAGAAAACCCTGTGTTTCTTAAGAGGGATCGCATAACCTCAAGAGCCCTGTCATTCTGCTCATCAAGATTATAGGGTGTAATCTTGACTATTTCAAAAATCCTTCCTCAACTCAGATCGGATTATAGGGTGCAATCCATTCTGCTCATCTATATATATAAGTGCCATTTAGCCCAAAGGCTACTGGAAAACAAAGCAAAAACTACCATGGTTGATGAGCTAACAGGCAATGAAGAAGCAGGTGATCAACAAATTCCCCATCTACCTTGATCATATAGCACCAACAAGATGCCCCCTACCAAGCAGATAATCCTCCCTAGAGCTGCTGTCCACTCAAAATAATGCTATACCGTAAAAGAAAAGGCAGAATGCCATATACCCTCCAAGGAAATCCAGGGCCTCCAGACCCCTCTACTCCTTATAAAAAGAATTGTGATCAATCAAATATTGCAAAGCCCCAGTTTATATTACTGGTCAGAATTGGACAATAACAGAATATTTGTTTAAAATATTGTAATGTTGAATTCCTTACAGCTTGACAAGGCCCAACACACCCAATTCCCCGGCCCCCCTCCTCTCTCTCAGCCTAGCATGCTTCCCACTCTAACTCAACCCTAATAGATATGGACCACCAATGCATATTTCCTTCTCAACAACTAATATAAACTAGTCACGGACAATATGACAGGGAAATCAACCTTCAAATGTCAATCCAGCTCACACCATATATCATGCAAAAGTTCCATCCCCAATCTCAAATGTCAGAAACTTCTCATAAAGCACCCTAACCGCATAACAAATTTCCATGATAAAAACCCCCATAAGGACCTCAAACAAGCTAAAATAGAAAAATCCCCCCAACCCCATATGCAAGTCTTCCGCCATCCTCCAAAGACCCTTGCCACTGCAAACCTCCATAAGCATTTCCACGATCAAATATTGAGCACTCCTGACCTCCTATAAATGAGTGAGGAAAGAACTTGCACCGACAATAACTATCCCCGCAAGCCTGTCCAAAACTTCCCCCCCATAGCCTGCCAAGGAAGCTCTTCACTGTACAAGACACAGAGGAAAGAATGGATTGCTCCTCGTAATTCTCCCCATACTGGTGAGGAGGATTCAGAAAAGTAAATAAAACAAAATTTGCATGAAAAATTATAACTCTTGATCCATTGCCTCCCCACACCATAAAAGCCCATACATTTAAAAAGGAATCATAAGAAGTGCTGACTAATTCGATTGCAAGCCAGTTTCATATCAACTTTGCAGCCCACCCTTGCCCAGGTCAAATGTTCTTCCCTCTCTTAATTATACTAAAGCCATGCAATAACAGAAAAATTAAATATGATCAGAACAGTTCAGGAAGTGGATAACAAATGTCCTCTTTTTTTCTTTTATAGGGAAGCAATTTATTAGGACCAAACACTATGGGGCATAATTCCATCATTACCTAGTTATTCATACTAAATCAAAAATCAACAAAGCCTTATACTAAAAATTTATGTGAGGGACAAAAATCTTTCCTTATTCAAATTCATTTTCTTGGATTCATCCAAAAAGGTCAGACCGACCCTCTAGGTAGAACACAGTTTCCAAGAATTTAGAAGGCTCACACGAACTGTATTTTTTTCTCAAGTACTAGGCCCAAAGTTGTTATTATAAAAGCATTCACAAGTAGGATTGCTAATGCTCTCAGTAGTTTATAAATTCTTGTGAGCCTCAGTATATGAATACTAACTCCAAAAAAACATATGAATACTAACTCCAAGAGTTATCATGAAGAATAATATTTGATGTTGCCTAACTTCCATTTGTACTTTTGAATACTTTTTTTTATAAGTAATCGAAATATCATTAAAAGGCAGAAAAGACGAAATTCAGATACACAAGAAATATATAGGAGAAACACTTAGCTAGAAAGCATTCACATGTAGGATTGCTAATGCGCTTGGTAGTTTATAAATTCTTGTGAGCCTTAGTATATGAATACTAACTCCAAAAAAACATTTGAATACAACTCCAAGAGTTATCATGAAGAATAATATTTGATGTTGCCTAACTTCTATTTGTACTTTTGAATATTTTTTTTAAAAAAAAGTAATCGAAATATCATTAAAAGGCAGAAAAGACGCAATTCAGGTACGCAAAAAATATATAGGAGAAAGACTTAGCTAGAAAGAGAAAAAAGATAAAGAAAATCATGAAAAACTAAATAAATTAGGATAGACAAACACAGTTGTCTAAAGGTAAAGAGAATCAAAGAAGAAAAACTTAACCTCTGCCACAGTCCACAAAACTTCTATTATTTTTTCCCTCCAAAGACACCACAAAAGGCATAATGGCACCATCTTCGATACAACTACACTCTAAGGACTAGCATATAGCCCAACACAACTGGAGATAGTACTCCATAAGGCACTAGCAACATCAAAATGGAGAAGAAGATATCCACGGATAGGAGTGACAATTTTTGACATGACGTGCGAACCCGACACGAACACGACACAAAGATAGCGGGTTTGGATTTATGGTAATTGGGTCCAAGTTATAAACGGGTGACCTCTTTATGACCCGTTTATTTTAAAAAAAAAAAAACATAAAAGAAAAAGAAACTAACCTAACCTAAACCTAAACGCTCTTCTTTCCTTACGCAGGCTCTCTCACTCAGCTCTCTCTCAATCTCCCTCTCTCTCTCTCTCTCACGGTCTCTCCGTCTTTCCCAACCGGGTATTTCTGAGGATTGTAATCATATTGGTATTTCTCGTTCGCAATTTGTAAATCTGTAGTTTCTGATGATTACGGATTACCTGGTTGGGAATTTTGATGCAAGTTTTGCTCTCTCTCCAGCTCTCTCCCGTCTCTCCAGATGAAGGCAGTGGCTAATTTGCTTAATTCAGATCGATTTTAACCAACCCGGATGACACGACCTGAAAAACTAAACGGGTTGACGTGTCGTGTTACCCGTTAATTTAAACAGGTCGTGTTCAGGTGACTTGTTTATTAAGCGGGTTGTGTTCGGGTTTACCCTTAATGGGTTGATGAGTTGACCCAAACCCGAAATGCCAACCTGTTTTGCTAGCCCACACGAACTCCTCACTCCTCTTACACATATAACACCAATCGACCACAATGACATGCCGCTTTCTTAGGTTATCTATGGTAAGAATCTTCTCTTGGCCAGCCAATCAAACAAAGAAAATTGTTCTCAAAGTAACCTTAATCCACCAAATACTCTTCCAAGGAAAGGGAGTGCCATCATGAGGGACAAGAATGTTATAGAAAGATCTAACATCGAACAACCTTCTTTTGAGAGGGCCCAACAAAGCTTGTCTTCACCTTCCGTCTCAATCTAAGGGAGTACAATGAATTAAAAACCGACATAGAAACATCCACTTTCCAATGATGAGTCGCTCTCAAAAAGCTTACGTTCCACTGATGGGAACCACTAAAAAGCTCCAAATGATCCACTACGGAAGCATTCTTAACGCTAGCAATACTATATAAATCAAGAAAAGCTTCCTTAAGGGCTTGATCCCTACACCACAGATGTTGTCAGAATCTAATCTCAGAGTCATCTCCCACCTCAAATCTGGTATGACTAGAAAACACACCCCAACCCCAACCCCATTCGACCCAAGAACCTCATTAAAATGTCACCCATCTTATGAGCTACCATATTTAAAATCCACCAACTCTCCAACAAGCCTCTCTCTCATGCATATAGCACCATAGCCATTTTTCCAAAAGAGACTTTTAAGTACTTTGTTAAAACAGAAACAATATTGAGGACACTAAGAAGGAGCTTAAACAAACATAATCCATACTTATTCATATATTTGTGAGCTAAGTTGCCTAAGTTCTAAGTACTAGGATGCATCATTAAAAAAACTTGTAAAAGCCTACATAATAGATAGAATGTCAGAAAAAGAGAGACCAACACTTTGCAGTCAACATCAAACTTTGACATACCTTTCTTTTGTTGCTTGGTCATGCGAAAAGCATAGTGGCAATATCATCATGGTGGATATATCATTAATGCATCTCACTTTATCTAAACAAAAAGATTACATAAATTCTAGCATTGAAGACAATGCAAAGAAATCCTACCTGACGAGTCAAGATCAACCTCATTTGCTGAGCTATCCTCACTCTTATATCCTCAAACCAGGGGGAAAAAACTATGTAAATTATAAATGATGATATAGTTGAAGCATATTAAAAGGGGGAAAAAGTCTACCAGTAACATTTTGGTTCTAGTTGAAGTAACATGATATTCACCAAAACAAAAATTACAGGAAGTATATACAAAAGCTTTTGATAATATGAAATAACAACAGCAGCATCAGCAGTAGTTATTGCTGCTATTATATGTATTATTGAAGAAAGAACAAGTAGACATGAATAATTACATTTATGCATCGAATTGGATTTGATACAAACAAAGTCCCCAAATCAAAAACATAAATACAGTTTGTGAATCATGGACTAGGGAGACCTCAAAGACAATAACACTATCAACTAGCTAAAAGCAAATGTAGAACAGACAAAAAAATACCACATAAGTTTTCCAGCATCATCCTATTCACGTAACCAACTAAAAAAGAAGTACGAACACAAGTTCCAATGTAAATGCAATTCTATACTTGTAAGCATACTTGTGAGCACTATAGCAGCAGATATCGAGAATGCATAGATGTCTAGAGAGAGAAGAGAATTAAATAAGAGTCAACCAACCAGGTGAGGTAGAGAAAGATTCATTATCCTCTTTCACTTCCGCAACTGCATCATCCTCTGATTCTTCTATGGCTTTTGCTTCTAATTCAGAGTCGGACGACGAAGATGAATCTGAGGCCTCATCTCTATTGGCATGTTCTAACTTGTAGAATTGCCTCTTTATCATTACTGCTCTTGGAATTCAATTCTGAGAAAAGAAAAATGAATTCAGAACAGAAAGGTGGATTAGTTTGCAATTATCAAGGATTACTTATTACAAACCATGTGCAGAACAAAGACACAAATGTATCTTATAGGGCATATAATACACCAAGTGCAGAAAGAAGACTCCAGAAGTTTAGCACTAAATCAGTTCCCATTCAGAGATGATTTTTTCAATATCTCACAGTGCCAAAAGATGAGTCAGCCAAAATACTGCACCCATCTGTCACTGTCCGGAATTATATCTTGTATCGTATACCATTACCTGACTTTTCTGGATGTCTGATATCATTGGTTAACCATTATCCTCTCAACTGCACACCATCACAAGCTTGATCTTAAAAAGAACTTGCAATGCTTTCACCCACACCCTATTAAATTAGGCTTCAACTTAGGTCTATTAGTTGAGGAGTTCAGATTTCTGTTAAGTTTTTTAAGTTATAGAAAATCTGTAGAGAAGTTGTGGGTGGGTGGGGGTGTGTGTTTGGGGACACAGAGAGAAAGAGTGATGCAGTCATGGAATAAAGATCAAGTTTCTGCTAGAGTTATTTCAGTTTTTGGATTAGAATTTCAAAACATTTTTCGAATTTTGCAAGCATCTGTGTTTAAAACCTGAAACTGAGGAAAAAGATAGTATAGTTCTGAGTTGATACCCATATGACAAACTTAAGAACACCAAAAAAAAATTATTACTCATCATGGGCTACCAAGACCATGGTATTGGAACTTTTTATCAAACCCATTGAGATTATTTAGCATTCAATATACAAGCAAGTGACAATCATAAGATTGGAAAAAAATAATGACCCAGATATATACTAACCCTTACATAAAAAGACCTACAAAAATGTTTAAAAATATGCAACACATTTAAGTACAAGAAAATTAAAAAGAAAAAGGAGTAAAGGGGAACAAAGAACACTCGGGCTACATAAGATCACAGACGTAAAACATCATATTCCAACAGCCAATCTTATGACTTCAATGGAGATTAACAAATCAATAAAACGCGCAATCAAGCAAGATCTCAACTTTATTAGCAAAACAAGTGACCTCATGCAATTTAACATTAAATAACACACAAAAACTCAAGAAAGTCTAATACACCAACTACTTGGAGTAGACTATAGAATTCCAATATCACATTCAAAATTTTATAAAGCTATATATCCCGTTTTCGAAATTTGGACCATTTCTTTGAATCTCAACCGGATACACATACAGCTATTCGTATACATACATGCATAAATACATACATACAGCAGCTAGAATTGTAACGGCAAAGAAACCAAGCTCAAACAAAACGATAATATAAAAATACCTTATATACGTATATGCAAGTACGCATGTTTATATATATATAGTGAGAGAGAGGGAGAGAGAGGCACTCACATTGAACTGAACGAAGCTGGTGACCGCCGGCTACGGAGAGAGAGAGGTTCGGCTGCAGAGAGAGAGAGAGAGAGTGAAAGATAGGTTTTAGGTTCGGCTGCGAAATACTGGTAATGAAGTCCGGTCCAATATGGGAACTAGTCAGTATATGGGCCACATGACATGTCCGCAACAAGGCCCTCCATTTTGAAGCCCATATAGATTTGGTCATATATATAAAAATAAAAATAAATAAAATACAAAAATTATTGAGGGAAATAACGGGATGATCAATAAACTGATATTGCAAAAATTTACGCGGTTTCCGCTTATAGTGTACATACGAGATGATTATTAATCACTAACATTATAATCATTTGTATACTCTTAATTTTTACTCTCTTTAATAAAAATGATTAATGATATACATTACTCTTGCATGGAAAAGGATCCTCTCCATTTCAAAGCAAATGAAGAAGAGCCGGTTCATACAAAATGAGTAGTAATTTTGTAATTAAAATTTTATAAGTTGATGATGAAAAAATTTACGTTGTTTTTTTTTGGAGTGTACATGTGAAACGATTATTAATCGTTAACCGCATAATCATTTATACACTCGTAATTTTCACTCCCTCTAATAAAAATGATTAATGTTATACATTACTCTTGCATGAAAAAGAATTTTAATTACAAAATTGCCGCTCATTTTGTACGGACTGGCTCCTCTCCTTTGCTTTGAAATGGAGAGGATCCTTACCTCTTACATCACCTTCATCATTCTCTAAAGCTTATATAGAGCGGTTTCTCATAACATTTGGTAATGTATAACATTACTTGATAAAATAATTTTTTTGTTAGAAATAATTACGCCGCCAATACTTTAGGTTGATGGAGGTAATGTATAACATTACTCAATAAAAAGAAAAATTTCTCAAAAAAAAAAAAGTACATTAAGCCTAACTTGCCAAACGAGGGAAAGCCACCCATTGCTTTGGTGCACTAGCCCCTCAAATTAAATAATAATAATAATAATAAAATAAATAAATAAAAGTGCTTACAATATATATATATTTTTAATGAGGTGAATACCCCTAAAACTTATCTTTCCTTTTTTTTTTTTAGTTTTGTCCCCCATCTTTATTTACCTGTTGTATTTTGGGGTTTTTAGTTGTTTTTATGTTTTTTATCTGTTGTTTTTTCTATTTTCTGTTTGGGTTGTTCTCTCCTAGAGGTATTGTTGCTTTGATTTTTCCTAAAGACTCTGCCTTCCGATGTTCTTTTGCTGATTTTGTTAGATTTGGTTTGACTAGCCGTTGGCAACCCTAATCCAGCCTTTTTCGTTGTCAGTTTTGTTATGATTCTACCTACAAGGGTTTTGAAAGTTTTACTTTCGGAGCCTCTTGTGTTGTTTTTTGTTGCAGCCCTCAGTGGCAGGTATTGTTCTCTTGATGGACTAGGTCAATTTATTGACCCATTCCCGTTATTATTTTATTTATTTTAACGCCAACAATGAAAATGCAGAGAAAATACCATATTGTTGTAGTGATGCTGAAACAATTTAGTGGCGTTCATCGTATGGTTGTCAACAACCACTACGTGACTGGGAGTGGTGGCCATCTCACTTGTCGTAGTGAGTCTAATGACCACTGCCTAGCCATCGTTTTAGTCGTCGTAATTATTTTGACAGTCACTCCTTTACTTTTTATGAAGGCAATTGCTCAATAAGAAGATTGGTTCTCGTGGTCACCGCATGGCCATCATGCATGTTTTAATGGCCACGCAGGAGCTATCAGATTTATTAGTTACCACCATATGTGCGGCGTAGCTGTCTTTTTTTTTTTTTTTTTAATCTTATGTTTTGAGAAAATGTTTTCTAAAAATACTTTTTAAAATAGTTATTCAAACGAGTTTTTAAATGTGGCTTATGCCTACAATACTTTTTTAGGTGTGGTTCACACATTTTAAAAAATAATTCTCAAAACATTTCAAAACATAAGACAACAAAAAAAAAAGAAGAAACTTTTTGAAGTAGTTCCCAAATAAGGTGGTGATGATAGAGGGAGACTTTTTCTATATATATATATATAGACATAACGTCTTCTATTTTTAGTATGCATGAAAAAATGATTGATAGGAGTTTCGAGGATTCATTAGAATGTGCAAGCAATTTGTGTTGTCGAGATTGTTTGCATGCTTTAATACCATCTTAGAATAGGAGAAGAAAGAAGTAAAAAACAAATTGCTTTGCAGCCATGATAAAATATATAAAAATAAATGAATATAAAAAATATATTGAGAAGAATGAAGAGAAAGAACATAAAACATTCATGACTAGTATTAGTATGGGTCAAGAAGCTAACATCTTAATTCAATAGTATAACTTTTTTTTTTTTTTTTTTTTTTTTTTTTTTTAAGATTATAACAGGGACAGGGACAGGGAGGGGATAAACACATCAAAATGAATGGACAACCCAACAATAAGCTCCAAAAACAACATACTTTTTTTTTTTTTTTTTTTTTTTTTTCTAATTGAACAAGAAAAAAGGCTACAGGAAAAAAAAAAAAAAAAACAACCTACTTAATGCAAGAAAAAACAGAAAATAAAAAAGAATGTGGCACAAGTAAACTGATGTCTTTAAGATATCTCAACATGGAGAAAATAAATAACGTAAATACCATTTTTAAGATATTTTTAAGTGGTTAATAAAAGTCAGCATGATATTATGGTTATCCTCTCAAGTCTCTGCTTCGTCCTAAAGATATTTGCTGGATGCACATGGCTTCGCAATATATGAATACTTAAAATTAACTTCAGTTTTACTTGAAAAAAAATAATAATACTTCAGTTTGAAGATTCCTGATATATATATATATATATATATATTTTAAGTTGACATGCATAAGCTAATCCCCATCAAATATTGAACGTGCCCCAAGCAAAAAGCAAAATGGCTTGCTGCCTCTTTGGTAGTGGTGGGGACGACGGACGGCGGGTCCGAAAAAACAAATTTTGCTACATCTAAGGGCAATGTCGACGTTTCACATACCATTTTGGACCCTTCAAATTAGGACAAANAATTTTTTATCTTACCATAACTTTGGCATTAATCAAATACAAAATTAACAGATTAAAGTTAAATTATTTGATTCGTTTAATTAAATAAAATTTAAATTAAAATTAACATATATAATTTTATATCTAATATTTATATATTAACATGACTTGAATTCGACGCATAACATAAATATTGACAATTTTTAACAAAATTAGCAAATCTAATAATAGCCCACATTCCCATACAAATTTGATTACCATGTACCTTTAAATAAAAAATATTTCAATATTAACATAAAATAAAATATATTAAAAATATTTTCCATATAATCTGACCGTAAAGTTGCACAATCCAAACCAAGCAAACACGAATTGCACAATCTGACCGTAAAGATTTGAAAACACAAGAAGTGGAGAAGTACTATTTATTTTCCAACTTGGATTCCCACTTTGACACGACAGTAGCCAAACACTGAAAGGGCAGGTGGTAGCTGCGGCTGCGCAGACTGTGGGGGACTCGGAATTCAGAAGTTGGAGATAAACTTGGCTTCATCCGGCGCTGTCACCTCCCCCAGTTGAGATAACTCTCAAAATCCACACACAAAAACTGTTTAGTGTTCGATCGCAATCCATTCCTTTCCTTTGCAACAATAAATTGCATTTGCCTCTACAAATCTTTTCACCCCCACTTCTTGGTTAACGCGAATCTTATTATGGTAATTCAGTAAACAATATTATCCCTATCAATCGTTATTTTCAGTCAGGTCAGTTGCCAAGACAAGAACGGCCCAAGGGCATACTCGTAACTCCGGCCACCACCCACCACTTCGTCTTTATCATCAAAACCGTCGCGCCGATCTCACGTTTCTTTACACCTCTATAACACGCCAAACAAAGAATCTTCCAGCTGAGCTCCAATGGCTGAGTCAGACCCCAAAACACTGATCGACGGCAACAGCCTAGCGGCCATGTCCCTGGCCCGCTTCGGCGTGGACCACATGTTCGGCGTGGTGGGCATCCCCGTCACGTCCTTCGCCAACCGCGCCGTGGCCCTCGGCGTCCGCTTCATCGCCTTCCACAACGAGCAGGCCGCGGGCTACGCCGCCTCCGCCTTCGGATACCTGACGGGCTGCCCCGGCGTCCTGCTCACCGTCTCGGGCCCGGGCTGCGTCCACGGCCTCGCGGGCCTCTCCAACGCCATGATCAACGCCTGGCCCATGGTCCTGATCTCCGGCTCCTGCGACCAGAATGACGTTGGCCGCGGCGACTTCCAGGAGCTCGATCAGATCGAAGCCGTCAAGCCCTTCTCCAAGTTCTCCGTCAAAGTCAAGCACGTCTCCGAAATCCCCGACTCCGTGGCCCGAGTCCTCCACTGGGCCAAATCGGGTCGTCCCGGCGGTTGCTATCTGGACCTCCCGTCCGACGTGTTGCACCAAACCATCTCCGACTCTAAAGCCGAGGTTTTATTGGCTGCGGCGGAGAGTTCAATAAAGCGCGAAGAGACTCCGATCCCGAACCCGCCCGTTTCCGATATCGAGCAAACAGTGTCGTTGCTCAGAAATGCGAAGAGACCGTTGGTTGTGTTTGGAAAAGGAGCGGCATTTTCTCGAGCAGAGGACGAACTGAAGAAGCTAGTGGAAACCACCGGAATCCCGTTCCTGCCGACTCCGATGGGCAAAGGGTTGTTGCCCGATACGCACGAGCTGGCGGCGACGGCGGCGAGATCGTTGGCCATTGGCAAATGCGATGTCGCGCTTGTCGTTGGTGCTAGGCTGAACTGGTTGTTGCATTTTGGGGAGCCACCCAAGTGGTCCAAGGACGTGAAGTTCGTATTGGTGGATATAAGCAAGGACGAGATTGAGCTAAGGAAACCCAGTGTGGGTTTAGTCGGAGATGCGAAACGAGTCTTGGAAACGATCAATAGGGCGATCAAGGACGACCCTTTTTGTTTTGGGAAGTCACATCCTTGGTTGGTGGAGGTAGCGAAGAAAGTGAAGGACAATGTGGTGAGAATGGAGGCCCAATTGGCCAAGGATGTGGTGCCGTTTAACTTCTATACGCCGCTGAGGATTATAAGGGATGCCATATTGGGATTGGGGAGTCCGGCGCCGATAGTTGTTTCGGAAGGGGCGAATACAATGGACGTGGGGCGGGCGGTGCTGGTTCAGACGGAGCCGAGGACAAGGTTGGATGCTGGGACTTGGGGGACTATGGGGGTCGGTTTAGGTTATTGCATTGCGGCTGCCGTGGCTTCGCCGGGCCGGCTGGTGATTGCTGTTGAAGGGGATTCTGGATTCGGGTTTAGTGCAATCGAAGTTGAGGTATGGTCCTCTATATGTCAATGCTTATAAATTTATGTTTTATGTTTTGTGAAAATGCTTATCGATGATGGCAATTTGTCTGATATGTGTGATGGGCTTCATTAAGATTTAGTTAACAAGCATAATATGTTTTTCTCCACTGCTTTGAGATTTATAGACAGATACTTCTGGCTACTGATAATGACAGATTTCGCTCTGGCATTTTGGGATGCGAATGAAAATGAGATGGTATAGACTTTGATGAATTTCATCCTTCTGGTGAATAGGAAACTAATTCTGAAATGAAGGGCATAACGCTCATTTTGGTTTTTCAGTGCTCAATATTTAGCTTCCTCCCACATTTTAGGTTTTAAAGGCTGTGCTGTTAGCAATTGGCACCTAGTATGCCCCATCTTTCTCGTAAAATGATGTTAACTTGTTTTAATGCAATGTTTAACTAACCAAAAAAAAAAAAATGCAATGTTTTACTTCCTATATAGTTCACTTGCAACTTATTAGTCTGAAGTAATAAGTTTGGTGCATTTCATTTCTGCTTTCAATGTGAACTCTTATGAAAAAACATGCTGAGTTTTTATGCAGAGAAAAAGGATTGTTTTTTTTTATAAGCAAGCAAATTCTCATAAAAGTGTAGAGCGCAACCTTGGTACACAAGGTTGATAAGTAAGCAAAAATTGTTTTAGAAGCGTAAACACCAGTATTTCATTTCTTTTTGTCATTGCCAAAGAGGATTTGTTGTGTATTAGAATATGAACTAAATGATTAACTCACTCCTTCATATCAACTTTTAAACTTTTGGAACAATAAGTGAATATTGGAGCAGTGGTCTTGATACCAGTCTTTACCTCCTATTTTTGTTAAATATTATGTGTTGTCTAGTCCCACGTGTAAGGAGAAGTGTTAAAATATTAACTAAATGATTAGATTTATCATTTTCTATCATCTTAGGCTTTTAAGAATGGGTGATTTAACAATGCGCTTATTGTGAGTTTGAGAAAAGAAAAGGCATGGAGTAACTTGATCTGTTCGTGTTTTCTGGCTTGGTTGATCTGTTTGGTTTTTTCTCATTAAGTCTCAACATTTTGGATGTACTCTTTGGCAGAAGATGCTGAGACCTTGTGAGGACTGGTTTCTCTCTCTGTTTGTGTTGGTTGCTTACCATTGATCTTCAAGTTTCGCTTCTTAGTGTTGGGATTTGGGGTAGACATATATGTATGCATGGGAGATCATTCATATCTTCTTAGTTTACTTTCTAGAATAGCTATGATTAATAGGAAGGACAGAAGATGGTGGTCGTCAGATTTTGAGGGCCTTTTCCAAGTCTTCGTCTATCTTTGACCATACACCATACTTGTCCAAGGAGGATTGTTCTCTATCTGTGGTTCATGCGTTTTGGTAGAAGATTTAAACATCCTTGGTCCCATGTTCTGAAGGACTCGGAGGGAGTTTGCCCCAGATGTTGTTGGTATGTTTTCTGTTAGAAGATTTGGCCAATTAACTTTAGCTCAATAAGCAGCACTTCCTCCTTTCCCCTCTCTCCCCCATCCTTGCCAAAAAGAAGGGGGCAGAGAGTAAGATCATGGATTGTCGACCACTGAGCATGTGAAACTTTTCAATAAAAAGAAAGTTATGGAAGAGGATTTAGCACCCTTAATTCTAGTAAAAGGCGCTTAGAAGAATCTTGAATTAGACTTTTTTTTTTTCCTGGCTTAATTGATTGGATTTCACCTTCCTTCAGTTCAACATGCTCACCAACTTAATCGACTTGTTTGGAATTGCAATGTTTTGGGTCAATGCGTAACTTTCTTATCTGCAACTTATAGGAGTCATGTTGAAGTTTGATTGTTCTTGTGTGATTATTATTTCATAGCTGAAGTACTCATTCCTCTGCCGCACCACACACCCACCCCTACACGACCAGTCATCAGTCTTGTTGCCTTATTCCTGGCCTTCATATCTCGCAAATAGTCTCACAATTTCATTAACCACAGGGTCGATAGCCGGGTCTTGGTACTTGGATACACCCAAAACGGATAAGTACCATCGGAGATGGTTTTATTGGAATATGTGAAGTAATAGAGGTTTGATTCCTCCTTAGATGCTTTGCGTACAAGACCTCTTGTCAGCTGTGGTCATTGTTGCTGATGTGAGTGGTGTTGGTAGTTTCATGGTCATTGATGGTGTTCAATTCAAAAGTTCCTTGCTTTTCTTCCATTGATGTGTTTGGGATATGATTTCTTCTTTCCTTGTTTTTCTCTCACTTTCTGGAGAGAGAAAATGAAAGGAAAAAAAAAAGAGGGAAGTGAAGGGCCCAACCTCGCACTTTCCAGGGTCTGTAGCATGGCGGAGGGGTGAGAGGGAGTGTGAGAAGAGGGGTTGTGGTTGGAGAGACGAAAAATGTGAGAGAGCACATGAGATCAAAGCAAAATAGAGCTAGGAAAAAAACAGGAATGAAAAATGCCTCCAGCCATGTCAGTGCTTTTATGTGTTAGTGCTATCTACCACGTACATATCTTTCAAATGGCTGATGGACAGAAGGAGAACATTCTATGTTTTTGGTTGTTCTCGGATGAGTTAATACTTGTTAAGTTTCATAGACGAAAAAATCATGCCTAGAACTATTTTTTTGGATCCATTTTCTTCTTTACATATTAGGGAATATCTTAAATATTCTCATTGGATTACTTATATTTCTATGAGAAATGTTAGGGGTACTAAATTTTTTACCAAGAGATGGGTATGAAGATGATGTGGAGCTTATTCATTGGAGAGAATCAAAACAATTAATCAAAAGAAATGTTAGGGTATCAATGAATAAGCTCCATATCATCTTGATACCAATCTTTTGGTAAAAAATTTAGTACCCCTAACATTTCTCTATTTCTATTATGGACAGAGTTTTCCTCCAAACTAGGTTGGAGAAAGTTCCTTTAACCCAATCTATAATAATGACATGCGTTATTTTTTTTAATAGCATGTGAGATGCACATGTTGCTTTAATAAAAAAATTTTCAACTTTGTCTCTACTTAAAAAAACATGTGCACCTCACATGCTAAAGGGCCACATGTCATTTTTTTAAATTTGGTTGAAAGAACTTTCTCCAACTTAGTTTGAAGGAAAATTCTGTCCTTCTATTATTTGTGAAGGTTGTGTTTTGGATGAAAATTTTGAAATTTTTTAGAATTTTTAAAATGATTGGACTCAATTTATAGGAGTTTCAATATTATCAATCCAATCAATCATTGTTTTGATAAGTATACTTTTAAGTTTAAGAAATTAGAACATGGTAGTAGTTACAATGTTGATGAGTTGATGGTGGTAGTGGCAATAACTAAGGCTACGTTTGGGAAAGGTTATAAGTTATTACTATTCATTACTTTTCTAAACCAAAAAAAAACATTCCCACTTTTTATATCACATCAACCACTTTTTAACAATTTTTTTTTTTTTTATTACTATTAAAATAAAAAATTCACTAAAAAACAAAATTTTCACTTTTCCATAAAAAATTTACAACATTCCCCCTACTTTATATCACATCAAAAGTCAACAACCCACCTACCCATAACCCATAACCTTTCCCAAACACACCCTAAGGGTCTGTTTTGCAATGGTTTTTACTATTTATTGGTTTTACATATTCATCACTTTTCCTAAACAAAAAAAAAACATTCCCACTTTTTATATCACATCAACAACTTTTAACAACCTTTTTTATTTTTTTATTACTATTAAATAAAAAATTCACTAAAAAACAAAATTTTCACTTTTCCATACAAAAATTTACAACATTTCTCCTACTTTATATCACATCAAAAGTCAACAACCCACAACCCATAACCCATAACCTTTCCCAAACACACCCTAAGTGATGGTGGGTAGTATGGTGTCATAGTGTTACTAGGGGGTGGGTTGTAGCTATGGTAGCGGTGGTGGTAATGATAGTGCAGTGGGTGGTGATTGTGATATTGATTGTAGTAGTGCGAGCGATGGAGGGTGGTGGTAGAAGCGGCAGTCGCAACAACAGTAGAGATAGCAATGTGAAGGTGATATAAGAATAATAATATTGGTAGATGTTGTAAAATGATATTTTCTCCCATGAAATTTGTAGGATTTGGATGCCTGAAAATGTTGAAGTTGGAATTTCTACAGAATTTTTGAAATAACTCTCTTATTAACCCAAAGAATTCTCAAATTACAAATTTAAGTAAAATCCCTCAAACAAACTTAGCACAATCTTCATGGTTACTGCTCTTTTTTGCTATCAGTGTGTACTATGTTATCAGTTTTCATGGTTACTTATTATCAGTTGGAATAAAGAAATTTATGTGTTAATAATATTTTTCTTGACTTCTGCAGACATTGGTTCGATACCAGCTGCCCGTTGTTGTGATTGTATTTAACAATGGTGGGGTATATGGGGGTGACCGGAGGAGTCCTGAAGAAATTGACGGGCCTTACAAAGATGATCCTGCACCTACTTCTATTAACCCTGGTGCAGCATATCACACTGTAATTGAAGCTTTTGGAGGCAAAGGTTATCTTGTTGGGACACCCGAAGAACTCAAGTCTGCCCTTTCAGAATCCTTCTCTGCACGGAAACCAGCTGTTATAAATGTCACCATTGATCCTTACGCTGGTTCAGAAAGTGGCAGGATGCAACACAAGAACTGATGTAGCCCTTAATTGTTACCTTTTTCCTTTCTCTGATTTGTGCATCATTTGCTGTCTACCAGTCTGGTTCCTTTTCCTTATGTGTTTAATAATGTAAAATTTTTACTTACCAAAACAAATTTTAAAAAATAATAATAATGTAAAATTGTTGCAAGTAGCCTTGTAATTTTAGTGTTATCATGAAATTGATGCGCTTATATTTAGTGTCGTGGCATACAATTAGAAGATGATATTGGATTGTGTAAGTGTACATGTCACTTGTACTTTTAAGATATGTTTGGTACGCAGAATGACTATTCTATCAAGAAAATGAATAACATTTATTAAGAAAGTAATAAGTGGAATAAAATAGTCATTCCTTTTTAAATTGCTCCAAAAGTCTCTAAATTTTGCCCTGATAAGAAATAGGGACTTGAATTTCTAATTTTGACAATTACAAATGAGTTTTGGTCATTTGACAAATGTATAGGTCATTATGTCCATCTTTTAATGATAGAAGTGTTAGCTATTCCATTTTTCACATAAATCAAATAAAAATTTACCAAATGTATCTAGATCCACGTCACCATGCCAAATTATACCTAAAAAGTTAATAACAATAAAAAAAGAGCAATGCTAGTTGTGCAACTTCCTTCATGTTGTAAAAAAAAAAAGCCAACATGAAGGAAGTTGGACAAAGTTGTAAAAACAAGTTATACAACTAGTATTGCTAAAAGAAAAAAAAAAAATTCCATCCGAACAGGGGATGAGAGATCCAAACAGTTCTTAACCGCATCTAATTGCTATTCGCGTTATCGTATGCGGATGTGGTTAGCAAAAATCATTAACAACATATCCAAATGTGGATAATAGTTCTAGGATAGGCAGATGTGGTTAATATATATATATATATATATATTATTTAATATGAAAACACAAGGGCTTAAGAAAAAAAAAAGTCCAAAACACTAAAAAAGGCCAAAAACATTTTGAGAATCATTCAATAATTGCTTTTACATTATTTAATCATAATATTACTCAAAATTATATATATATATATACACACACACACACACTAGACATCACTTAATTGTTTTTGTATGATAATTATTATTAAAATAATGATAATACTCAGAATGTTAGAATAATGCTCTTGCTTGTAAAAAGAATCGACATTTTAACCTTTGCATTTACACTAAAGCTATGTTTAGGGTCGAATACATATTATTTTGTTGACTAATATATAGTTGTCGCATTCATTTAATCTTAAAATTTTCATTAAAATTATTTACGTATGATAATTATTAGTTTAATAATAACATTATTCATTAATTTAGCCACTTGACCTTGCCACTTGTCACTATTTTTTCATTAAACCAAAATTACGACATTATCATTTAATCTTAATATTTTTTGTAGTAATCGTTTTTGTAAGGCCGGATATTATCATTTTAATAATAATATTATTCAAAATATTATAATAATAATTCTTTTGCTTGTAAAATGACTTGAGCTTTTAGACTTTAACCTTTGGTTTACTTTAACCTTTGGTTTTACACTAAAGCTATGTTTACGTTCGAATACATATTATTTTGTTGTCCCCATTCAATTAAAAAAAAAAAAACATATTATTTTGTTGGCTAATATATAGTTGTCGCATTCATTTAATCTTAACATATTCATTATAATTATTTTCGTATGATTATTATTATTTTAATTATAATATTATTGAGAACGTTAGATTAATAATGCTTTTGCTTGCAAAAAGACTCGACCTCTAGACTTTAACACAAAACTATTCGCATACATATATATATATATATATTATTTTGTTGAATAATATATAATTGTCGCATATATATTATTTCAACTAATTATTTTATTGGCAACAGATCAACGATCAGAACCTCTAAATTTCTCCCCAGAAAACTTGGAAACCCGCAACCCATCAAACTCAACTATTCAACAAATCATTCACATTTTTTTATGAAGAAGTTTCTTTATAATTTCACAGACGGAGACTAATTAATTGGCTAAACAATCCAAATCTATCATGAACAACCTAAATATGTTACTAAAAAAAATTAGGTATGAGCAATAGCTTCTAAGAACAACGTAGAAAAGTTTTTAACGCAACAAAGGTAGCAACGTAGAAGTTGAAGCGGCACAACTATGACAGAGCATTGGGTTTCATTTTGATAAGAATTTGAATTGAAAATTGAAATATATTAAGAAACAAAATATAATTTTTATTAATACTCAATGTGTACTAATTTTATTTTTTATATATTAATTTAACCTCTAATCTTATTATATTTAATTTATTTATGCTTTGGCGCGGCTCTAATTTATTATATTTTTTATTCATGCTTTAACTCTCTTTGTTAAAAATTTCTGGCTCCGTCCTATTTATAACAAACACCATTCAATAGAGTAAATTAGCAACAATCAAAATCCGAACCACAATTTTGTCATATTAGATACCACATGAAGCCAAGCAAAAGAATAACTCACCAGCGCAGTGAGCCTCGTACTCGTTCTTTATAGAGTTCAACTGTTACAACTTGTGAGAAGGAAAAAAAAAAAGAAGGCATGGAAGAAATGGTAGAACGTGAAGAGAAAAAATGGACGGTAAAATGGGGTGCGTTTGTGGAGGAGCTGAAGAAGACAAGTTCTATAGCGGCACCAATGGCGGTGGTGTCAATATTGCAATATCTTTTGCAAGTGGTGTCTATTACAATGGTCGGACACCTAGGCCAACTTTCCCTCTCTAGCGTTGCCATTGCCACCTCTCTCACCAATGTTACGGGCTTTAGTCTTCTTGTAAGTCTTTCACCATCTTCAGTACTTCAAGAAGACTTTCTTACTAAAATTCTTATTTAAGCAATATTAAGGATATATAATGCATGCAAATCACCTTTATTTAGTTTTGATTAAGGGACTGGATTGAAGTGGTTCTTTTGGGATTTTTTTTTTTTAATAAATGTTCATGTCTTAATTTGCAGGTTATATATCAATTTGCACTGTGTGCTATTTTGTTATGAAAGATGATAGTGCGTTTTTTTTTTTTTTAAATTAAATTTTTATAAGTATTTGAGAGAAAATTTTTAAATAAGTATTTCACTTCAGTATGTAAAACCAGTCAAAACAAAGCATATGTACTTCTAGGACTGTTTTCGTGTAAGTTTCTTTGCCTAGATACAAAAAATTACAAAAATAATCTTTTTAAGTTTCCATCGATTCTGCCAATAGACTAAATTACAATAAATAAACTCAAACAAAAAGACTTAGGCCTGAAAATAGGGGTCAACGGACTGAAATTAAGGACATGGGGTTAACTCGCCTTAATTTCTAAGAAGCTTGGGTCTTAAGAAATTCTAAGGAAACTTGTTCTACATCAACTACGGGGTTGGATTTCATTTGGACAGATTTTTTTTTCCTAATTTCATGGTTCTCTTCTTGTCCAACTCATGCAAATTCACCTTTCTATTTGTGGGACCTATATGTACTTACATATGAGTCCTACAAATCCAATGATAAAAGAATTAGACGGGAGAGCACCATAAGGTTGGACGTTTAACATATCTCTTTTTTTAAATTGGATTGAAAGAAAGTTCTTCTAATCCAGTTTATAAAATCATTATGTACATTTTAACATATAAGAAATACATATTTTCTAATAGAACTTTTCTTGACTCTTTTAATACTATTAAAAAAAAAATCATATACTTCTCTATGCCAAAAGGAATACATTGCAATTTTATAGGTTCATCAATAAGCAATAGTTGCTACAACTCTAAAAGCTACAAGATTGAGCCTTAATTTGGTCGGTTGGCTACCAAATTTACCCCAAGACAATACCATTGACTGTTACATGTTTTTGTAATTCCAAGTCAACTAATTAAACAATTGCTGGTGTTTTTTTTTTTTTTGATCAGAACAATTGGTGTTGTTGGTAGACAAGCTTTGACACATTTGAATAAAGAAACTAATTAGCTAGTCGAACTGAATTTAGACTCACGAAAATGTGCAGCCTGGTAGTTAGTTCAAATTTCTGGTAAGAATAAAACATATTGCAAGCCCTATATGAATTCATATAACATATACTAACTAGTTGAACTTTGTGTTTCAACTTTCAAGCAGTCGGGAATGGCTGGTGGGTTGGAAACTCTTTGTGGGCAAGCTTATGGAGCAGAGCAGTATAAAAAACTTGGAATCTATACTTACACTGCGATCATTTCTCTGATTCTGGTTTGTCTCCCTGTCTGTGTTCTATGGATTTTCATGGACAAACTATTAATTCTGATAGGCCAAGACCCTATAATATCGCTTGAAGCCCGCAAATACTCGATGTGGCTCATTCCTGCACTATTTGGCCGCGCAGTACTTAAGCCACTGACTCAGTACTTCCAGACACAGAGTTTGATTCTTCCAATGCTCTTCTGCTCCTGTTTTATTGTATGCTTCCATATACCTGCGTGTTGGACTCTTGTGTATAAGTTGGAATTAGGAAGTATTGGTGCGGCGCAAGCCTTTTGTGCATCAACTTGGCTCAACGTGATATTACTCGGCTTTTATGTGGTTTATTCTCCAGCCTTTGAGAAAACCCGTGTCCCTTTTTCCAAACATGCTTTGCTTGGCATCTCAGAATTCTATGGCTTGGCCATCCCTTCTTCTCTAATGGTTTGGTAATTAATTCTCTCTTCTCTTTCTGTCAATAAATTGTTAAAAGCATTTTCAAAATTAGTATTTATATATATATTTGTTTTGGGGTTTAGAAATGTTTTAAATGGAAGGTATTAAAGAGCATTAAATGACTGCATTGAAAAAAGAGATAGTAATGTTGGCATTTATAAAGTCCAGCATGAGTGTAGGTACTTGTGTGTATACTCTATTACGGTGCAAATCATCAGAGGCACACGCGTGTGGCAGTGGGCTGTAGGGTGCCAGTGGCGTTTTTGTGGCGCCTTTGATGGCGCATTTGGCACTTAGGGTTGGAGTAATCTGATCATGACCACTCAATTTTGAAGGGTCAAGATTATTTGATATGGTAGTTTGATCTAGACCATAGAATGATTTTAAGATCGATTTAGTGGTTGAATTTACTGGATCATAAACAGTTGAGATTAATCTAACTATCAAACTTAAGTATATGTTAGAATAACTGTTTATTTTAGTTAGAATAACAGTTTATTATTGTTAGAAAAACAGTCGATTACTAATATTAAAATAACTGCTTAAATAAACTATTGTAGTTATACAGAAAATAATATCTTCTTCTCTCTCTGCCTTTTCTATTATTTTTCTAACATAAATTAATCTACTCCATGAATTAATTGGTTTAATTTTAACGCTAATGATTGATTCAGTCTGAAATGGTGGTCATGTGAGCTGCTTATTTTGCTGTGTGGCCTTTTACCAAATCCAAAGCTGGAGACGTCAGTACTCTCCATATGGTACCCCGGCCTTCTATATCTCTACCTATGTATTGGACAAATTTGAGACTTTCACAACACGTGCTTATTTTTGTTCTGATTATGTTTTTATCAGCCTTACAATTTCTACACTGCACTTCACTGTAGCCTATGGATTAGGGGCTGCTGCAAGGTACACGTGTTTTGTCACATATGCATAAATTAATGTACATTTTTTTGAATAGATTTACCTATCCATCTATTTAACTGATCAAAATAAAACACCAACAACTTTGTAGTACTCGGATTTCAAATGAACTGGGAGCTCAAAATCCACAAGCAGCTAAGGTGGCTATTTGGGCTGCAATCTTGCTTTCTGTCACAGAGGCAATTATTGTAAGCTTGATTCTCTTCTGTTGCCGCTATGTTTTGGGATATGCATACAGCAGTGAGAAGCAGTTGCAGTTATGACTCCTTTAATATGTGTCTCCATTGTTATGGACAGCTTACAAGCAGTACTTTCTGGTTTGTTAATTATAGGGGCTGCTAGAGAAAGCGGATGGCAGCATATAGGTGCCTATGTCATCTGTCCCTCTATCACAAATGAGGGGGCGTTTCCCGTGGTTCGAACTAGAGACCTTTTAGTATTCTTACATTCTACTATGAGTACCATCAAGCTAGATCTAGTTTGGTGGTACTTGTGGTAGAATGTAAGAGTACTTAAAGGTCTCTAGTTCGAACCACGGGAAACGCCCCCTCATTTGTGGTAGAGGGACAGATGACATAATAGGCCTATTTAAAGGATGCACCTTAAGTGGCAATCCAACAATGTCAACCTTGGGGCATTTTATCTGGTTGGACTTCCCGTGGGAGTTGTACTTGGTTTCATTCTACATTTAAGAGGGAAGGGCCTTTGGATTGGAATTGTTACTCGTTCTGTTGTGCAATCAACGCTTCTTTCTTTTATAACAGGTTTCACAAATTGGAAGAAACAGGTTTGTAGCCCTATTATCTATTTCTTGAACAATGCCATTCTTTTTACAGGGAATGCTTACTATGTTTGGTTGCCAAGAAGTTGGATATAATATGACATTCCAAATTAAATACCCCTTTTTCATGGGAAATGATATTGTTAGAGAAGTGTATGTTATCATAAGTCTTATATATATATAAATATATGAGATGCTTCATATACTTCATGAAATTGCTCTTGAAACAACAAATATGGTGTCAATGAGAAATGTTAGACTTACAAAAATTTTTACAAAAAAAACTTTTACAAAGTGATGTGGCACTACATGATTGGATATTTCAAAATTTGAATTTTGAAATATCCAATCATGTAGTGCCACATCATTTTGTAAAGTTTTTTTTGTAAAAATTTTTGTAAACCTAGCATTCCTCGGTGTCAATTACAGCATCTTTTTTTCAGCATCTTTTTTCTTTTCTCCGCAATTCAATAAAGAGTGAAACATCTTCATTGTTATTAGACCTAACATGCATTAAATATAAATTCCAATTTGTATGTTAACCTTGCAGGCGATCAAAGCCAGAGAAAGGTTATGTGAGGGGAGAACTTCAGTAGACAATGGATCAGATTCAATCAGCAGGGAGGAAACTTGAAGAAGTTGATAAAAATGTTTTCTCTTGAAGGCTTTCTTTATGTGTTAAAAGTTTTTGAAGTATAGGCTAATAGCCACTTAATCTTAGTAGGATTTTCTATTTTTCACCCTCTTTTTCTTTTTAATTGGGCTGGCTAGCAGAATGATGCATTTCTAATACTTATCTGAATAAATGACTTATATGGAAAATGTGATTGCTAAGAATGATGTTGGGCTAAACTGCCGTTTATGCGTGAATTAAATTAATAATCCAAGCAACAAGTAAAAAGAAAAATCACACAAGCAATTAATCAAGTACCAAGAGAGCAACGAACAAAAACACACGAACTTTACGTGGAAAACTCTACGATATATATAGTGCGAAAAATTAAACTATGGAGCAAATCCGATCAATCAATTATAATAAAATAAGAAAAATGCTAGAATATTTACTCAAATCCTTCTCTCATCCTTCTAAATATCACTATTACCATTAGATCTATGAATTTATGTAGGTTCCATGTATAGGACATATCCATCCAATGGTAATGATAATATTTAAAAGAATGTAAAAAAAATTTGAATAGATATTTTAATATTTCCTCAAAAAAAAAAAAATTCTGCCGATAATATTACGTAGTTAGATGCATATGTGGCAGGGTAATTATTCCCTGGGTTCTGCTTCTTGGTTGCTAAAGTGGCCGGGTCCGTGCAATCACTTTGACAAACAAACTAGTTTAATTAAAGGCCCTGAACTGTATATAATTTATAGGCCAGGGCCCAGGGGCCCAAGGGCCAATTGTGATGGTAAGGATTCTAGGGAGTACCGAATACACCACAACGTATAAAATTATAAATCCTTGCTCTGTTTCCCTATTTTATATATATATATATATTTTATCTTGTTAATTTTTTTGTTTTCCGTGCAAAATTTGAATATAAAATCTGCATCGGCCCCACCTCTTAATATCCAATTGAGGGTAGGTACTCCTTTAATAAATTTATGGGGAAACTTCATAGAGGCCCCTTGAACTTTCACGTAATTTGAAGAACTTCCCCCAAATTTTGACTTC